>OY978525.1:49238928-49691428 GCA_963854835.1 Megamerina dolium
AATACTTTTTTTAAGGTTTACTTTTTAATTTTCCAT
The DNA here is from genome assembly GCA_963854835.1 of Megamerina dolium. Taxonomy (NCBI): domain Eukaryota; kingdom Metazoa; phylum Arthropoda; class Insecta; order Diptera; family Megamerinidae; genus Megamerina; species Megamerina dolium. Next base: position 49,238,965 of record OY978525.1, read on the forward strand.
ATTTTATACCTTATTCCCAACATTTTTTTAACTAAACTCATTATTTATTTTCATTATCATTATCATCATCATTAACAAAATTGAAAAATTACCATTTAGATAAGATATTAGATATAAGATGGAGTTTCAAAGGCTTTACAGATAACTTAAAATACTAGAAATATAAAAAATTGATACCGTCGACTAGTAACATCCCTGCCAGCCATAGCTAACCACTTCTCCTAAAAATTCCAATACAATCTCACACTTTTTTCTCTGAATACAAAAACTAATGCATATTTATGGGATATTTTTTATTACTTTTTTTCTTATGTAATGAATGCGAATGAAACAGCATGTCATTAATTCACAAAATAGGTTTAACTTTCAATCTTGCTTTATGAAATCTGTCTAAGGGTTAAATTAAAAAGAAATTTTACCACATTAACCCTCTGGTTGTGTATGAGGGTCAAACTTCTATAATACATTTGTGTATTTTTTCTTTTCGATTAGTATTAATTTCATCCTAATTACATTAACTTATAAATATTTTGTTAATTATTACTGTAATTAAAATGATCAAAAAATTGTTTAAAGGCCATTGTTTTACTTTCAAAAATATGCATTCAAAAAACTTGGCAAAACTTGCTGATTTTATTTAATCTATTTATTTTAACAGAAAAGAAACAAGCAAGTAGCAAGCATATTCGTTATAAGCCATACAAGCCGTACAATAGCCATACATAATTTTGGATACAGCCAATAGGTGAAGTAAGTAAATTTTTTAAAATTTATTCTTATTTTGTCGTATTGCAGGTATGTTGAAAATGTAAGTTAAAAAAGAAAAGTGAAATTAAATGTAAAAGAATTTAGTTAAAATATATTATATATGAATTAAGGTGTTATGCGATCCGTGCTGAAAATCAGGGGGCCACTTTTTCAAATAGCCCAGTCGCTAACGTGAGCTTATGGATATTTGGCGCCCTCCGTAATAAGAAGCATTGCCTGCGTACTGCCAATCTCTGCGCAGGCGTACATTTACTTCTTCGCAGCTCGTGGGAAAAAGATTGATTGTAGCAACCTAAAAACCGGATCTCGATCCACTCGTTCCCACCTGTGGAACTCAGACCGGAATTCCTGCAATGGCGGACAGAACTGCCACATGCGAAGTACTGCTGATAGCCACGGCGGGAAAAGTAGTAGAGGGGTTGCGGAAAATGAGGCTTCTAAAGAAGCCGAGCTTTTAGCCAGGCCAAAACCAATGGCAGTATCTGTCGTAGCACATGGAACGGGTCTCGAAAGAAATAAACCGGCGGATGCGACGGTGTTGAAAGAAGGGAACGGTGTCACCAGGTCGGCAGTGAAGCCGGTTTGGAGGCAGCGGAAAATATCGGGTCGAACATCTGATGGTGCGGACGAAAACGCTAATAGTGGAGCGAAATCGTTAGCTTTATCAGGCATAAGCGAAGAGGACGGAGTCTCCAGAGCAGAGCGAATCCAGTTGAAGTAACGTGAGAAGCAGAAGCGAAAGAGACAACGTAAAAAGGCCATGAAGTCGTCGGAGAAGACCAATGACCAGCTCCCGGACCAACTCAGTAGACTTCTGCAAAATTAGTTGACCTTGGAGGCGGAGAACTCGGGGAAGACGTTCAGGGGCGATAGCCCCAGAACCACTTTTAAAAGTTCAACGCTTGATGAGACTCATCCGAAGACGACGGAGGGGCCAGTTGAATTGGATGCTGAAAAGGGTGGACAACCGTCCCTTTAAAAGGTTGATAATTCTTCCAGGCAGACACCGAAAGGGGCAAGTGCCCGGAGAAATGGACGGCCAATTATAAAGGCCCCCAGTTTCTCCAAAGAGGCTCGAAGCACAAGCCTAACACGGGTTGGGTAGCTCTGTGAACGACGGGGCAGGGAAACCCGACATCGGGGAGTGAGGAGCGGGATGGACAATCTGGTAAAATTGTTAACCCAGCGAACTCACAGGCCTCGAATGAGGCACTTGGGCCGAGCGGTCTTGGCAGAGCGCCTAAACGTCGGGCTGAGGAGGCAAATGGGAGAGCCCACCAGGACGAGGAAGACTTACGCTTAAGTAGCGGAAGCAGACCTCGTTATGGGAGTCATGGACTTGTCACTAGAGGGGCGCCTGGAGGATACTCCTCTGAATACATTGAAGGTATCTTTGTTGGATGCCATGGAGTCCCTTGAAGACGATGTCAATGGCATTGGATTTGTCGGCAGAGTGGAGAGCGGATGGTTTGTAAAAATGTGACAGCCTAACTGCCTTGTTGGCAAAGAGGAAGATGCTGATTGTTGCTCATGGTAATGCTGTGCCTAGCGACATCGTTCTCAGAAGGCTGCAGCACCGGAACGCTTGTGAAAAGGGCACGTCCAAATGGAGTGTTATCCGCACAGAAGAGTTTGGCGAGGCAGAAAGGGCAGGTGTCGTACTCACCGTGATGTGTTCCAAGGAGGACGCAGTGGCCATCAAGATCGCAGGGGGAGACTCAACTCCGGTCTTGAACAAGCCGTCGTTAAATTCCAGAAAGATGCAGTATGAGGGGTGCCACGCGGCTCCTGGCGTGGGGCTAGTGAAGATTTTGCAAGGAAGAAGCAATTAAGGCGGGAAGTGTGCCCGCACTAGGAACGACTACATGTGTGTCAACTCAATATTCACCACAGAAAAGCAGCATCAGCAATGATGGTGAGGAGCTTCGATGAAGACTGCTTGACATTGCAGTGGGGCAGCAACAATGAAAACTATAGAGGAGAGTGTCTACTCGATTTTATAGAAAGATTTGGTCTACAAGTTGCCAATAGGGGAACAGAACCGACCTTTGTCTGCGCACGTCGTTGCGAGGTCATTGATGATACTCTGACAAATGTCAAAATGTTGAATAGGCTTTTGGAGGGTTGTGGATAGACTAACCATGTCGGACCACAGGGCCATTCAGTTTGGGGTTACGTCCGATAAAAGACATAGGAACGACTGTAGAATGGTAAGGATACCGAAACGAACGGATTGTACAAGGTACTGCGAAGTTCCTGAGGAGTTATTGCCAAAGAGGTTTAAAAGACCTAGCACAACCGCAGATGTTGAGTATCAGCTGAGGGCTATTAGCTCAGCCATGATCAAAGCATTTGGAGCTTCATGTCCTCTGACGGTAGTGGACGAAGAAGATCCCACTCCATGGTGGAATGGGGAACTGGAATCCATGAAAAAGGAGACAAGGAAAGCTTTTAGTCGTCACATGAGGAGGGACTCCAACGCATGGAACGACTACAAGTCAAAGAAAAGGGAGCTGAAGAAGACTCTACACAATCGTAAAAGGAAAACGTGGAGGGAATTTTGCTCAAATATGCAAGATATGACCGATATATATAGATTACAGAGGATCGTATCAAGGGACCCGGTGTCAAAGTTGGGATTAATTTGCAAAACGAATGGATCCTTTAAAGACACAATCGGAGAGTCACTGAAATAATTGATGCAGGTGCATTTTCCAGGAAGCTTTAGATCGGAAGATCCTTGGTAAGCTTCCCGCAATAGTGCAAACAGGAATGAAAGATTGGAAGCTGAAAGGATAGTCACCAGAAATGGAGTGATAAACGCCATTAAGCGTTTCTCTCCATTCAAATCAGCGGGTACAGACGGGATATTTCCAGCCCTACTTCAGTTGGGTGCAGACTTCTGGGAATATTCACTACTTGCCTGGCTACAGGATATATCCCCACTCAATGCAGAGAGACTAAGATTGTCTTTCTTCCAAAGCCGGGAAAAAGGGACTACTCAGAGGCTAAATCTTTCCGGCCTGTTAGCTTGACCTCCTTTTTGGTTAAATGTATGGAGGGAGTACTGGCGGACTACATAGAAAGGACAACGCTTCTGGCAAAGCCACTGAGCAGGTGTCAGCACACATACAGAGCTGGTAAAGCCACTGAAACGGCCCTGCACGAACTCATTCGAGTAGCGGAGAGAGAACTTCCAACCATTATAAAGTGGGTGGACAGCATGCTGAGGAAAAGGGCAATAAACTTTCAAAATGGGAGTTACAGACTCAGAGGTAGGGTAGTCAAAGGGAGTCCGTAGGGGGCCGTATTATCGCCCATCCTTTGGAACATCACGGTCGATTCCTTACTCCAGCTTCTGAACTCAAAAGGCATACAAACCGCCGGGTATGCAGATGACATAGCGGTAACGGTGAGCGGCCAGTTCTTTATGATACCATGATAGGTGCACTCAAAATGGTTGAAGAATGGTGCACGGAACAAGGTTTCTTTGTAAATGCTAGTAAGGTGGAAATAGTCCTCTTTTCTAAAAGGAGGTCTGGGCTAACAATAGACCCCCTTAGGATTTTTGGATCGAACATCAACGTCTCCAGGGAAGTAAAGTATCTAGGTGTCATCCTGGATAACAAGCTGAGTTGGAATAGTCACATCGATGACAAGATCCAGAAGGGCCAGCAGGTATTGCATCAGTGTAAGAGAGTGTTCGGTCTCATGTGGGGAATTACTCTCAGAGCAGCGCACTGGATCTACACAACGATGGTAAGGGTGCAAAGAATGGCTTGTATTGGGATTACCGGAGCAATCCGGATGACCCCAGTAGAAGCGTTGGAAATCTTTCTGGGGCTGCTGCCGTTGGACTTGCATATTATGAAGTCGGTTTCATTAACAGCATTACGTCTGAATAGAACGAATAATTGGTATGGATTCGGCACGGATATAGGGCACAGGGGTATCCTGTCACTGTTATATAGCAGTGTAAAGGAGGCGCAAATGCCAATGGAAGGAATGGGTAGGCTGAAGATGACTGAAAAGTCACACAGAACACTCATTGAAGGCGGCCTCACACATGATGTATGTGAGGAAAATGACATCAGTATTTTCACAGATGGTTCATTAATGGATGACAGGGCGGGTACTGGAATATTTTCTAAAGAGCTGGGACTGGCATGCACTCTGAATCTGCATGCTCTAGACCATATACTGGATGGAAAGGTGCAAGATAAGAAAATCTTGCTAGCACTCAATACCCAGGCGGTGGTCAGGCGACTGTAACAACCTACGGTATCTTCTAAGTTGGCGCTCGAATGTGTTCAGAAACTTAATGGGTGTGCTCGTAGTAATGCGATTACTCTTATGTGGGTGAAGGGACACATTAGTACAGAACAAAATGAAGCTGCAGACGCCTTGGCTAGACAAGGATCCATTTGTAGACAGGCAAAGGCTTCGTTGTGGCTATCAAACGGCAGTGCATCGGGAAGGGCTCTCAGTCTTGGACGGTTAACTCTAAGCTGGTTCACTGCATTAATAACTGGGCATGGCAATTTCAGGTACCACCTCAGCAAGATGGGTCTTGTTGAAGGGGAGGATGCTGACATTTGCAGATTATGCATGGAAGAGGCAGACACAGCGGCGCACATAGTGTGCCAGTGTCCTGCATCGGCAAGCAGGAGGTTGTCCACACTGGGTCGCCAATTTATTGATGAACTCGAAATATGGAACATACCCCACAAAGATATGCTTGAAATAACGCATGATGTTATTATGAGGATGGAAGTAAAAGAATTCTGCAACCAAAGAAATAATTAACACACGATTTGAGGGACGAAAAGGGATCCATATAAGTGGTCTGATTCGGCTAATCCCTAAAATATATATATAGTTAAAATGAATTAACATTGCATGCATTGTAGTGCTTTTAATATGTGTGATTTTTGTGTTAAAATACAACTGGTGGTGAGCGCTTCAGTAAGTAGGTGCACTGCAGTCAAAATTATGAATCCAACCATAACATAAAAAGAAGCCAAATATCTTAGGATAACTCCAGACAGTAAATTGAACTGGAAACCTCACATTGATCGTACTATTCAGAAAGCGGGTAATGCTTTCTGGATTTGTAAACGAATCCGTGGTAAAATCTAGGGAATGAAGCCGATGTGGCTTCACAAAATTTATACCCTGGTTATCCTTCCAATCATCACCTATGGGGCGACAGTATGGTGGAAAAAGACCACAACTGCGAATAGACTAAAACAACTGCTTAGAGTAATTAACTCCTGCATCACTGGGTGCCTTCGCACAACTCCAACGGCAACACTAAATGAAATTTTGGGTATGCTGCCATTGGATTGAACTGTACAAATGAATGCGATCAATAGTACACACAGATTGATGCATATCGGGTTCATAGCACAAGATCTGGATGTAAATGGTCACCGCTCCATTGTTAAAGATAGGAGACGAGACGAGAGCTTTCGAATGCCTCTTGATTTAATGCCTCCGCGATATATCTTTAACAGGAAATATAAAACCCACGTCCCAAACAGGGTAGACTGGAATAACTCAAAAATCAGGCTTAACTGTGATGACATTGTATGGTACACTGATGGATCCAAGACTGAAAAAGGCACTGGATCTGGAATATACTGTCCCAGTACCCAAATGTCAGCCAGTCTTGGTAGCTTAGCAACCGTCTTTCAAGCGGAAGTCTTTGCTATTAATCAATGTACCAGGGCAATCCTTAATCATTGTCCCTATAGGAAAGGAATTATTATACATAATGTCGGACAGTCAGTCTGCAATAAAAGCCTTGTATGCATCGACATTTAACTCTACGTTAGTATGGGAGACAGCTAATCTTCTCCAACAACTATCAATCATGAATCAAGCTAATGTATTAAGCTTCCAGCACACTGTGGCTACGATGGTAATGAGCATGACCATTTAGACCCTAACCGATCTTAGGTATCAGGTCATTACAGGAATTGCATTATGCAAGAATACATGACCAAAGCAAACGCAAGATGATCATACCTATTGCTATGAAATGCACCAAAACTATCTTTCCGCACTACTCAGTCAAAAACTCAAAATACTTTTTGAGTTTGAGCAGAGCAGACTTAAAACTTATGACAGGTATAATTAGCGGACACGGTCTATTAAACAAACATAAATCCCGTCTGAAATTGACAGACAGTGAAATATGTAGATTCTGTATGGAAGATGATGATACATCCATACACCCAATCACAGGAAGCAAACACTTGGGAGGGAACTATTACAGACAACCTATCTGTCTGAACTTTAACTCACAGGAATCAAAACGTTCTTTGAGAAAATAGGAGGATACAAACTCTTCCAGTATTAAACTCGGGTATGACACAATATACTAGACAGCAAGTGTCTAGCCCTACCAATCGAATGTAATATCATAAATTCGCAAAAAGTGAATCACGTGCAGTCTTTGTTGCAGTGCTGAGAATCTGGTGACAGCATATTTGGCGGCTTTATGGTCTTGAATGTTGTGTTGTATGTGTCAACATTATAAAATTGTAGCGTTCGTTAACTTTCATATTCAACGTAATATTCAATATATTGTAACTAGTATCGATGGTTAGTTACTCGTCACTATTGTGAATGATGACACGAATGCATTGAAACAGAGTATAAATAGAGCCAGTGTTGACAAACGCAAATCATACGAATCTTGAACATGATTGCTCAAATAACGATACAGTATCAGAGGCAAAAGTTGGAAGGAGTCATTGTAAATAGTTGATTGTAAACAGAGTTGAAAAAATAAATTGTTGCTGTGTATAGTTGTACAAACTAAGTGTTGCAATTATTATTAACAGAATCCAGTGATCGAACAAGGTTGATTCAAATAAAATTAAACGTTCACAAAATAAAAACGTAACAATTGGTGTCAGAAGTGGGATTCTGTAAAGATGATGAAAATTGACCAACTAAAAGGGGACCAACTGAAAAAAAGTTGTCAAATATAAATCTATCGTCATCAGGTACAAAAGCAGAACTGCTGGTGAGGTTAAGGCAAGCCATGGAGACTAAGAGTAGTAATGTAGAAGAACACGAGTTCTTTGAGGAAGCCGAGATACATGCAGTCGCGCACGCCGAGGAAGAGAGCAAGATAGATTCGAGTGGTCAACTCTTGGTATCTATGAACTCCATGATGCAACAACAGCAACAACTGCAAGGAATTAATGCGAAGTTACAAATTCATGTATGGAAATTCAAGAAGGTTCTGCTCGACAAGAACACGTCACCGAAAATCTACAAAAAGGAATTGAGATAGATTTCAGGAAATTTCCGGAACCTTTAATGAAAAAGTCAAGGATCTGAAAGAATATATAGATGACTTGGAAGATAAGTTCGAGAAATTACAGCACGAACTCAATCAACTAAAAATAAATAGACCAGACACATCAGTGAAACTAAAGCCACCAACATTTGACGGAACCACGCCAATCAATTCCTTCAAGATTCAATTCAAAACAACAGCTTCGAAGAATCAATGGGATGATAGCGACAAGACTGCTGCTGAACACACTCCAGCACAAATATGGAAATGAATAAAAAAGTCAATTACATCGAGTGGAATTAATATCGCGAGTTCAACTGAGTAATGAGAGCCTTCAGGACATCGTTTCCGACATTGAGCGCTTATGTCCTCTTGCGTTCTCTGGTAATTCGGAAGAAGTTATCGAAAAAATAAAAATAGAGGTTGTCGACCAGGCACCTAGAGGCAGAAATATCAGATCTGGTTGAGGCAGTGTGTCAGGCAGTTAAGTCAGTAGTGCAACCTGAAGCAAGAGCAACAGATCTAGGTGAAAATAAATTTACTGGTAAGTGCTTTATTTGCGACAAACCAGGACACATGGTGCGTGACTGCCATCTACGAATTCTCCAGAAGACAAAAGAATGATAATAAGGTGGACAGCATTGCTCCACTAACACAAATCCATCGTTAAACTAAATCGAGTTAGTTCAGCGGGGCGTGAACTAACTCCAACAGTAGGTTGCCAAATCATTCACATTTTACAACTACAGCGTGTGGCAAGCAGCTTGTCTATTGATGGAAAATTGGACAATATGGAAATCATGTTAACCGTGCATACCTGGATACTGGTGCATCACATTCTATCAAGAGCGATTTGGTAAAGAGGTTTGAGCTTTTAATAGGAATAAAATTGCGTACAGCAACGGGTGAGGATGCACAAATTCTGGGTAAGATAAAAAAGTGAGTATCTATTGGAAATTGCACGTGGGAACATGAATTCATTGTGGCCGACATCTATGACCGATATTCATGATTGACAACAGATTTACGTTAGATTTAAATCAACGGATACTACGCTATGCAAATATTCAGTTACCATTGAAAAAGCGTAGTGGGAATATCAAACGAGTACCGGCCTGTCAACGCCAGGAGTTTCCAGCAAAATCAGAAGCGGTGATTTGGGCACAGATGAATGTGGATGATGGGACAGGCAAGTAGTGGGTAGTGGAAGCAGATAAAGAACTACCAAATAAAAACATTATACTTGATAGGACGTTAGTGGAACCTAAGGAAAATAGAATAGTACCGGTGCGAATATTAAATTCAACTAATACATCTACAGTTGTGAAGAAAGCAATCCTGATTGGTCATTGCCAGGAAGTTACTGCCGTAGTAGACTACAAAAAGGGTTCGTCGGTGAAAAGTGGAAGATCAGGAACTGGCAGAGCGGAAATAAAGATGGAAGAATGTGCAGGTGCGATTACCGAATAAAAAAAAGGCTTTACAACTACTGAAGACAGTACAGTTCAATCTTCTCTTCAAATGGAAAAACTGGTGGACGAACAACCATCATGAAACATCACATCACCAATTCGTTAAGCATCACGACAACTTCCATTAGCTAAAAGAGATGAAGTCATTAAGCTGATTACCGATATGCAAAAACAAAGCGTTATTGAAACATCAGCGAGTCCATGGAGTTCACCAGTTGTGCTGGTAAAGAAGAAGAATGGAAGTGCTCGATTCTGTGTCGATTACAGAAAGCTAAATGATATCACGAAAAAAGACAGCTATCCACTGCCAAGAATCGACTACACTCTGTATACGCTATCTGGTGCGAAGTGGTTCTCAACTCTTGATCTGCAAAGTGGCTACTGGCAAGTGGAACTTGGAAGTGGAACTTGGTAAGGCTTTCAGTATTGGCGATGGTCTATGACAATTTACAGTGATGCCATTTAGCTTATGCAATGTCCCAGCTAGTTTTGAACGTTTGATGGAGCGCGTTCTAAGAGGATTACACTGGAAAACGTGCTTGGTGAAACTCGATGACATTATCGTGATGGAATGAAAGATTTTAACGACCACCTGGAAAAGTTGAAAGTAGTATTTGTTACGTATACAATCAGCAGGGCTTAAATTGAATATGAAAAAGTGTTCACTCTTCAGGCGAGAAGTTAAATATCTTGGTCATAAAGTATCAACAAAAGGGGTACATAACGACGAGAAGAAAGTAACAGCAGTACAAGAATGGCTTATTCCGTCAAATCTTCACGAGTTAAGAAGCTTCCTAGGCTTATGTACCTACTATAGACGATTTGTTCCTGGCTAATGAGAGTCCAATAACAAAGGTATACTGGCCACAGTGGCAAAGCCTCCATTTACGAAACGGATGTTTATTCAGAGCACTAATGGTCTTCTAGTGGTACCCAAGGCAAGAATAAATGAAGTGATAGCTGAGTATCACAATGCCTCCAGTGGAGGGCATTTGGGAATCACCAAAACCATCGAGAAAATAAAGAAACGATTCTATTGGGTTGGATGTCATGACCATGTCGCTGATTGGATTCGGAAGTGTAAGCAATGTGCAATGGCCAAAGGTCCCACTAAGAAAAGTCGAGGTAAGATGCACCATACATCGTGGGTGCTCCATTTGAGCGAATTGTTCTGGACATAGCTGGACCATTTCCAAGAAGCAACGCAGGGAACATGTATATTCTGGTGGTTATAGATTATTTCCAAATCAAAAAGCTTGTACAGTTGCCGATGTATTCGTTAACCAGTGGGTTTCTCGTTTTGGTGTACCGATGGAATTACACTCAGACCAAGGTCGAAATTTCGAATCAGTTGTATTCCAAGAGATGTGCCTTATGTTGGGTGTAAGCAAAACTCGTACAACACCTTTGCATTCAAAATCTGATGGCATGGTAGAACGATGTAACCGTACCTTGGAGGAATATTTGAGAAAGGTCGTAGATAAATACCAAAGAGACCGGGATGTACATATACCAATGTTGCTCATGGCATATCGATGCGCACAACATGATACGACGGCTACTACACCAGCAATGGCATTTTTCGGAATCGAGTTAAGACTGTCAGCTGATTTAAAATTTGGAGTTGTACACCACCGAGATCAATCGAAGGTAATTATACTAGCGAAAAGCGGGAACAGTTGGATGAAGTGCATCAGTTCATCAGAGAGCGGTCGCAGAAGATAAGCGATAAGATGAAGGCCAAAAGGGTCAAAAGGGTTCTATGAAGGAGAGCTTGTAATGCTTCATAATCCACAACGAAAGAAAGTCCTGTCCCCTAAGCTACAGACTCATTGGGAAGGACCATATGAGATTATAACAAAGATAAATGACGTAGTGTATCGTATACAACGTGCCTGGAATAAAAGAACAAGGTAAGTGGTAAACCAATCGAATATTGAATATACTATTTGATATACTCCAATATCAGCGTGTCCAGCTAAAAATAAAAAGGAAAATACGGTATATATATAGTACATACACTAATATATGAGCCCGTTATAATGGTATTGAGAGGCGCAAAATTAGACCTCTGTTAAACATTTCATTTGTCGCTGAAACAGACCCAATATATGTATATTCTTGTATGATTCCAATCTATATTTGGCTAATTCATTCGAATTCTGATACTAAATTTCGATTCGGTCAATAAAAGATATATTAAATACAATTGCAAAAATATATATTAAGACGCTACATTGAGTTTTTATGCTACAATTGATATATTGAGTGCATTAATTACCACATTTTAAGTAAGATAAAGAAATAGGAACGCTTTTATTGCAATGTTTTATTCTAAAACGACATTTGCTAACGTCAGACACATTTCTATGTACTAATTTGAACTAATTTCAACTACTGTAGTGATGGCACCTCCTATTAGTGATAATGAAACTGTTCCATCCTCACTATCGCATTTGAAAAACAGCGATCAACATCACGCAAAAACATTACAAGAATAAAGAATTTGCTTGGCAATACGTTGAGTTTGGAATGTAGGGTTGATATTTTGAGTTCCTACATTAAAGAAGTTATGTCGTATCAAACTTAAATAGAAAAACTAGAACGAGATGATGACGGAAGAGGCGATATAGATATGTAGCTCAGTAAAGTCAAAATTAATATCATTGCTCGGAAAAAATAGTCGAAATAGTTCTTTACTAGAAACTACCAACCAACTACTCACCCAAATCGGTTGCCTAGTTTAAAGATTCCAGTGTTCAGTGGAACATATGCAGATTATAAAAACTTGATTAGCACGTTCCAAAACCTAGTTCATGAGGAATCATCATTGACAAGGATTGACAAATTTAATCATTTCTTGGCTGGTTTGTCTGATGATGCTCTTCAAACGGTAAAATCACTGAAGATAATTATCCTAAAACACTAGAACGCCTAGCTGAAAACATTCTTTAATAGTATAAAACGGATTTTTGAAATTCCTAAGATGTACACTGCGGAAGCATCTTCACTGCGTAGTGCTGTTGCCACTTCTTCATAAGTCTTTCTACGACCTCACTTTGCAACTCAACAATTCATTCTACAATGTGTTTCAACTAGTTTTTCAAAGACACTTCAGCACGTTTTTCAAAAATTATTATACCGTCAGGTCTACATTTACCTTTACAACAGCAACGTCTTTATATGAAGAATATATATTGCTGTTTCTCATATTTACGTACAGTTGTTTTGTAAAACCTTTTAATGAATAGGTCGTTTTTATTTCATTGGCTTACACTTGAAGCGCAGAGTTTTGGAATCTTGGCCAAGCCGGCATTTCCATTATTCCCTCTGAAATGCTATAACTTAATTCGCTTTCGTTGCAGTTTGTTGTCCCTGAAAACTTTTTTTTATTAAAAGGAATCCTTGAACGACCGCCTTTTGGATTTGATGGCGTTTTAATGTCTTCAATAGTCGTTTCGCCTCTTGACCAGTCCTCGAATATAGCAAAGTGCGAAAACTTGAGTTCATTTTCGAATGTATTTATAGTTTATAAAGAACAATGAACGTTCATAAGCCATAATTCGCAACCACGAGGGCTAGTACTGAATATCATTGCATGCAATCATTCGTTTCTTTGAATTGGTGAACGTTCTTTTGCTTAAGTATTTATCACAATAAAATACAATCGAAAATTAGTTAAAGTGAGAAAGATCGTATTTTTAATCGATTACGAGCGTTTTTCATTTTATCTTCATTTTCTAAATTTAATGTTTTTTATGAAATACTTAAAGTGAATTAATTGTTTAATATAATAGAGACTATTACTATATAAAATTTTCTTTTTAATGGTAATAATATTAAAAATCAATTTTTACTGCAATGGTGAAATGAATGCAATCTTCTCAAAATGAGTTACTGATTGAGTTTATCAGTGAACGCTCGAAATAAATGAACGATCGTGAGAGATCGTAGAGGCAGCGGCGATTAATCGTTTGTAATTGTAAAGAACGTTGGCGAGCGCTCGAAATATATCGTAAATGCTTTCGTTCGTTTCGTAAGTTTCTTACTCGCTACAAATTGTGAACGTTACATTTCGAGCAGTGATTATTTGCGAATAATATCGTATTTTGATCGTTTTCCGCACCCTTGAATTTAGTCTGTAAACATTTGAAACTCTTTGTACTTTTAAGCACTTTGAATTGATATTTTTGGTAATATCCTTAGAATTTTATTCAAAAAACTTCTGTAACTATCCGAAGTATACGCGCCTCCCATATTTTCAAGTAAATTATTAAAAAGGAAGCATTTTCTCGCTTTTGTAGAAGAAATAGTCCAACACCTGCACATAAAATTATAGAACTTAGGAATCGATGTACCTAACTGCCATATTTGTTTTATATAATGCATTTTAGTGGACATTGTTTTGATTCTCTATAATAAATGAGTTTCATGTATTTTTCTCTCTCAAATTAATTTGTTCAAGGTAATTAGATTTTTATCAAATCTTTAGCAGTTCGAGTTTTTTATATAATTTACTAAGTTAAAGAACCTGTATCTTTGTGACTTTCCATCAAATCAAACAAAATTTTTGATTTATCATGCCTCATGTGGCTATTTTACCAAACCATTAAGAGTGTTGCCATATCAAATACTCAAATACGAGGGTTTGACTACAAAATGGGGTAATTTTACCCATAAGTTAGGTTAGGTTATGTGGCCGTCCTCTCTCTGAGAGGACACACTTAGGCCAGAAAAGCCCATTGTGATATCATCGAGCTTTTCTTTCAATACAGTGGTATAAGGGACCTACTTATATTAGCCGGTTCAGAACGGCAGAACCCTTGTGACATCACTTTAAGTTACCTTTAACGCAGAGCTCTTTTAAGAAGCATTTTTGGCCAATTGTTACTGCCGGAAAAATTAACAATTCTTACCGGCAGGTGGGTACCGTTCAAAAGAAAAACTTTTTCGATAATAAATTTTTGTTATGCTTCAGCCGGGGATGTAACCACGACCTACAGATCAGAAGGCCAACGCACTAACCACTGAGCTACGGCACATTTTACCCATAGTGCGATGAAAAGAAAATGAAATATTACACTGGTGGAGTCGATAGTCGAAACACGACCGTAGATAGATTAGCAGTCGTAGTGTCAATTGAATCATGATTCCAACCTCTCGACATCCCGAAAATATCAGATAGTCGCGAATTTCATTTATGAAACACTTGTAGAAAGGTATTTGACAAGCAAAATACAAGCGATATGTTTTTATTCCACTAGATTCATTCTAGACAGTAAGATCATCATTCTTCCAAACTATTATTAAAGGAAGCGTTCGAATTAACTATGCGAAGCGACTTCAAGTGAGCCAAGTATCAGTAGTTTTAAAATATTTTAAAATGCATGTCCAAGAATGAAAATCGATTCTGAAAAAATTCAAGCAAATAGTGCGATAGATGACACTCATATTCAACAATATTTTCCTGAGTAAATTCAAGAAGATTTAATCCATTTTCCTTACAAACAATTGAACATGCATCATTGCAGAGATAATTACGAAGATTTCGCTCACATTGTCCTTTTATTTCTTTGAGAGGAGCCATTGAATTCGAGGGGAAATTTTTGAATGATCAAATTGGAATTGTCGAGTGCACGGTTAATGGTGTTGCGAGTCAAAATATGAAATATGGACATATGCATATTTTGGCGCACAACACCATGAACAGGGCATAATAAGGAAAGCCAAGAAAATAAAGGGCCTAATCACAGTAAGCCAGAAGTCAAATGTTTTTTCATGCAAGAAGCCAGGACACAAGATGGCCAACTGTTATAAACGCAGAGAGTTGCAAAAAACGTAGGAAAACTACGGGTGGCCCAGGTATGGCCATTAAACCGAGAACCACAAAATATTGCTAAAAGTAGGCCAGTTGAGATGGAAGGTGTTAGTCATGCGTCTTTAGAGATTGTTGAAACATTTTCCACGTCATAATGTAGTAAGATGGTGGAAGTTGGTAGTCAGGCGTCCAGTAATAACAAACATTGCTACTGTTTAGGAGTCTCTGATGTAGATTTTGTGTTCATCGAGTTTCCGTATGTGGCATTTCAAAGTTCTTCATTAGCCCATCCCTATGTATACAGCACTGTCCGTCAATTTTTAGGTAGGTGCTTTTTGAGTTTTGCCAACTTAAATATCATAACTTTTTAATGGCATTCGCATCTATCTAATCATGTATATGCTGTCCTGTTGATTAATTCAAATCAGATTTATACTATGATTACAAATTCCACAATGCAAACATCCACCTAAATACCGAAATTCTTCTATCAATTGCAAATTATTGAAAGAATATACTTAGAATATAATTAAATAAATGATCATATACGCGTATACAGAAGTCTGTCCGTTCATTTATATCTCCTTGAAAAGTGGCTTTCAAGCTGGCGTATCAAAGTAAATGAAGCAAAGAGCGTGCACGCCACTTTCACGCTGCGAAAAGGGGCGTGTTCCCCTCTGAAGTTGAATAACATCATCATACCTCAAGCAAATGATGTTAAATACCTTGGAATCCATATTGATAGAAGACTAACATGGACTAAACACATAGAGAGCAAAAAACTACAAATTAAATTAAAGTCTCAGCAACTCTTTTGGCTAATTAATAAAAACTCTAAGCTCATTTTACCTAACAAAGTCCTGATATATTGTATAACGCCATCATAAAACCTATTTAGTGCTATGGTTTAGAGCTGTGGAGGTCAGCCTGTTCCACAAATTTAGAAAAAATCCAGAGAGTGCACAATAAACTGCTTACACAAATAACTGGTGCTCCATGGTAAATCAAAAACATACACATTCACAATGACCTTCAAATTCCTACCGTCTCTGATGTAGGGCAGCGCACATTGGGAAAAACATAGTAAAAACCCTCGCATTGGGGGTAATTCAAAAGTTACGGGCCTAATTTTTTGTCAAAGTTTTTTGGAATCCAGATATATCAAATATATAAAAAAGTTATTTCGAAAGTAAATTGGCCCCAATCCCTTTGCTCTGCAGCCTTTCAAACATACCCAAAAAAATTTGTTTTTTATTTTTATTCAGAAACTAAATTTGATGATTACATTGAAATGTATGTAGAGTGAGTGTTTACCAACCGAATTTAATGAAACTTTAGGATCTTAAAAACGATTTGACCTTTACATTAAAGCTTTAAATTTGATTATCGTGCTTATAATTCTAAAGATATGAGCATTTAAAAAAATGGATTTTTTTTTAATTTCCTAATAAATTCAAGATTTTCTACGGATGAAAACTTTCACGGATTAACGAGGATTAGTAACATTTTTACATAGTGATAATCCTGGATTCTTAACGAAGAAAATGGTACCCAAATGTTTTGCTCTAAGCTGCTCTCTTGTAAGTTTTTTTTAATTTTAATGTGTTGCCTTCGGCTTAAAAATTAAAATTTGAATATGGTTTTCGGCATTTCCTGCCTACAAAAAGTAAGTATCGTAGATTAAATTTGATAAGTAGGCTACACTTAAAAGTCAAACCGTTATGAGTTACGTATATCTGTAATTTGACTTTCCGAAAAGTTCTAAAAGTGAATATAAACGCGAAAAAAGCGTAATGGCTGAAAATAGTAAGTAATATTTAATATTATATGTATGAAATAAAAGCAATTTTTAAATTTTAGTCGTCACTAGACGAGGTATTTGCGAAAACCTTTTAAAAACAAAAAAATTCAAAAACTTTACGGAGGCGGTAGAAGCGATACAAGGTTATATTGTAGAGCGTGGACAGCCTATTCCACCTGCTGATTACAATGGTGACTAGTTTGCGCGCCTTCAATAAATTAGCGAACACTGAAAAAGAGTTACCACAAGAAGTGGTAGCAATGTTGATTATGTAATAATATGTATATAATTAATAAAAAAAAGTAGTATATAGACTTTTTCTTTTTGTTTGTGATGTCTTACCATATTTACATAAAATACGTACAATTTTGGCGTTAAAGAAATAAAAAACGCTGAAATACAAGAACACAAACTACTAAGCTGCACGTTGTTTGTACAACATTGTCATATCAGACCAATGACTTTTCAAAGAATTTAACATCTGGCTGTAGTGTGAAGAAAAAAATATAACGCGTATCAGACAAATCTCAAAAAAATCTTGATGAAAACACTAAAATTTGTAATATTTACGACATAGAGTAGGGGTGAAAACTATTGAAATTAATTGTGTTAGTTTCATATGTTTTATCGCTGTAACAAAAGTTTTGCTCTCAAATTAAAAAAATGCTGATACACGTATTTCGTTATTTTTAATGTTTAATGAGAATCAATTGCCAAAATTTTTATATCCCCTATTTCTTATTCGTGGTGTAATTTTTTGAAAGTCTTAACTTCCGAGTGTAGGGTACTAATACCCGATAGTAGAAAAAAAAATTTTTCATATCATACGATTCTCCGAAGATTTCTAATAAACATATCCAAAATTTGTAAGCGTAGCACTGATAACTTAGCAGTTATCACATAAAATAGGCGATGCGAGCGTTTTTGATATGTTTTTCCCAATGTGCGGCGTAACATTGAAAAGTATAAAGCAAAGCCAGAACTTCATCCAAATCCTAAGGCGAAACAGCTGCTTGTGGCTTCTATAAATAATAGATTAAAGAGAAAGCTTTTTATGTCAACATAATTAGAAAAAAAAAAAATCAGTTGCAAATTGTAAATCTTTGCTTTGTGATTTTTGTAGTAGATCATTAAATGTTATTTCACAAGCACATTGCTATTATACAGGGTGATTTTTTGATTTGATTTTTGATTTTCAGCTGCCAAAAACAGTGTTGCGAAAAAGAAAGTTGCCAGAAAATCACCCTGTTATAATTTTTAAGACTCGAATATAAATTGTAAATTTCCATATAAAAAAGATACAATTATTCAATAAATATATGATAAAAAAATTGAATAAAAATTGAGGTAGTGCCACATTTAATGCTCAAAAGGAGCCAATTAAAAAAAAATGGAATTATTGATTTCCTAATATCTTTATTGTGATTTGTGAGTACAAACTGTAGTAGGTTAGCTACTATTATAAATTTCAGAGCTGCCATATTTTTTAAATTTGGTGAGATTTTGAAATACGTAGGATTATAAACATTACCCTGCGTGTAAAATAATTTTTTTCACCGTGGCACAAAGATAATACAATAAAATAAGATGAAATATCAAAATCAAATAAGTATGTAAGTAAGTATGGCCCAGTTTTTCAGCAAAAGTTTAAACTAAATTTAAACTCAGTTTACGTAAACGGAGTTGCAATTTAAAATTAGACAGCATCTGTTATTTCTTTACACTTATTATTTCGTCGGTTTCTAAGTTATGGAAAAGGTGCATACTATACTAAAATATATTAATATGTCGGTGAGAAATTGTGAAATAAAGAAAAGATATACTGGAGTGCCAGAAGAGATAGCTGAACAACTGCAAGGTTAAACTTAGTTTAACCCAGCTAGATTAGGAGTTTAAATTTAGTTTAAACTACGTTGTAATTTGACTGAAAAACTTCAAACCCGTTTAAACTTAGTTTAAACGACAAACACTATTTGTCGCACTGAAAAATTGGCCCTATGAGTGATCTGTAGAAAATGTATTTGTAAGGAAGTTTTAACGTCTCCGGCTTGTGCTAACGACAATTTGGGAACTAAATGCTCGTACTGGTTTGCTAACAAACAAGTTAAACAATGTTGTTTGTAGTGATTGGTTTTCCAAGCAAATTTTCCCTTGAATCGAACAGGTTGTGTGAAAAGTGAGACCTATAAACAGCAGAAGGGCCAATTATTATACGCTATTTTAATATTTTATCTTTTATAAGAACATGCTCAAAATTTCTTATCGATCTGTCAATTCATTCTTTGTTTACAATTTATAATACTATATATGTGTAGTCAGCGTAAAATGGAAACGGTGTTCTATCAACCAATAATCACAGACTATACTGACATTGTTATCATTGGCATGCGCCATGTTACAATCTATCAAATTAAGGGCGGAGTTAAACCGCAATTGGTTACGCAATAGCTAGTGGTTGGTTCATTTCTTTTTGATTTACTTAGCATGATTCTACCACCAGCAGCAATGGCAAACGCTTTTGATTCTTGTATGCATATGGGAGCGGCTTTAATGTAATTGCTGTTGCTTTCAGTTTATCGAAGACCTTTAACCGGTTCACTGTTTCAGTTTTTGGTCGCCTTTTCGTTTTAGTTATTAAAAAGCATAACGTCGGGTGATGTGAAAGTGGAGGCAATAACATGATATTTGTGTGTTTTAGAGTTGCTAATACGCTGAAAATAACAGTAGCTTTTGAATAAAAATAATAACAACCGCTATTATCATAAATAAAAAAATGGAAACTGCAGAGGGATTGGAAATTCATAACAGGACAAAGGTTATGAAATTTCCTACACCTTTTTCAATCGATAGTTTAATTTCAAACCAAAGTGGTAAAAAAGCTTCACTCGAAAATAAATGTGAATCTAATAATTTAAGTGCTCACGTCATCACGTCTTCATCTTTTGGATTAACAAATCTACCGATTTGCAATCCTTGGTTACATGGATATTTCAATCAAAATCCCGGAAAGTTATCGCAGTTATTCACAAGTGAATGTTACTTGCCTAATTTTAACAAAGACCAATCAACCAAAGATGTCATATTAAAACCTCCTGTTGATAGCCAGATCACATCGGTTGTTTCTAGTAATTGTGACGGTCAAAGACAAATTAAAAAACAAATTGTTTTCAATCCTACTGAATACAATATATTTTGTGAAAAACAATTCTCATCATCATGTGCTTTCGCAATTGATGGATATAATTCCAGCAACGATGTTGACGGAAAATATCTTGAAAATGCAAGCCTTGCCAGTGATATAGACCATCGAAATAGAATAGTTAACCTCATAAATGGGGATTTCGTTCACAACTTAAGCGTGCATGCTCAGCTTCATAATTTGGGAAAATCGTTGAATGAAGCTTGTAAAAATGGAATAGACAATGCAGTAGAGCTCACGACATCAAGAGATTTATACAATACAATAAGTACAAGTACAAATTTTATCATAGAGAAATCAAAAGATACAAATTTGAGCTCCGGTTTTAATGTCGACATGGACGTAGATTTGGATGGTACCGACGACTCGTCCAGTGAGATTAGTCTTTCAATGTCAACACAAAATTGCAGCATTGATTTGGAGAGAAGTAAAGGTAAAGGTAAGCACATAAACGATGAATTAAATAATACCTTTATTAGCAACTTAAAGCGTATTATTAACACTGATAATCTGTGACCTGCTAAGGGGCGGGAGATTTTACATCAACAATTTGTGCTTGAGTTTACTATTGATCTAGGACCTCCCATAATTATAGTATTTTTACACAAACAGTAATTCTATAATTTAAGTTCCAAAAGAATAATTATTGCGTAAACTTATTATGTATTTTAAAGCAATGGTTGTCTATAATTCAACTATTATTTATATAATTTTAAAACAACATTTCTCGGAAATTGAAGATACAATGCTGTAAGGTAAAATATTTTAGATTCCTATCCCTCTTCTGCTAATAAAACCACAATCAATTATTATAAAAGCACTTCGTAAAATGATTTCGCTGTGCTCATGCCAAAAACCGGATATTAAAAACAGTTTTGCAGAAATCATGTCCCGCAGGCATGTGCATCGATTGTTTAAAGATTTCTAGTCAATTGACAATATAATCATACAACTCAATAACCACTTCAAAAGGAATAAATCTATTTTTAAATTATTTTATGCGACCTTTGTAAAAGATCTGTCACAATTGTCTAAATTTTATCAACCGAATCATAGTAATTCAATCAGTGAAAATAAATCTGAATCGAAAACTGTGTGTATTCAAAAACATGTTGAAATTGAGCGAAAAATGACATGAATATGCGACTAACACCTGAATGCAATCTCGCTGAAGTTCAAGTAAATAGTTTTTTTCCTCAATATTGTTTTTGAAAATCGCTGAGGCCTCCAAAATTAATTTCAGATTAAGTGTTGCAAAAAGAAGTGTATGTGGTAGTTTTGTAAGATGCTTTGGATCTATTTTGTAAATTGATCGCTAATTGTTAATAATGGTTCGCAGCGTAAACTGTAAAAATTAAGCTAGAGCGTTGAAAATTGGTACATGGATCGAAAACATCACCTATCCATATTCTGGGTAATAATATTTGAAGCAAAGGCCCTTCGTGATTTTAATTATAGCCAAAATGATTTCTTGGTGCAATACCATCGTTTGTTGTGCCGCTAACGTTTGTCCAACCAAATTCCAACCAAATTTATAAGATTTCAATTGACAGTTTTTTGAAATCGCTTTGTCTTCGATGCTTCTTACTTACCATTTCTTTCATTGCCACACCAACAATTACAAGTTTATTCATTTTTAATAGTTATGGAAGTTCAGGATTGTAGATTTATTTATTACATGTGTAATCACTAATGAAAGCTAATTTTATCAATGATGTGTTATAAGATTCCGAAAATATACTTACTTTAGGAACAAAATAAAATTTAAGTGCCAAGGACCATACCGCTTATATAACATCGAGGATGGTATAGAATGTAGAATTATTTTTTTGGACATCAATATTTTGACAGACACCTCTTTCTAAACATGTTATTAGTTGTCGTATTTATAGTGAAACTGGACAACAAGTAACTAGATCTCGTCAAATAATAGGAATACGCACCGCAAAACTATTTGCTTACAATATACAACGTTGATATTGTGTTAAATCTTCTTTCAAATTCATAAGTATATTGTTAGGTTAGGTTAGGTTAAGTGGCTGCCCTCTGTCTGAGAGGACACACTTAGGCCATTAAGGCCCATTGTGATACCACCGAGCTTCTCTTCCAATACTGTTGTGCGTGTTAAATTTGGACAGCACGTCGTTATCCACCTTCGCCTCAGGTCATCCACATGGTTCATTGGTCAGATCGAAGTCACCAAAACGGAACTTCACAAACCAACGGGACACTGTTTACTTCAGTGCCAAACACTGTTCCGCTGCTCTGGTTCCTCGGTGGGACTTGTATTTCATCAAATCACGAATTTCGCTATTTTGCATTGTCACTTTGAAATAAAAAAAAGTTTCAATATTTTTCTCAAAATTAAAATTACAAAAAAAAAAAAAAAATTATTCGAAGTGTGGCATTAAAGTTGAGATTTTTACAATCGTACAATTCATACTAGACAACCTAATATGTGGTGCCACGCTAAATCGAATTCATAATGAATGAGACATTGGGAAAAGAACATATTTCTATATGCAAAAATTGTTTAAAACAAATTTTTTTGTATCCAATTTTTTTAAAGATTCGTATTTTGCTATGGCTATGGGTCTAAAATTAACTAAAAAACTTAAAATACACATACAAAATTTAATTTTTTTGAACTTTTTCAAAATTCAAAGCTCTGCCACTTTGAATTATGCAAACAAGTTTTGTTGAAGTAAAATATGATTTTCAAAGGGAATAAATTTTTTAATGTGTATGGTTTTATGTTTTTTTCAATAGCTAATTTGGGACCCATTGCTTCATAGAAAAATAAGAAAAATTCTACCAAAAAACAATTTCTTTACATATAATATAGAAAATGTTTTTCGCAATATTTCTAGAGCAATAAACTAGAGCTGATGGAGCAATATGAAGGCTATTTTAGGATTCAGCGTGGACATTCTATCATATAAAAGTTACTTTCAACCCGGTAGGAAAAAATTTGTGGAGCAGTGTAATTTTTTAAAGAATTGCATTTAACTGCACTTTTATATAACATCTACGACATCGCATATACATATTCATTGGCTGGCAAAACGAGCGTGTGAAATTATTTCTTAAGCAACAAGACGAGTTATCCGGCCAATATTTGCTATTTGGCTCGATACAAGATATTGAGTTACTATCACGTATCCGGCCAGCCAGATAGTTTCTCAAAATTTGCACAATAAACAATTTTCCGTTCGCGTAATTTCTTATTTTTAGAGAGGATTTTTCTAGCACACTTTCTAAATTTGACTCATAAAGTACGCTAAAGCAGCTTATTACGTACGCGAAAGGACTTAAAATTTGCAAGAATTATCACAGAGGGGAAATAATTTGCTCTCTAAATTGCTCATCTTTTACAGGTTTTTGACATACGCGAACATATTTCCAGTAAGAAATAGTAAAATTTGTAATAATTGGTAAAAACGATTACGTACGCGAACGGACCTTTATAGATATTAACTCTTAATGATATTACTCTTTTAGTTTTAGAGTTAGTTTAACACTTCTAAAGAGAAAATTTTATGGTTTTTAAAAAGCTTTAATTTTATGGTGGAATATATTTGATTAGGGGGGTAGAACCAGGGGAACTGAATATGTTTTCAGGGGCTCGTTCAATTTCAAATTTCAAAGTCAAATATAGATGATATTTAAAAATTGGACAATTCACAACTGAGCTATTGTTATAAAAAATCATTTTGGCGATTCTAAAAAGGTTAACAAAAAAATTGTTTTGTCCTGAGAACCTTTCAATATAATTTTTCAAACTATGGGTGAAATTTTAATTATGTACACTTATGTACAATAGTACTACTCGATGGCTGGCGAAGCATATTATATTCGGCCTAAATCGATATTCGGTTGTTATGGCCACATAAGTAAGTAAGTAAGTAAGTACTACTCGATTTTGTAAGATCATGTTTGGCGTTTATATTGTACTTAATTAAAAATAGTCGGAACCGATTTGTACCATAAACATTTAACCATACTTCTGTTACCATATACGTATATGCGTATACAGCGGGAAGATTCGTAAGGCATTGAAAAGATAACTCATCATTTATACGATTTTAAACGGATGGATTATATTATAATTCCAGAATAAATAAAATTGGGTGCTAAACTGCAGTTATTTGATTCGATTACTTTTTATGTACTGATCGCTTTTATACTGCTTTACTTGGTTAGTGAAAATTTAAGTTTTGATCGATAGCAAAAGTTAATTTTTACAATGTTTCAGACAACAAAAGAATTACTTTTCTGTAGAAGAACAAACTCTATCGAAAACATGAGTATACGAATGGTGAAATCGTTCAAAGAGGGTGGAGAAAGCGTTTAAGACACAGAACGTACCGGACAACCAATCACATCAACTGATGAACAATTAAACCAATTAAATCAAAGAATTTGTGCTCGAAAATCGTCGATTGACAGTTAGAGACCTTACTGATATTGTTGGAATATCGGAAAGATTGGTGAAGGCAATTTTGAAAGACCATTTGTGTCTGGGAAAAGTCAAACCGATTGATTCTAAAAACGCTAAATTGTTTGGAAAAACAGCGTAGGGTTAAAGCATTTGAAAGAATGTTTTCTGACAATCCGGACAAGATGAAAAGCTTCATTACGGGATATGAGACTTGTGACTTATAGTTATTTGTTAACGTCAAGAGATCGCTCCATGGAAACCGTTTTGAGTGAATATATGAGATAAAAGGTGAATCGAAGAAAGTATTGGAGGCTATCCCAAAAATCTAATTTAACAAGGGTGTTGACGATTGGAAAGAAAGTTATCTTAAATGTATTGTACTGGCTGAGGGCTACTTTGAATGGGATAAAATTGATTTCGAAAAATAAATAAAAATATTTATGTTATAAACTATTTCCCGGTATTTTTTTCCCACAGAAGTATGTCAGTTCAACACATGTTAGGTTACCAGGTGCGAGTGAATATAAAGTGTACAGCGCAAAGCATTGCGACGACCTTTAAGCCATGAAGAATTTGAAGAGGGAGCAGCATGGAGTGTAGTCACATGTGAACATCCTTGTCTGATGATAGCGATGACTGCGATATGGTGTCCCAAGCGCTGAACCATCACCTCTGAAAAGATCTGTAGTTATAATTATGAACAAATTATAAAAGCACGGCCGAATACTGTATCGTACGAAGCGAGTAAAAATACTCATGTTTACGATGCCACGATATATTTTGAGAATCATTTATCTTCGCATTGTCCCTACTACTCGTTACATCACGAGCGATAGTTGCCACCAGTGTTTCCAATAAATTACATTTTTCGCGACACATTTTCCCCCAAAAAATAGCAAAAATCTTTAAACCAGTCTTTTAAGCTTTCAAAAACTACTTTATGGATATAAATAAAATGTATACAGCATAATCTGTCTATAAATGTTTTTTTGTCACTCAACGCGCTTATTAATAAGTTATATAACCCTTAAAAATAATTAAGTCATGAAGTTTAATTTAGCGTGCATAATACGGGGTCATCAATTTGGTATACAATTAAAAATGAATTACCGTAAAATACACAGCGTAAAATTATCAACAAAAAATTCTATAATATCGTAATTACGGAGGGACTAACAAAAGTTCAGTAAATTGATTATATTTTATGATTTTGAAGAATTTAAATATAGTACACGTGTTGTAGTAATCTAACTATATACCATTCGAAATTTCAGAAAAATCGGTAAGAATGGAGAAGAGAAAACGTAAAATTGTTGAAAATTCCGCCACCAAGTCAGAAGAAATTCACATGTTAAAGTAAGGCAATAAAAGTCAGCCAAAGTTATGATTGCAGTTTACTCTACTAGAGCAAGAATTGTAGCTGTTATTCCCCTAAAAACTTGTCAGACAGTAACTGTGTACTGGTATACTAAAGATTGCTTACCAAAAGTGTTCGAAAATTTGTTGGGTAAGAGAAACAAAGAGGAACTGCACCGCTACTTTTGGCACTATGATATTGAGCAAGCTCCCACTGCTGAAATGACAAGTAACTTTATTGCGCATTCTGGCGTCGAAGAAATTCGCCCATCTCCATATTCTCAGGATCTGGCGCGTTGTGATTTCTGGTTATTTCCAAACACTAAGAAAATTTTGACGGGAGAAGTCTTTAATAGCAATACAAAGATAATCAATGCGATTAACGTAGAACTTAACAAGCTACAAAAATGCGATTTTGAAGCATTGCTTTGATCAGTAGATCTACAAATTTAAAAAATGTATTGAATTTAATAGTGATTATGTAGAAAATATAAAAATACTGAAGATTAAGGATAACAAATAAAAAGCCATTTTGGATGTTTTTATTCATGCAGCTTACCGGACTTTTATTAGTCCTTTCGTATATTCCAGTGTTTACAAATGTAGTTAATATCTTAAATTGCTTTCAAAGAAGTTTGTTTTTGTTTAAAGTGTATTTATATAGATATTTTACAGCAACCGATTAAGATATACAAAAACTCAAGCTTACCAATAAAACAAATGAAATCATAATTGAAAGAAAGAAGAATTTATAAATTTTGTTCCAATTGGACTAAAATGTGAACTGACACCAACAGTGGGTTGCTCCATCATTCACATTTCACAATTACAGCGTGTGCCAACTAGACAATATCAAGTTCATGTTAACGCTGGATACTGGTGCATCACATTCTATAATCAAGAGTGATTTGGTAAAGAGGTTTGAGCCTTTAATGGAAATAAAATTTGCGTACAGCAACGGGTGAGGGTGCACAAATTCTGCGTAAGATAAAGAAGTGAGTATGTATTGGAAATTGCACGTGGGAACATGAATTCGTTGTGGCCGACATCATCGATGACGCAATAATTGGTGTTGATTTCATGATTGACAACGCATTTACCTAAGATTTAAATCAACGGATACTACGCTATGTAAATGTGGAGTTACCATTGACTATCGGTTACAAGCGTAGTGGAAACATCAAACGAATACTGAAATGTCAACGTCAAGAGGTTCCAGCAAAATCAGAGGCGGTGATTTGGGCACAGATGAATGTGGATGATGGGACAGGCAAGTTATGGGTAGTGGAAGCGGATATAGAAATAATGCATAAAAACATCATACTTGGTAGGACATTAGTGGAGCCTAAAGAAAATTGAATGGTACCGGTGCGAATATTAAATTCAACTAATACATCTACAGTTGTGAAGAAAGAAATGGTGATTGGTTATTGCCAGGAAGATACTGCCGTAGTAGATTGCGAAAAGGGTTCGTCGATTAAAAATGGAAGATCAGGAACTAGCAGAGCGGAAATAATGTGCAGGTGCGATTACTGAATAAAAAAAAAAGCTTTACAACTATTGAAGACAGTACAGTTCAATCTTCTCTTCAAATGGAAAAACTGGTGGACGAAGAACCATCATGAAACATCACATTGACAACGGTGATTCTTGACCTATTCGTTAAGCACCACGACAACTTCCATTAGCTAAAAGAGATGATGCCATTAAGCTGATTACCGATATGCAGAAGCAAAGTGTTATTGAACCATCAGTAAGTCAATGGAGTTCACCAGTTGCACTGCTAAAGAAGAAGGAAGGAGGAAGCTAAATGATATCACGAAAAAAGACAGCTATCTACT
Organism: Megamerina dolium; assembly: GCA_963854835.1. Classification (NCBI taxonomy): domain Eukaryota; kingdom Metazoa; phylum Arthropoda; class Insecta; order Diptera; family Megamerinidae; genus Megamerina; species Megamerina dolium. Next base: position 49,266,976 of record OY978525.1, read on the forward strand.
GCCATCGATGACACTCTGGACACGCTATCTGGTGCGAAAGGGTTTTCAACTTTTGATCTACAAAGTGGCAAGTCGAACTTGGTAAGAAGGACAAAGAGAAAACAGCTTTCAGTATTGGCGATGGTCTACAGCAATTTACAGTGATGCCATTTGGCTCATGCAATGCGCCAGCTACCTTCGAACGTTTGATGGAGCGTGTATTCAGAGGACTACACTGGAAAACGTGCTTGATGTAACTCGATGACATGATCGTGATGGGAAAAGATTTTAACGACCACCTGGAAAAGTTGAAAGAAGTATTTGTTACGTATACAATCAGCAGGTCTTAAATTGAATATGAAAAAGTGTTCACTCTTCAGGCGAGAAGTTAAATATCTTGGTCATAAAGTAACAACAGAAGGGGTACATACCGACGAGGAGAAAGTAACAGCAGTACAAGAATGGCTTATTCCGTCGAATCTTCACGAGTTAAGAATCTTCCTAGGCTTATGTACCTACTATAGACGATTTGTTCCTGGATTTGCAAACATCACCAGCTGTCTGCACGAGTTAAAAAGGAAGAACAAGCCTTTTTTGTAGGGCGAGGAACAACAGAAAGCATTCGAACAGAGGAAAGAAAGACTATGTTGTATGGAATAGGTGGTGTGCTCTCTCAGATCATAGATGGGCAAGAAAAAGTAATAGCATACTACAGTAAAATCCTGTCGAAGCCAGAAACAAACTACCGTGTCACTCGAAGAGAGTAGCGACTTACGAATATATTGCCGGAGGAGTCATGGACCACCGAACGAGCGCAAGAAGACTCAGTTCTCGTAAAGTGTATGGAATACAAGAACCAGGGCGTACGTCCATATTGGCAAGAAATGGCTAATGAGAGTCCAATAGCAAAGGTATACTGGCCACAGTGGCAAAGCCTCCATTTACGAGGCTGATGTTTATTCCGAGCATGGGAAAGTGAAGATGGAAAAAATCACTAATGATCTTCTAGTGGTACCCAAGACAAGAATAAATGAAGTGATAGCTGAGTATCACCATGCTTCCAGATGCACTTTCTTAACCGAGCATGAATTTGGATAATATAATTCAGTAATCTGCCAGCGTTGTTCGTTTGTAAGTCGATTAGTGGTTAAATTATAGACCAAACTGAACATGTTTGACAGTAACATGTCACACGAAAACAGCTGAGCTGCCAAAAAAAGTGTTGCCAAAAAGAAAGTTGCTAAAAAATCACCCTATATTTTCAAGTATTTATCGTTTATTGTAATAAATAAGAAGTTATAATAAATAATTATTATAATAAATAAAATGTGAAAAAGGTAACTAACTATTTCTTATCCTATTTCTAGTATGTACAGAAAGAATACTGTAACGAGTATCGATGGTTGGTTATTCATTACTAATTGTGAATGGCACTAATAGTGGTAGCATAGAAACGAATGTCACCAAGCCAACCCACGATTGAACCCACGACCTACAGATCAGAAGGCCAACTATCCACTTGTGTGAACTGAATCAACATCTAAATCGCGGTGAAGATCAGTGTTACGGATATACCAAGGGGCATTAACGATGCGCCTCAGGACATTTTTTTGGAATCTTTGGATTGTTTCAATATGTTTCTGACTGGCACAACCCATAGTTGTATTCCATATGTCCACACAGGCTTCAGAACTTGGTTGTATAAAACAATTTTATAATGAATGGATAGTGTTGATTTTCTACCCATGAGCCAGTATATACTTCTATATTTTAGCTCGAGCTCATCTTGTTTCTTTTTTACATGCTCATTCGAGCGGAGCTTTCATCACGCCAGATGACGTTAGAAAGACAGGATTTCGCACTAAATAAACTTTTCAGGCAGTTTTGTGATTGCTTGACTCAGTATTGTTTAAGCACACGTCAAAAAAAAACACTAGTAAAGAGAAAATACGCCATATTTTATAGTTTTTCTTCGAAAAGGCGAAAACGCAAGCCCGACAGCTGAAAATGTGAATTGTACTGTTAACAATGAAGAAAGCAATCACCCAGAAGCGGCCAACTTTGGCCGCTTGTTCCATCAGGATTACGCCACACACATCGATAATGACTAGCCAGAAGCTCCGGGAACTCGGTTGGGAGGTTCTTATGAATCCACCTTAGTCCGGACCTGGCACCAAGTGATTACTATCTGTTCTGTCTATGGCGAATGATCTTGCTGGTGAAAAATTCGCCTCAAGAGGCATTATGAAATTACCTTCAAAATGGCAACAAGTTATCGAACAAAACGGTGCATATTTGATCTAAATCGGATCATTCTAACTATGCTAAATAAAACCTTCAATTTAATGCAAAAATAATGGATTACTATTTACTATACCTTATATTACTTTGTACACTGGATGTTGTCGTTCTTATGATTCTTGAATATCAACTTATTCATGTGCACCCAAACAAAAAAGCACTAGTACGTAAAATGTACTCATCTAATCATCCCAGAGTACTGTACGAACGAATCGATATACTAACTGTAAATTTGACATTGTCAGTTTTTTGTTGTTTGGTATTCATTGCTTGTCCTTTTTTCCACACAAAATGGACAAACTCAAATCATTAGTTATGAATTTTTTTTGTAATTACCGACTATACAATTCTGATTATTTTTGCGAGTAACTTATAATATGTAGATGAAAGTTTAAAAAATTCAAAACTTAAAAAATAAGGCAAAAATATAAAACTTTTAATATTTGTTGCACATATTTTAATGTTTCGTGAGATATAAAGTCCAATAATAACGCATTACTTTAATTTATATATTTTTTAAAAAGTAAGTAATATAAAACGATAACTGCGTACACTTCACTAATCGAAAAAAAACGATGTTGTCAGATGTATTTTATTTTACTTAGCTTATTATTAAAAAATCATTTTATGTATAAATTTGTATGCAATATAATACTGACATAAAGAAAAAGGGATATACCAGGTGTACAAGCTTAAATCCGTTGTTTGCTCGTAGATGGCGTTAGTGAGCATATTGAGCTATTATCGACTGTGCATCCTTTTTATATGAGTTCGACACCTGTTTACATCAATTAGTAAACGACGAAATCTGCTGCTAAGCCGCATCGAATGCTTGTGGAGGCCTATGGTGACAGTGCGCTATCGGAAACCACTTGCAGAGACTGGTTTGTCGTTTCAAAGGCCATTTTGACTTGAGTGACGAAAAGTGTGAAAATAGACCCAGAAAAGTTGAGGACCATGATTTGCAGGCAGGACCATGATTTGCACCCAATCGTAAAAAATGCTTGCCGAACAGTTAGGTGTTACTCAACAAGCCATTTCCATACTTTTACGAGCCATGGGGTTTTTTCCCGAAAAACAGCGGATTTAAGCTTGTACACCTGGTATATATAGGGTGATTTTTTGAAATGTATGAACTCTTTATTTGAGTAGATAGAACGATCTATATAATTCAATGTTTAAAGATCTCATGTAAATGTAGAACGCGGCTGAGCCATAGCATAGCCTCACAAAAAATAGTCTAAAGGCATTAAATCACACGAACTAGGCGGCCAATTGACTAGCCTCAAACGTGAAATAAACTGTTCACCGAACTTGCGTCTCAATTGGGCCGTTGCTTTGCGTGCTGTGTGGCATGTGGCACCGTCTTGATGAAACCATATATCAGTTCAGTCCAGCTCTTCCATTTTGGGCAAAAAAATTCACACCATTCACAGTAACGTTCCTGCCTTCATCGCCTTTGAAAAAGTACGGTCGAATGATACCACCTGCCCATAATTCACACCAAAAAGTGCATTTTTCGGAATGCATTGGCAGTTCTTGCAATGCTTCTGGCTGCTCTTCACACCAAATCAGGCAATTTTGATTATTCACGTATCCATTCAACCAGAAATGTAATTCGTCCCTGAACACAATTTTCCGATAAAAAAGTGGATCTTCATTCAACTTTGCCAGCTCCAATTCACCAAAAGTTAGCCGTTGTGGTAGGTCGTGTGGTTTCAATGCTTGCACCAGCTGTATTTTAAAAGGTTTTACACTCAAATCCTTTCGCAAACTTTCCACGTAGTGGAGTAACAGAGGCCCAATTGCTGCGAACTGCACCGAATCAATAATTCACGGCCATTAACAACACTGACGGATACAGCTGAGATATTTTGAGCTGTCCGTTTTCTACGTATGCGTGGTGGTGGTTTAATGTCCAGTAATGTAAATTTGGTGCAAAATTTAGTCACAAGATTCCGAATAGCAGCCTCAGAAAATCGCCCAAATTTACCATAAAATAGAAGAAGTGTACGATGCTCTTTCTTAATAGAGCATGAATTTTGATAATAAAATTCAATAATCTACAAGCGTTGTTCGTTTGTAAGTGGATTCATGGTTAAAATATAGACCAAACTGAACATGTTTAACAGTAACATGTTACACGAAAACAGCTGAGCTGCCAAAAATAGTGTTGTCAAAAAGAAAGTTGCTAAAAAATCACTCTGTACAAATGTGTTATATCCAAAATACAAATAGCAAATGCAAAGGAAATACCATTTTATCAACTTTAAAATCTGAACACAAGATTTGGTATAGCCTACACATATACGTGGGTGCCGTAGCTCAGTGGTTAGTGTGTTCGCCTTCTGATCTGTAGGTCGTGGTTCAATCCCCGGCTGATGCATAACAAATTTAATATCGAAAAGATTTTTCTTTCGAACGGTACCCACCTGTCGGCAAGCAATTGGCAATTCTTCCGACAGTAACAACTTGCAATGAAAAAGCTTCTAAAAAGAACTCTGTGACAAAGCTCAGAAAAAGTGATGTCACAAGTGTTCTGCCGTTCGGAACCGGCTAAAATAAGTAGGTCCCTTCTAATACTGTCCAAATGTAGAGCCCAGTCTCTTTGGTATTTATCCACGACTTTTCTTAAATATACCTCCAAGGTACGGTTACATCGTTCTACCATGCCATCAGATTGTGAATGCAAAGGTGTTGTACGAGTTTTGTATATACCCAACATACGACACATCTCCTGGATTACAACTGATTCGAAATTTCGACCTTGGTGGCATCCAACAGAATAAAATCATTTTTTTATCTCCTCCGGCAATATACTCGTAAGTCGTATGGCGACAATGTGCTTCTTGCTTTCCACTTGAAAACAATGTTTACATTACAATTTACAAGGACGACGAGATAGGGCATCCGCGTTGCCGTGATGTCCTCCTTTACGATGTTCGAAAGTAAAATCATAACTCTGCAGCATTTCAATACAGCGCACTAATTATCCTTCTGGATTTTTAAATTGTAATAACCACCTTAGCGCTGCGTGGTCAGTTCGTAGATGAAATGACTGACCGTACAAGTATTTATGGAAATATTTGACACATTCCAGTATTGCGAACAACTCTCTTCGAGGGACACAGTAGTTTGTTTCTGGATTCGACAGGATTTTACTGTAGTATGCTATTACTTTTTCTTGCCCATCTATGATCTGAGAGAGCACACCACCTATTCCATAGTCACTCGCATCTGTGTCCAACACAAACTTTTGACAAGGTACTGGATACGGTAATACTGGTGCTGAACATAGTCTTTCTTTCAGCTGTTCGAATGCTTTCTGTTGTTCTTCGCTCTACAAAAAAGGCTTGTTCTTCCTTTTTAACTCGTGCAGACAGCTGGTGATGTTTGCAAATCCAGGAACAAATCGTCTATAGTAGGTACATAAGTCTAGGAAGATTCTTAACTCGTGAAGATTCGAAGGAATAAGCCATTCTTGTACTGCTGTTACTTTCTCCTCGTCGGTATGTACCCCTTCTGTTGTTACTTTATGACCAAGATATTTAACTTCTCGCCTGAAGAGTGAACACTTTTTCATATTCAATTTAAGACCTGCTGATTGTATACGCAACAAATACTTCTTTCAACTTTTCCAGGTGGTCGTTAAAATCTTTTCCCATCACGATCATGTCATCGAGTTACATCAAGCACGTTTTCCAGTGTAGTTCTCTGAGTAAATGGCATCACTGTAAATTGCTATACACCATCGCCAATACTGTTTTCTCTTTGTCCTTCTTACCAAGTTCGACTTGCCACTTTTCAGATCAAGAGTTGAAAACCCTTTCGCACCAGATAGCGTGTCCAGAGTGTCATCGATGGCAGTAGGTAGCTGTCTTTTTTCGTGATATCATTTAGCTTTCTGTAATAAACGCAAAATCGAGTACTTCCATCCTTCTTCTTTAGCAGTGCAACTGGTGAACTCCATTGACTTGCTGATGGTTCAATAACACTTTCTTTCTGCATATCGGTAAACAGCTTAATGGCTTCATCTCTTTTAGCTAATGGAAGTTGTCGTGGTGCTTAACGAATTGGTCAAGAATCACCGTTGTCAATGTGATGTTTCATGATGGTTGTTCGTCCACCAGTTTTTCCATTTGAAGAGAAGATTGAACTGTACTGTCTTCAATAGTTGCAAAGTCTTTTTTTTATTCTCGCACCTGCACATTCTTTTATCTGTGCTTTTATTTTCGCTCTGCCAGTTCCTGATCTTTCACTTTTCATCGACGAACCCTTTTCGCAGTCTACTACAGCAGTATCTTCCTGGTACCATTCAATTTTCTTTAGGTTCCTCTAATGTCCTACCAAGTATGATGTTTTTATGCATTATTTCTATATCCGCTTCCACTACCCATAACTTGCCTGTCCCATCATCCACATTCATCTGTGCCCAAATCACCTTCTCTGATTTTGGTTGAACCTCTTGACGTTGACATTTCAGTATTCGTTTGAAGTTTGCACTACGCTGGTAACCGATGTTCAATAGTAAAATCATAACTCGACATTTGTATAGCGTAGTGTCCGTTGATTTAAATCTAACATAAGACCATTGTCAACCATAAAATCAACACCAATAATTACGTCATCGGTGATGTCGGCCACAATGAATTCATGTTCCCACGTGCAATTTCCAATAGATACTCACTTCTTTATCTTACCCAGAATTTGTGCATCCTCACCCGTTGCTGTACGCAAATTTTATTTCCATTAAAGGCTTAAACCTCTTTACCAAATCGCTCTTGATTATAGAATGTGATGCACCAGTATCCAGAGTTAACATAAACTCCATATTGTCCATTTTCCATCAATAGTCAAGCTGCTTGGCACACGCTGTATTTGTAAAATGTGAATGATGGGGCAACCCACTGTTGGAGTCAGTTCACGCCCCACTGAACTGACTAACCACTGAGCTACGGCACCCATCTCTACCGCTTGCCATACTGCTGGAAACACAAGACTATGCATTCCTGTAGAAGCTTCCGCGGACATTTAAATGCTGTTGTGTTTCATAACTAATGTATGTGTATTGTATAATTGTTTGATATACAAAATTCTAAGTCACAGTGATGTTTATATTCATTATGTATTATTTAAGAAGCATAAGCACTGTGTTCTCATAAATAACGTTATTGCGGTAACGCCTACAATATCCTGTCATATATACAAGAGTATACGGCTACAGTTTAACAAAAGCTTAATGGAGTGTATATTAATTTGTGACAATAACCATGTAAACAGCGAAATCATCAATTGCAATAGTATCAGCAAATTACGCCATCGCAATCGAAATATGGGTTATACAGTGTCACATTGTTAACGACAGCTGATTCAATCAGTTAAACCACAAAACCATAATGTGCGATGTTTCACTCCATTAACATATCTACGTTCCTTTGAATAATGCGAGATATAAGTGATTTCGGCTAAGGGTTTTGTTTTTTTTGCCACTTACATGCACGACTTGAGAGAGCTTCTGCGATAAATAAAACGACAAGAGCAGTAAACTACCACTGTTGGAATTTAAATTAATACATACATATTCTTCCATAACATGTGTCATTATAAGGGGTAAGTTATTATTGCTGTCGTAAGTACCCAGTAGGAAAATATGCCATGCATTACTTTTTTCATATGAGAAAACGCTTCCGAAACCGATCGTAAGAAAATACGCACCCAGAATAAGCGAACTGTGAATGCATGCATTTCTTTGGTTTCTTGTCAATTGGTTCCTATGCTTACTGAACGACTAAGATTATTCGTTACTTCTTTTTCGAACTTTTGTTTTCTGCAGAATTTTTTCGCCTGCTTTCGTATTCTATCTTTTGGCTGACGCAATTCTTATTGAAATTTCTAGCGTGAACAGTTGAAAAAGTGCGAGCTCTTGTATGGACAGGTTTGCTATTTTAAACATATTTTTTTTGACGATTTTCAACGTTTTCCAAAGTTCTAACCACTTTCAATTAATTTTCAGCCATAAAATTAATCAAAGGACCCCATTTAAACACCAATATTAAAAAAAAAATCAATTAAAATCAAATAATCCATAATCATTTATGTACTTTTTTAATATACTTTAACGAGTATCGATGGTTGGTTACTTATCACTAATTGTGAATGACACGAATATTGCCAGCATCGAAATGAATGTCAATAATAAGAAACAGGCGATAACCAGAACAAGCCAACCAGAAAGAAAGAGAAGATTCTCGACTACGATAAAGGAAGATTCTGGAGTGTTGCCACAGAGTATAAATAGGGGCAGTTGTTGACAAATGAAACCAATTAAATTCCGAACATTGGTACAGTATCAGAGCCAAAAGTTGCAAATACATTAACGAGGTATTGTAAATAGCTCATTTTAAATAGAGTTGATTAAATAAATTGTTGCTGTATATAGTTGTATAAAATAAGTGTTGCAATTATTATTGATAGGATCCAGTGATCGAACAAGGTTGATTCAAAGAGAATTCAACGTTCACAAAATAAAAACGTAACAATTGGTGTCAGAAGTGAGATTCTGTAAAGGTGGTAAAAATTTACCAACTGAAAGTGGGCCAACTGAAAAAACAGTTGTCAGAGATGAATCTATCGTCATCAGGTACAAAGCAGAACTGCTGGTGAGGCTAAGTCAAGCCATGGAGGCTAAGGGTATTAATGTAGAAGAACATGACAGAACATGCAGTTGTACTCGCTGAGGAAGAGAGCAAAATAGAGCCAAGAACACGTTATCGAGAATCTACAAAAAGGAATTTATCTCAGATTTCACGAAATTTTCGGAGCTATTAATGGCAAAGTCACAGAGCTGAAAGAACATGTGGATGATTTGGATGATAAGCTAAAGGAATATGTAGACGGACATGACGACTTGGAAGAAAAGCTTGAGAAATTGAGCGCGAACTTAATAAAATAAAAATAAGTGGAGCAACCACATCAGTGATTAGAGAATCAACTACAATTAAGCTAAAGCCACCAACATTTGATGGAACTACGCCATTCAACAATTTCAAGCTTCAGTAGGATACAACAGCTTCGAAGAATCAATGGGACGATAGTGACAAGACTGCTGCTTAATAGTGGCATTAAAAGGTAGTGCATCCGAAGTGTTACAGATGGTTCCAGAGAATAATCATGGTAGCTGATGGACACACTCCAGCGCTAATATGGAAATGAATATAAGAGTCAATTGCATAGAATGGAATTAAGATCGCGTGGGCAACGGAGTAATAAGAGCCTTCAGGATTTCGCTCTCGATATTGAGCGCTTATATCATCTTGCGTTCTCTGGTAATTCGGAATAGAGAAAATAAAAATAGAGGCATTCATAGATGGTTTACGCGACGGAGAGACTAAGCGTGCCCTAATCATGTCCCTGAAGAGTACATATGCGGAAACAATTAGTAGTGCCTTGACGTATGAAGCCGCTAGTTTAATGTGTCGACCAATGCCGCGTGTACGTCAACTAGAAACAGAAACATCAGATCTGGTTGAAGCAATGTATCAGGCATTCAAGTCAGTAGTGCAATCTGAAGCAAAAACAACAGGTTGACGTGAAAGCACATTTACTGGGATGTGCTTCATTTGCGACAAACCAGGACACATGGCGCGTGACTGCGGTCTACGACGTAATCGATCAAGATCGAATTCTCCAGGAAAACAAAAGGAGGAGAATAAGGTGGATAGCGATCGCACCACTAAGACAAATCCATCGTTAAACTAAATCGAGTCAGTTCAGTGGGGCGTGAACTAACTCCAACAGTGGGTTGCTCCATCATTCACATTTCACAATTACAGCGTGTGCGAAATAGCTTCGCTATTAATGGAAAACTAGACAATATTAAGTTCATGTTAACGCTGGATACTGGTGCATCACATTCTATAATCAAGAGTGATTGGGAAAAGAGGTTTGAGCTTTTAATGGAAATAAAATTACGTACAGCAACGGGTGAGGATGCACAAATTCTGGGTAAGATAAAGAAATGAGTATCTATTGGAAATTGCACGCGGGAACATGAATTCGTTGTGGCCGACGTCATCGATGACGCAATAATTGGTGTTGATTTCATGATTGACAACGCATTTACCTAAGATATAAATCAACGGATACTACGCTATGTAAATGTCGAGTTACCATTGACTATCGGTTACAAGCGTAGTGGAAACATCAAACGAATACTGAAATGTCAACGTCAAGAGGTTCCAGCAAAATCAGAGGCGGTGATTTGGGCACAGATGAATGTGGATGATGGGACAGGCAAGTTATGGGTAGTGGAAGCGGATATAGAAATAATGCATAAAAACATCATACTTGGTAGAACATTAGTGGAGCCTAAAGAAAATTGAATGGTACCGGTGCGAATATTAAATTCAACTAATTCATCTACAGTTGTGAAGAAAGAAATGGTGATTGGTTATTGCCAGGAAGATACTGCCGTAGTAGACTGCGAAAAGGGTTCGTCGATTAAAAATGGAAGATCAGGAACTAGCAGAGCGGAAATAATGTGCAGGTGCGATTACTGAATAAAAAAAAGCTTTACAACTATTGAAGACAGTACAGTTCAATCTTCTCTTCAAATAGAAAAACTGGTGGACGAACAACCATCATGAAACATCACATTGACAACGGTGATTCTTGACCAATTCGTTAATCACCACGACAACTTTCATTAGCTAAAAGAGATGAAGCCATTAAGCTGATTACCGATATGCAGAAGCAAAGTGTTATTGAACCATCAGCAAGTCAATGGAGTTCACCAGTTGCACTGCTAAAGAAGAAGGATGGAAGTACTCGATTCTGCGTTTATTACAGAAAGCTAAATGATATTACGAAAAAAGACAGCTATCTGGACACGCTATCTGGTGAGAAAGGGTTTTCAACTCTTGATCTGCAAAGTGGCAAGTCAAACTTGGTAAGAAGGACAAAGAAAAAAAAAACAGCTTTCAGTATTGGCGATGGTCTATAGCAATTTACAGTGATGCCATTTACTCAGAGAACTACACTGGAAAACGTGCTTGATGTAACTCGATGACATGATCGTGATGGGAAAAGATTTTAACGACCACCTGGAAAAGTTGAAAGAAGTATTTGTTGCGTATACAATCAGCAGGTCTTAAATTGAATATGAAAAAGTGTTCACTCTTCAGGCGAGAAGTTAAATATCTTGGTCATAAAGTAACAACAGATGGGGTACATACCGACGAGGAGAAAGTAACAGCAGTACAAGAATGGCTTATTCCGTCGAATCTTCACGAGTTAAGAATCTTCCTAGGCTTATGTACCTACTGCACGAGTTAAAAAGGAAGAACAAGTCTCTTTTGTGGGGCGAGGAACAACAGAAAGCATTCGAACAGCTGAAAGAATGACTATGTTCAGCACCAGTATTACCGTATCCAGTACCTTGTCAAAAGTTTGTGTTGGACACAGATGCGAGTGACTATGGAATAGGTGGTGTGCTCTCTCAGATCATAGATGGGCAAGAAAAAGTAATAGCATACTACAGTAAAATCCTGTCGAATCCAGAAACAAACTACTGTGTCCCTCGAAGAGAGTTGTTCGCAATACTGGAATGTGTCAAATATTTCCATAAATACTTGTACGGTCAGTCATTTTATCTACGAACTGACCACGCAGCGCTAAGGTGGTTATTACAATTTAAAAATCCAGAAGGATAATTAGTGCGCTGTATGAAATGCTGCAGAGTTATGATTTTACTTTCGAACATCGTAAAGGAGGACATCACGGCAACGCGGATGCTTTATCCCGTCGTCCTTGCAAAATGGAATGTAAACATTGTTTTCAAATTGAAAGCAAGGAGCACATTGTTGACATACGACTAACGAATATATTGCCTGAGGAGTCATGGACCACCGAACGAGTACAAGATAATCAGCGGAACTACCCAGATCTCGTAAAGATAATGGAATACAAGGAGCAGGGCGTACGTCCAGATTGGAAAGAAATGGGTAATGAGAGTCCAATAGCAAAGGCATACTGGGCGCAGTGGCAAAATCTGCACTTACGAGATGGATGTTTATTCAGAGCATGGGAAAGTGAAGATGGAAAAATCACTAATGATTTTCTAGTGGTACCCAAGGCAAGAATAAATGAAGTGATAGCTGAGTATCACAATGCCTCCAGTGGAGGGCATTTGGGAATCACCAAAACCGTCGAGAAAATAAAGAAGCGATTCTATTGGGTTGGATGTTATGACCATGTCGCTGATTGGATTCGGAAGTGTAAGCAATGTGCAATGGCCAAAGGTCCCACTAAGAAAAGTCGAGGTAAGATGCACCATACATCGTGGGTGCTCCATTTGAGCGAATTGCTCTGGTCATAGCTGGACTATTTCCAATAAGCAACGCAGGAAACAAGTATGTTCTGGTGATTATAGATTACTTCAGTAAACCCCCGGTCTCAAGTATACCCCATTCCAAAACAAAAAGCTAGTACAGTTGCGAATGCATTCGTCAACCAATGGATTACTCGTATATATATATATATATATATATATATATATATATATATATATATATATATATATATATATATATATATATACATATATATATATATATATATATATATATATATATATATATATATATATATATATATATATATATATATATATATATCGAAAATCGGCGAAAATCTCCTCGGTTAGAGGTTGTGCGTTGGGTTTGGGACCCGCCACATAAAAAACCCCCCCAATGAAAAAAACAAATATGCCTCGGATAAGGACTACCGCTTTTGTTGATGACCCCCGCAAACGAAAAAAAGGACCACGATTTACGGATGTGCACCTGGAATGTCCGATCCCTTTATAGGGAGGGTGCCTCTATCCAGCTGGTTGATGTCCTCGAAAAATACATCACCGCTCTCCAGGAAATGCGATGGACAGGACAGGGCTGCTCCAAAAGAGCGTCCTGTGACATCTACTACAGTTGCCATGCTGAAAGGCACGAATTAGGATGTGGATTTTTGGTCAGCAAGAGACTACGACATCTTGTCTCACAGTTCACGCCTGTGAACGAACGGCTGGCCACAATTCGCATCAAGTCAAAATTTTTCTACATCAGCCTTATATGTGCCCACGCTCCGACGGATGAGAAGGACAATGTGACCAAGGAGAGCTTCTTTCAGCGCCTCGAAGAAGCTTATGAACACTGCCCCCGCCACGATATCAAAATCGTGCTTGGCGACTTTAATGCCAGGGTGGGCAAAGACCACTGGTCCAACTGTCGGAAAATTCAGCCTCCACCAGAACACCTCCGATAACGGAATGAGGCTGATCGACTTCGCCGCAGCACGAAACATGGTAATTGGTGGTACCAGATTCCAGCATCTCGACATCCACAAAGCGACATGGCTGTCTCCAGATCATCGTACAAGAAACCAAATTGATCATGTGGTGATTGACGGAAGGCATGCTTCCAGTGTGATGGACGTGAAATCGATCCGTGGTGCCAACATCGACTCGGATCACTACCTTGTTGCAGCTAAGGTGCGCACACGCTTATGTGTCGCAAATAACAAGAGAAGTCCCACACAGAGAAAGCTCGACGTCAGTAAGCTGCGATCACCAGAGACAGAAGATGCATTTTCCACTCGACTATCGGATCTGCTTATGCAGAACACTCCCCCACTTGATGATACATGCGCACGGTGGACACATATATCCCACTCCATGACTACTGCTGCCGAGGAGGTAATCGGTTACTACCGGCCTCTGAGGAATGAGTGGTATGTTCAGGAGTGTCGCGACGCTACCGCAGAGAAAGACGCCGCCTACAGAAGAACCCTGCGTGCAGGCGCAACGCGAGCTGTTAAGGAGCGGTACAGAGAGAAAAGGAGTGCAGAGAGACGTCTTTTCAGGCGCAAGAAGAGGGAGTTGGAAAGACGTGAGTGTGAGGAGATAGAGATGTGTACCGACAAGAATGAGACTCAAAAATTCTTCGAAAAGATCAAGCGCCTAAGTGGAGGTTTAAATCCCGGAGCCTCTTCTTGTCGTGATGGAAATGGGAATCTGGTTACAGATGTCCAGAGTGTACTGAGCCTATGAAGGGAACACTTCTCCACGTTACTGAATGGCGAAGCTACGAACAATTCCGCCAGTGGAGGAGATTGCCCGATAGCCCCAATTACAGATGATGGTGTTGATGTTCCACCACCCGACTATGACGAGGTTGAAACGGCCATTTTAAGGCTGAAGAACAACAAAGCTGCAGGTGCTGATGGCCTGCCTGCCGAGTTGTTTAAGACCGGAGGCGATGAGCTGCTCACCCGCATGCACCAGCTCATAAGCAGAATATGGTCGGATGAAAGCATGCCTGATGATTGGAGGCTCAGTGTTCTCTGTCCTGTACATAAAAAAGGAGACCCCACAATTTGCGCCAACTACCGTGGAATAAGTCTCCTGAGCATCGCATACAAGGTTCTATCGAGCGTACTGTGTGAAAGGTTGAAGCCTATGCTCAGCAACCTGATTGGACCTTATCAGTGTGGCTTCAGACCTGGTAAATCCCCCATCGACAAGATTTTCACACTGCGCCAAATCCTGGAGAAGACCCAAGAAAAACAGATTGACACACACCACCTATTTGTTGATTGAAGCCGCTTTCGACAGTCCGGTAAGGGATTACCTCTACGCAACAATGTCTGAGTTCGGTATTCCTGCAAAGCTCATTCGACTTTGTAGAATGACGCTGCATAACTCCCGTTGTGCAGTGAAAATTGGGAAGGACCTCTCCACACCGTTTAGTGCCGAACGGGGTTTCAGACAAGGTGATTCGTTATCGTGCGACTTCTTCAATCTCATTATGGAGAAAATAATACGAGCTGCTGATATACGACATAATGGCACTATCTTCAAGTGTAATGCTGTTAGCGTATGGCGAAGATATTGACATAATCGGCATGAACACGCGAGCAGTCAGTGCAGCATTCTCAGAGCTGGAAAGAGAGTCGCGTCGAATGGGTCTTTTGGTGAACGAGGACAAGACGAAGTATCCAGTGTCAACAAACAAAGAATCCCGGCATCTTGGACAGCACGTCACTGTTGACAACTACGCTTTTGAAGTAGTAAGGGACTTTGTCTATCTTGGAACCAGCATTAACAGCAGTAATGACGTCAGCTTGGAGATCATGCGTAGGATTACTCTTGCTAACAGGTGTTACTTTGGGCTGAGTAAGCAATTGAAAAGTCGAGCCCTCTCTCGAAGAACGAAAACTACTCTCTACAAGTCTCTCATCATGCCTGTCCTAACATATGGCGCTGAATCCTGTACAATTTCCACCTCGGATGAGCGAATGCTTGGAGTTTTCGAGAGAAAAGTCCTACGCAAGATCTTTGGACCTATTTGCGTTGGTGGCGAGTACCGAATAAGGTACAACCATGAGCTGTACGAGCTGTATGCTGATATTGACATAGTAAAGCGCATCAAAATCCAGCGGCTGCGCTGGCTAGGTCATGTCGAGCGAATGGAAGAACACGCTCCAGCTAAGAAGGTGTTATATTCGGATCCCGCTGGAGGACGACGCAGAAGAGGAAGACCAAACCTCCGGTGGAAAGACCAAGTACTGGAGAACCTGACGGCGCTTGGAATTTCTAACTGGCGCCAGCTAGCGAAGAACAGAGATGGTTGGCGAAGCATGTTATTTTCGGCCTAAATCGATATTCGGTTGTTATGGCCACATAAAAAAAAAAAATATACATTCATATATATATATAAAGGCTACAACCAATATATTAACAATAAACATGTGATATAACACGCTACAAAAAATGTAACTGGTTTCCAACTGCATCTAGAAACATGCAGAAATCTGTAACATAATATTTTAAAGTGATTAATTTTAGACAGAAATAGAATAATGCAGCTTTCTTTTGATAATTTTCATGATATAAATGTTTGTGTGTTTAATTTTTCTAAGCTTTTCTAAGTGACATATTTTCCATCACGGATATAATATTATTATTATTAGAGACCAAGATGCACTGCGACCATATGAGATCTATTGTGCAAGGCCTTATGTTCTAACCAACAAGTCTTAGGCTTTTTATGAATCTTAGCAAGTGATAGCTGAGTATCACAATGCCTCCAGTGGAGGGCATTTGGGAATCACCAAAACCGTCGAGAAAATAAAGAAGCGATTCTATTGGGTTGGATGTTATGACCATGTCGCTGATTGGATTCGGAAGTGTAAGCAATGTGCAATGGCCAAAGGTCCCACTAAGAAAAGTCGAGGTAAGATGCACCATACATCGTGGGTGCTCCATTTGAGCGAATTGCTCTGGTCATAGCTGGACTATTTCCAATAAGCAACGCAGGAAACAAGTATGTTCTGGTGATTATAGATTACTTCAGTAAACCCCCGGTCTCAAGTATACCCCATTCCAAAACAAAAAGCTAGTACAGTTGCGAATGCATTCGTCAACCAATGGATTACTCGTATATATATATATATATATATATATATATATATATATATATATATATATATATACATATATATATATATATATATATATATATATATATATATATATATATATATATATATATATATATATCGAAAATCGGCGAAAATCTCCTCGGTTAGAGGTTGTGCGTTGGGTTTGGGACCCGCCACATAAAAAACCCCCCCAATGAAAAAAACAAATATGCCTCGGATAAGGACTACCGCTTTTGTTGATGACCCCCGCAAACGAAAAAAAGGACCACGATTTACGGATGTGCACCTGGAATGTCCGATCCCTTTATAGGGAGGGTGCCTCTATCCAGCTGGTTGATGTCCTCGAAAAATACATCACCGCTCTCCAGGAAATGCGATGGACAGGACAGGGCTGCTCCAAAAGAGCGTCCTGTGACATCTACTACAGTTGCCATGCTGAAAGGCACGAATTAGGATGTGGATTTTTGGTCAGCAAGAGACTACGACATCTTGTCTCACAGTTCACGCCTGTGAACGAACGGCTGGCCACAATTCGCATCAAGTCAAAATTTTTCTACATCAGCCTTATATGTGCCCACGCTCCGACGGATGAGAAGGACAATGTGACCAAGGAGAGCTTCTTTCAGCGCCTCGAAGAAGCTTATGAACACTGCCCCCGCCACGATATCAAAATCGTGCTTGGCGACTTTAATGCCAGGGTGGGCAAAGACCACTGGTCCAACTGTCGGAAAATTCAGCCTCCACCAGAACACCTCCGATAACGGAATGAGGCTGATCGACTTCGCCGCAGCACGAAACATGGTAATTGGTGGTACCAGATTCCAGCATCTCGACATCCACAAAGCGACATGGCTGTCTCCAGATCATCGTACAAGAAACCAAATTGATCATGTGGTGATTGACGGAAGGCATGCTTCCAGTGTGATGGACGTGAAATCGATCCGTGGTGCCAACATCGACTCGGATCACTACCTTGTTGCAGCTAAGGTGCGCACACGCTTATGTGTCGCAAATAACAAGAGAAGTCCCACACAGAGAAAGCTCGACGTCAGTAAGCTGCGATCACCAGAGACAGAAGATGCATTTTCCACTCGACTATCGGATCTGCTTATGCAGAACACTCCCCCACTTGATGATACATGCGCACGGTGGACACATATATCCCACTCCATGACTACTGCTGCCGAGGAGGTAATCGGTTACTACCGGCCTCTGAGGAATGAGTGGTATGTTCAGGAGTGTCGCGACGCTACCGCAGAGAAAGACGCCGCCTACAGAAGAACCCTGCGTGCAGGCGCAACGCGAGCTGTTAAGGAGCGGTACAGAGAGAAAAGGAGTGCAGAGAGACGTCTTTTCAGGCGCAAGAAGAGGGAGTTGGAAAGACGTGAGTGTGAGGAGATAGAGATGTGTACCGACAAGAATGAGACTCAAAAATTCTTCGAAAAGATCAAGCGCCTAAGTGGAGGTTTAAATCCCGGAGCCTCTTCTTGTCGTGATGGAAATGGGAATCTGGTTACAGATGTCCAGAGTGTACTGAGCCTATGAAGGGAACACTTCTCCACGTTACTGAATGGCGAAGCTACGAACAATTCCGCCAGTGGAGGAGATTGCCCGATAGCCCCAATTACAGATGATGGTGTTGATGTTCCACCACCCGACTATGACGAGGTTGAAACGGCCATTTTAAGGCTGAAGAACAACAAAGCTGCAGGTGCTGATGGCCTGCCTGCCGAGTTGTTTAAGACCGGAGGCGATGAGCTGCTCACCCGCATGCACCAGCTCATAAGCAGAATATGGTCGGATGAAAGCATGCCTGATGATTGGAGGCTCAGTGTTCTCTGTCCTGTACATAAAAAAGGAGACCCCACAATTTGCGCCAACTACCGTGGAATAAGTCTCCTGAGCATCGCATACAAGGTTCTATCGAGCGTACTGTGTGAAAGGTTGAAGCCTATGCTCAGCAACCTGATTGGACCTTATCAGTGTGGCTTCAGACCTGGTAAATCCCCCATCGACAAGATTTTCACACTGCGCCAAATCCTGGAGAAGACCCAAGAAAAACAGATTGACACACACCACCTATTTGTTGATTGAAGCCGCTTTCGACAGTCCGGTAAGGGATTACCTCTACGCAACAATGTCTGAGTTCGGTATTCCTGCAAAGCTCATTCGACTTTGTAGAATGACGCTGCATAACTCCCGTTGTGCAGTGAAAATTGGGAAGGACCTCTCCACACCGTTTAGTGCCGAACGGGGTTTCAGACAAGGTGATTCGTTATCGTGCGACTTCTTCAATCTCATTATGGAGAAAATAATACGAGCTGCTGATATACGACATAATGGCACTATCTTCAAGTGTAATGCTGTTAGCGTATGGCGAAGATATTGACATAATCGGCATGAACACGCGAGCAGTCAGTGCAGCATTCTCAGAGCTGGAAAGAGAGTCGCGTCGAATGGGTCTTTTGGTGAACGAGGACAAGACGAAGTATCCAGTGTCAACAAACAAAGAATCCCGGCATCTTGGACAGCACGTCACTGTTGACAACTACGCTTTTGAAGTAGTAAGGGACTTTGTCTATCTTGGAACCAGCATTAACAGCAGTAATGACGTCAGCTTGGAGATCATGCGTAGGATTACTCTTGCTAACAGGTGTTACTTTGGGCTGAGTAAGCAATTGAAAAGTCGAGCCCTCTCTCGAAGAACGAAAACTACTCTCTACAAGTCTCTCATCATGCCTGTCCTAACATATGGCGCTGAATCCTGTACAATTTCCACCTCGGATGAGCGAATGCTTGGAGTTTTCGAGAGAAAAGTCCTACGCAAGATCTTTGGACCTATTTGCGTTGGTGGCGAGTACCGAATAAGGTACAACCATGAGCTGTACGAGCTGTATGCTGATATTGACATAGTAAAGCGCATCAAAATCCAGCGGCTGCGCTGGCTAGGTCATGTCGAGCGAATGGAAGAACACGCTCCAGCTAAGAAGGTGTTATATTCGGATCCCGCTGGAGGACGACGCAGAAGAGGAAGACCAAACCTCCGGTGGAAAGACCAAGTACTGGAGAACCTGACGGCGCTTGGAATTTCTAACTGGCGCCAGCTAGCGAAGAACAGAGATGGTTGGCGAAGCATGTTATTTTCGGCCTAAATCGATATTCGGTTGTTATGGCCACATAAAAAAAAAAAATATACATTCATATATATATATAAAGGCTACAACCAATATATTAACAATAAACATGTGATATAACACGCTACAAAAAATGTAACTGGTTTCCAACTGCATCTAGAAACATGCAGAAATCTGTAACATAATATTTTAAAGTGATTAATTTTAGACAGAAATAGAATAATGCAGCTTTCTTTTGATAATTTTCATGATATAAATGTTTGTGTGTTTAATTTTTCTAAGCTTTTCTAAGTGACATATTTTCCATCACGGATATAATATTATTATTATTAGAGACCAAGATGCACTGCGACCATATGAGATCTATTGTGCAAGGCCTTATGTTCTAACCAACAAGTCTTAGGCTTTTTATGAATCTTAGCACTGTCTGAGGTTTATTGATTATCACGCGACATATTTTTCCATCACGATTATAATAAGGACTAACTCAAGTAATTTTAACTCTAAATTAATTAACGTGGTAGTATTTATTATTTGAGATAATGACATTAAGGGCAATTTTCACTGTAGCAAGTTTTGCAACTGAAAACTGTGAGTTAACTCTATTCTATGAGTTAAGTTGCTTCTGTGAAAATAGGCAGTGGTCTTATCTGTGGCATTTGCTGGTCCGACATACTTTTTATATAAAGCATTAACAATTAAAATTTTTTTCGCTTCGTCTTGTGGTAATGTATTTTCTGCTTCTTTCCTGTTTTTCCAAATGATTGCTTGTAGGTATAGGGTTTAGAATTCGCTTTTGCTTTCTCATAATTTTTCTTTTTATCGCGCAGCTGTTTCTAACTTATTCGATCTTTTTAATTTTTTCTTTCAGCAATTTTTGTTATCTTTTGCCAATTTCGATAACTCTACACTCCGCGTTCTCGTTCTCTCAGCTGCTTTATTGCGATATCCTTTATACTATTCAGGATCTCTTTTATTTTTTTGTAAATACCGTATTGGAGCTTGTCTTCTAGTCTCGACTAGTGTTTTACCCATCTTCCTAAATATGTTCGTATATGTGGAGAATTAATATTAAAATATTGAATAAAGATTGTTTTTGAAAAATATATACACATTCGCATCGAACAAACGCGACACAGTTTGTCAATAAAAAATATGATTTATAAGAAAATTATACAAACTAATTTTTTCTAAGTAGGGGCCACTAAATTTATTTAAAATTGTAATTTTCAAACCAGTGCTTACAACGATCGCGAAGTACTGATAAAAATGTTGGTTTTGGTACAAGAAAGCGACAATAGAATATCAATGAAAACAAAATAGGAATTTGCTGTTAATCGAGCTTAGTTTTATCAGTTTGCGTTTTTTCTGTGTTTATTTATCTATATATAAAGAATTTATTTTATAAACGCAACCACAACATAAATATATGGGCAAATAATGATAAAAACAAAGTGCTGTTAAAAAAGCTAAAAGCAAGAAAAACATATATCGAGTTTTCATGTTAAGTTTTCCATAATACCAACTTAGATAAACTGTAAATACGTTATATTACAACAATTTAGACATTTCTTTAAAGTAATGTTAGGAAAAATCATTCATTTATTATCATTTGAATTTTTGGTCACGGTGGACGGTGCCGTAGCTCAGTGGTTAGTGTGTTCGCCTTCTGATCTGTAGGTCGTGGCTCAATACCCGGCTGATGCATAACAAATTTAATATCGAAAAGATTTTTCTTTCGAACGGTACCCACCTGTCGGCAAGCAATTGGCAATTCTTCCGACAGTAACAACTTGCCATGAAAAAGCTTCTAAAAAGAACTCTGACAAAGCTCAGAAAAAGTGATGTCACAAGTGTTCTGCCGTTCGGAACCGGCTAAAATAAGTAGGTCCATTCTAATTCTGTCCAAAATTTAAGACGCACAACAGTAATGGAAGAGAAGCTCGGTCAATGAGCCCTTTGGGGCTTTAAGTGCCACATATTTATTTATTTTTTATATAAATATATATTTACAGAAAATTTGGTGAGGTTGCGTTGTAAAGTTGATATTTCATATACAACAATGTTATTAATTCATCAAGAAACACCCTCCTCTCATTTAATCTCTTTACCACTGGAAAAGTGAAATCAGTTGCCTTTGATGTAAATGAACGATTAACCTTTGTGTTGCACTTCGAACACACAATAAAACCTTGCTCAGCAAATCTCGGACTTTTTCTCATTATGAAATAGTTTATAATATCGAAACTCTAAAATTTTGGAAACATTGAAATATTAGGTGTTTTTTCTACAAAGCCCGTAACAATGTAACACCCGTAACACCTGCTCCTTAAGGAATATATATGAATGTTAACAGTTCTGAGTCTAGTTTCGCATGGTCCATTTGATGAATAAGAAATTTGTCCTTGTTTATGCGTCACGCCCCTTTAGTGAAAAACCGCACGCGACCGTTAAAGGAACTTTTCATTCAGATATGATTTATTTTCTTAAACTAACATCCTTCGTGAGTCATCTGTCAAAATTTAAAACAAATCGACGGAAAATCATAATTTAATGTGATTATTGAGACTATAGAGCCGGAGTTCGATGGACAAGTTAAATAAATGTGCTCGTCATTGTTGGCAACGGGATAGTTTATGAAAATCCATTTATTATAATAATCATTAGCAATTCATTTTCACTCATCGCATTGAGGAGTAGATAGTTATACAAAACCTAATATACCCCATCTCATCGAATTTCCCGTGTTTCCATAACTATGAGCCAAATAAATAGTATGTTATATGAATTATATGAATTACATTATAATATGCTAATAACAGTAATTACGCTAGATTAAGGAAAAGCCGAGATTGTAGTAGTATTAGTGGTCGGTTTGAGTGTTTTTTAACCTTCTTTAACAACAACTGGAACACTTCTTCGTTTATCCAAACTGCTTTCTTGAACTGGTATGAGTTCTTTACTCTGTGGTTACCCAAAGCAATATGTAGCATACAAGGTATGAGTTCTTATGAGTTAGGATGCGGTTGCACGTATTGGAAGTCGACCTGGTTCGTCGGCAATTGGGATGGGTTGTTGCATCCTGTAAATTTTCTCCAGAGAAGTTATAATTTTCATTACGTGCAGAAGCAGAGCAAACTGAAATTCGCGAAAGGTATAGGCATATAGTAATATACCCTGAATTTCCATTTGTTCATGCTAATAAATTAATGTGTTCACTCTGTTGCCAGCATGTTAATGGTCAGGTTGTAAATATGATCTGGTGCTCGAAGTCAAAATAAACTAGTTTAAGCTACCATCTTTAGTAGTACATTAAGAAATTTATTATGTATAAACATTTATATAGAATTTTGAATATTTTAATGTATGTATATTAACGTATATGTCTGAAGAAGGTATGTATAAGCATTTCAATTAGCCAAAGTAAATATATTGCATATTTAGTAAGTATGATAATTATATTTATAAATATGCAAACACTCAATATGTAAATAACACCCAAGAATAAAAAAGAAATTAAAGGAATAATTATCAGGACGTATGCATATAAATGTATATATCTAAGAATATTAGAAATCAAAAATTCCAATATTTAAAGAAACATGTTTATGAGGAATGCACTAGCAACATGTTGCTAATGCTTTAATATTCTTTGATACATACAGTGCATGTACTTCACTTACTGTCTCTCCTTTCCAATTAATATGTTGCTCTGCGTTTCTCCCACGTCGAAAGATCTTTCAGCAGGCGGAACGCTAGGCTGGAAGGCAAAACAAGAAAAAAAATTGTTCATACAGGGTGAATCGATATAACCATCACTTTGTTATGCATGCACTTTCTATTTTAATTAACGTTACTTATAATTAACACTCTACTTATTTACACTTTACTTATTCTACTTCTATTTTTTTTTTTCTTCCACTATTTACTCTGATGTAAGCCTTGCAGTTCTGGCTTTTTTCTTATGCCAACGCAATTCGAGCATTTCTCATATTTTTAACTTTATATTTTTAATTTCATATTTTTAATTTCGTGGTTTCAAATTCATGTTTTTAATTTCGTGTTTTTAAATTCATGTTTTTAATTTCGTTTTCTTAAATTCATATTTTTAATTTCGTGTTTTTAAATTCATGTTTTTAATTTCGTATTCTTAAATTCATGTTATTAATTTCGTGTTCTTAAATTCATATTTTTAATTTCGTGTTTTTAAATTCATGTTTTTAATTTCGTATTCTTAAATTCATACCTTTAACTATATTAGGATATTTTCCTCATTTTTTCTTTCTTATATTATTAATATATTTTAATAATAACCACACTTTTACAAACTGCAAATTTCTCTACTGTCTACAGCAATACTGAGCAACAATAATGATAACACTTATAGCTGGATGTTAGTCGCTATTCTTTACTCTTTCTTTCCTACGAATCAGCATGCATACCGATATCAGATATAGACGTATATTTAAACCTTCCAATGCTCTTGACCTTGGCCCAATTTCAATATTACCTTCCAGTCACCTAGATCTTGAAAATTATATTTATATTATTATATTGCTTATAAAAAAACCCATATGAGCATTCGTGTGTGTGTGTGAATGTATGTGTTGCATGCAATTATTGTTGCTTTTAGTTTATCCTACCTTTTACGCAGTATTATTCCTTTATTTAATTTAATTTAATCTTCTTTATTTTTATTTTTACGGCGAATTTTGTGCCAATTCTAAGAAAAAATTATTGTCTTATCGTAAATAGCAAATACCAAAAAAAGTTTAGTTAGCCTTACCAATTTTCGTTGAATTGGCACTATCAATTGCAAAAATTTTCAGCCAACTTTTCAACGGAACGGAAACCTCGTGGTATATTCTGTGAGATGTAGCTTCTTCGGTGTCTGCTGAGCAAAAAGATGAGTACATCACCACATTGCCCCAACTGACCTTGCCATTATTGAAATTCTAACGCAAGAACTAATAATTGGTAGATGGTAGCAGTCTCTCTCCCGTTTCACAACATTCAAAAATAAAAAAAATAAAGAAAATCTATATGTACACCGGTTTAACTAAATTGAAACATAATGCTTAGCCTCATCTACAGTGCGCACACTTCACTTTGAATGTAATTTTTTTGAAATTCGTAACACTAAAAATGCAAAGAACGACACAAATCTCTATGTATCAATTCTGTACATATTTTTTACCATAAAACAAAAAAAGTTACAAATTTCAATGGACTTTCAGTACTGCAATAATATTATTACGTAAAATAAGGATGCATTTCGTTTAGCCGAATGCTATAAATAATATCAAAAAACTAACAAAACTAATGAAAAAACGTTACTTAATCTTTGGTTAGTTTTTGGAACGGAAGATCCAGGACATGCTGCGTTCCAACAAAAATTAACAGTAACATTTACATGGATATGTTAGAAGCAGTAATAATTACGTTTCTCGAGGATTCAGATCAAAATAAAATAGTTTTCCGACAGGATAACGCTTCAATTAATTTACCGTTAATGATATGTCCAGCACTCAGTCTTGACAAATCTCACTGGGCATACTAGCTAACATAGAAATGTTGATAAAAATGGACATCAATTAATCAGTGTTTTCGAACTAAAATGCTAAATCACATTTTAGATTTAATTAAATGTAATGGAGACAAAATAAAATATTAAGTAACGTTTTTTCTTTAGTGTTGTTAGTTTTTTGATATGATTTATAGCATTCGGCTAAACGACCCGAATATTACATAATATTACTATTATAGTACTAACAGTCCAATGAAATTTCTAACTTTTTTTTGTTTTATGGTAAAATATATATTGAATTGATTCATAGAGATTTTTGTGGTTCTTTGCATTTTTAGTGTTAAAAATTAAAAAAAAAACACATTCTACTAAACGAAGTGCGCGCACTGTATCAAGAGCTGGTGAAGGTGGTCAGATATGAATTAGAAAAAGTGGACTACAAAGATGCAACTAAACAATTTCCCAACAAACAAACAAAAATATAAATAAAATCAATTATCCTGGGGTTGTATGGGAAATAGAATGAATAATTTCGCAGTGCTACGGCGATCAATTACTATGTATGGCATATAAACAGGATCGAGTATAAGAAACTAAAAAATTACATTAATAAAAAAAAAACATTTAAAACACAAACCAGCTGTTGAGATAACACCATCTTCTACTTCTATCAAGGTTAAAATCCAGAATAGCTTACTCTTTCGTTTCCACCCTTCCCAAAACACAACCTTATTTGCGCCACTTTATGTTCATATCATTCAAAAATTAGGCATGAAAGATAGCCTCGTGCTTAAATGTCAGTTATGAATTTTTAAATTCGTAATTGTCGTCAGTTTATTCATTTATAATTCGTTCTGCATTTCATGATCTCATCGTAATAATAACAACAGCAGCAACAAGCAACGCTAATGCCAGTTATAAATCTATTCAAAATAACTTCTAATAAACTGCGCATTTATAAGGGCAATTTGTAAAAAAATCGGACAGACTAAAAGAGGCGAACGTTTCAGAATATTCGATTTGTCCGTTTGCTGAACTTGTAAGAGTTTGCGTTATTTAATATACGTGTATTTATTTCTATGGTTCTCCATGTCATGTAGTGAAATTGTTGAGGCTTGTCATATGCAATAAGGAATCACACAAAAGAAGTGATATGAAGTGATTTTTATTCTTTAAAATTCATATAGCATCGACCATTATTGGACAAGGTAAAGTAGAGGCGTAGAGTGTCAAAATGTCAGTTTATATGTTAAATACAGAAAGTGAGGTAATGTGTGAAGGATTTTGATTGACGTCTAACATCGAGTGTTAATGTTTTTATGCAAATTTAGTCGTATGATATTTTCATTTGTATATCGTGTTACAATTTGAATTAACCAAATCCTCTATATAAATGATATCAAAAAACAATTTTAACGAAAACATTTTTAAAAAGAAAATCAACATTATGTATTTATTATATATTTGTTGCGACAATTTATGAGAAATGGCCAGAACTAGTAAATGAGGAGGGGATGGTCGTCTACCAACGAGAGACTA
This sequence comes from Megamerina dolium, assembly GCA_963854835.1. Classification (NCBI taxonomy): domain Eukaryota; kingdom Metazoa; phylum Arthropoda; class Insecta; order Diptera; family Megamerinidae; genus Megamerina; species Megamerina dolium. Next base: position 49,293,949 of record OY978525.1, read on the forward strand.
AATACTATTCTCATCACTTGAGAGGCACTCGTAGAAATACCAGGAATACAATTTGTAAGCTACGATCAGTTGTGCCAAACAGAAGACGCCATAAAATCACACCTCGTACGAAACTTTGAAAATCGAAATAAAATGGTTGGTAAATTGTTGTGTGCTGTAGCTCAGTGGTTTTTATGTTGACATTCTGATCTGTAGGTCGTGGGTTTAATCCCCGGTTGAAGCATAGCAAATTTAATATCGAAAATATTTTTCTTTCGAACGGAACGGTACACACCTGTCGGCAAACAATTCGCAATTTTTCCGGCAGTAACAATTTAGAAGCATGGAATGCAAATGGCATTCTAAAACACACACAAGAAATAGAAATACTGCTTCATAACGAAAAAATTGACATATGCTTGGTATCAGAAACTCATCTAACCTCACAAACTTTTGCTATTCTCAAAGGCTATAAAATATACTGTTTCAATCACGCCTTAAATAACGCTAGAGGAGGAAGTTTGGTGATAATAAAGGACTCGATAACACACCTCGAAAAAGAATAAGATAGCTGTGCTGAATTTCAAACGGCTACTGTCTGCATTAATTTAATTGGTTACGAACTACCAATGACAGCGATATATAATAAGACATAATATCAAAGCTGATTAGTATAAGTAACTTTTTCAGAAGCACAAAGGAAGATTTGTGATTAGAGGTGACTTTAACGCGAAGCACGTCAATTGGTGCTCTCGCCCCAACAACTAAAGGCAGAGAACTATGGAAAGTTTCCGAACAGACTGGTTGCCAAATTATTTACACAGGAAACTCAACCTACTGGCCAAATGATTCTAACAAAACCCCCAACTTGATAGATTTCTCTATTGTCAAGCAAATCCCAGCTCACGCAGCAACAGTTTGTGATGGAGTAGGCCTAAATTCTGATCACTCACCTATCTTTATTACTATTAGTGGTAAACTGAAATGTAAAGAGAATAGTTGTGTACTATCAAACAAGTACGAAATCAATAACTCAATCGACATAAAAATGAAACAATGAAACTTACTCCGCAAATACAGAAATCAGCTTGGCTGAGTACGGCTATTATTACACAAAAGTTTGTCTATGAACGTTATCCTCAAGATATTCTGGACTTACTCAGAAAGTAGAGAAAAATTAGAAAAAAAAAATGGCAAGCATCGATGTTTTCTCCTTTGAAACCCGAATTGAATAACATAAACAAATTGCTCACAAATAAGATTCAACAGCTAAGAAAAACAGCTCGTTTAACTTAAAAAGACAACACTTGTCAGCGGACAAAAAATCAGATTATGCACTGTGGCGCGACAGCAAGCATGAAAAGACCAATCCGTCATGATCCCCCAATAAAAAATTTAAGTAACCCCAGAACTTGGGCAAAAAGTGAGCTCAACACCTAAAAGAAATTTTTTAACCATACGAAACACCTGAAAACTTCATACCCCCACCAACCGTTCAAGAGTTTGTAAATATTCAACCATTTACAGAAGATGAAATACGAGAGGAAATTGCTGGTCCACAGCTAAAGAGAAGCCTTGGATTTGGCTTAATAACAGCCCAGGTGCTAAAAATATTTCAAATTATACATTGATTAAACTAAGAAGAATAATGAATGCATGTATTGAACATATGTACGTGCCATTGCAATGGAAAAATTCCTAAATTTTAATGATTCCGCAACCAGGGAAAAATGTGAATGAAGCCATTTCTTATCATCCAATTTCACTGTTCCCACTAATGGGAAAATTATTTGAAAAGTTGTTTTTCAAACATCTGAAGGAAATAATTATAGCCAAACAGCTAATACCTTCCCATTAAGCTTTCGATAAAGTCTGGCATGAAGGACTTATATATAAAATTAAAAAATCTAGATAGATACTTACGCATAATGCAAAATTAAGATTATTCAAATATCATAGAAATAAATGCTGGTGTTCCGCAAGGCAATATCCTGGGACCACTTTTGTACTTATTATATACCTCCGATCTACCGGTTCCGTAAACTAGCAAAATAGTTACTTTTGCAGACGACACATGTATCCTAACCATTGGTACAAATGAACATAACTCTACTATAAAAGTGCAAGATTCGTTAAACGAGGTACTTTATTGGACCACAACATGGAACATAAAACTGAATAAAACGAAATCAAACCATTTTAGAGCTTCAACCCTTTGCAATGAAGCAATATATACGAGGAGATTAAAAAGACCCAAGCCACAGGATCTGAATGAACATAAAAATATTACTTGTTATTATTACTTGTTTCGACTAGGTGTAATTGTATTTATTTTTTATTTTTTATGTTTTCATTGGTTTTTGAAGTTCAAAAGTACGAATGTACGGTTTGCGACCGTGGTAATGCCCGTATATATATATATATATATATATATATATATATATATATATATATATATATATATATATACACATATATATATACATATATATATATATATACATATATATATATATACATATATATATATATATATACAGGTATGTCAAGAATGAGTTTACACATTGAAAAAAATTCAAATTTTCAACTTTCTTAGCCAAAAATATGAACTTTTATTTCCATATACAAATTTTTTTTTATTAGTTACAGATATTTACAGATATTTACAGTATGAAAAAAAATTGCAAGTTCTACGCAAAAGAAAAGAATAATACAACAAAAAGAAATTTTACTCAATTTTACAAGTGTCAATAAACTCTTTTCACAAACGATACAAAGTTTTTTTTTATAATATTTATTAGTAAAAATTTGATCAAGTAAAATATTTAGTATTTAGTATGGCCACCTTTAGCATCTATCACGGATTGTAGCCGTTTATTCATAAAATAAACTAACTTTTTTAGGCCATACTTGCTCGGTATATTTTGCCACTCTTCCAATATAGCAGTTTTAAGTGCGGTACGGTTTTTAGGTTGCCTTTTAGCCACTTTTTTCTTTAAGTAGCCCACAGATTTTCAATAGGGTTAAGGTCTGGACTTTGGGCTGGTGTATCAATAACTTTACCGCAGTTATAAAGAAGCCACAGTCGCACCCTACTCGCCTTATGCTTTGTGTCATTATCTTGAAATGCGGTTTGCCCTCTCTGATGAACCCACATTTTTTCGCACTACTGATTAAATGACTTCAAAATGCCTAAATAATGTTGTGCGTCCATGGTTGACTCTACAAAAGCCAATTCTCCTACTCCTCTGCTTGAGATACATCCCCAAATCATAATGAACATTTTTCCAAATTTAACAGTAGGAATTATGTGTCGATTTTCTAAAGCAGTTAATGCCTTGCGCCACACTCTGGTCGGTCCATTGTTGTAATACAACATCATTTTTGTTTCGTCAGAGAATAATTCGTCGTCCCAATATTCATCAGGTTGTGAAATGAGCCTTGAGGCGAAGGAGAAACTTCTTTCAATATTTTGTGCTGATAGCAGCGGCTTCTTACGAGCAACTCTTGATGAGTATTTGTTTCTCAGTATCGCCTGTCGTACAGTTTCATGGGAAAGCACTATACCACACTCTTCCTTGAGTTTCTCCGCAAGCGTTCTGGTCGAAATTTGTGGATTTTTGTGCAATTTCCTCATCATTAAGCGCTCTGCCCGATCAGTAATTTTAAGTTTAGGGTCACGACCACACTTTGACTCCAATCTACCCTCATTTTCAGCTCGATTTTAAATATTATCAATTGTTTTACGTGTTACAGAGAACATTTTTGATAACTTCTCCACATTTTCTCCCAATTGGAGATTGTAGTATATAAGCTGAACCACTTCAGCCGATAACCTTTTGCCTGGAATTTTAAAAACACAATATTTAAACAGATGATGTGGACAAAGCAAAAATTAATCACAAACTAACAAACAAAATCATAGGAACGGGTCACTGCGACGCGTTTACGCAAATAGATAACTGTAAATGTACCGTTAGTCGTTGAAGTGTTGCATAAAGGAATTAAAAAAATAGTTGTGAAAAGAGTTTCTTGACACTTGTAAAATTGAGTAAAATTTCTTTTTGTTGTATTTTTCTTTTCTTTTGCCGTGAACTTGCATTTTTTTTTCATGAATCTCTTATAAATACTGTAAATATCTGTAACTAATAAAAAAAAATGTGTATATGGATATACATATATATATATATATATATATATATATATATATATATATATATATATATATATATATATATATATATATATATATATATATATATATATATATATATATATATATATATATATATATATATATATATATATATATATATATATATATATATATATATATATATATATATATATATATATATATATATATATATATATATATATATATATATATATATATATATATATATATATATAGAAGAGAGAAAAGTCCTACCCAAGATCTTTGGACTTATTTGCGTTGGTGGCGAGTACCGAATAAGGTACAACCATGAGCTGTACGAGCTGTATGCTGATATTGACATAGTAAAGCGCATCAAAATCCAGCGGCTGCGCTGGCTAGGTCATGTCGAGCGAATGGAAGAACACGCTCCAGCTAAGAAGGTGTTATATTCGGATCCCGCTGGAGGACGACGCAGAAGAGGAAGACCAAACCTCCGGTGGAAAGACCAAGTACTGGAGAACCTGACGGCGCTTGGAATTTCTAACTGGCGCCAGCAAGCGAAGAACAAGCATGTTATTGTCGGCCTAAATGGGTATTCGGTTGTTATGACCACATAAGTAAGTAAGTAAGTAAGTATATATATATATATATATATATATATATATATATATATATATATACACATATATATATATACATATATATATATATATATATACATATATATATATATATATATATACATATACATATATATATATATATATATATATATATACATATATATATATATATATACATATATATATATACATATATATATATGTATATATATGTATATATATACATATAAATATATATATATATATATATATACATATATATATATATATATATATATATATATATATATATATATATATATATATATATATTTATATGTATATATATAACGAAGATGAGTATTGACGATGTATGTCAAAATCGATTGAACGAATGGTGTGAGATGCTTCACTGATGAACTCAATTGACGTTAAGGGAAACATTCAAGCAGTATTAACAGATCTTCTTGGTGTGGGAAACCACATAGAGCATATAAAGGAGAGTATAAAAGCAAACAAGCAAGAGCCATCTGGTGAAAATATTCCCTTCGCTTCTGTAACCAGCAGGATAGACAGATAGGTACAAAGTAATTTCGTCTGAAGAACTTCTTCTGTTAGCGAATAAGGACACTGTGTTTAATTGATCGAAGGAGTATAGAAGCAACCAATAAAAAATAAATATGGCATTTTTAACTAATTCAACAAAACTTATTATTGTACCCACATTTCTTGGCTTGTTATTTATTATCTTATAGCACATTACATCTTTAAGGTATATAGACCTGTACCCTGTAGGCCCTAGCGATACTATATGGTCATTGTGCCGTTATCAAACGTTTGACCAAACAAATTATATTTTTATTTAATACAGGTCAGGAACATTAATAAGTTTTTAATGTCATCTTCGAACTAAAAAAAATTGTTCTCGTCCCTGCTAGGTTAATACAAATGCTAGTGACTAGTGCTGTAATTCAAAATTCGAAAAATTTCGACGTTGAATACTTTTTGGATAAAATAGATTTAACTAGACAATTACCTTTAAAATAAAATAACTTTCGTTAAAATCCGCGGCAATGTTTTTTCCTATTAATTTTCCTATTTGTGTCCAAACGCAAAGCACTGTGCGTCGGCGTTTACCTAACTGATCTTCATTATTTTGTGACGCATGAATACTTTCAATAGCCTGAAAAATTAATTTGTATTGGAATACATATGAATATATATATTGTATATATATGAATATATATATATATATATATATATATATATATATATATATATATATGTATATATATATATATATATATATATATGTATATATATATATATATATATATATATATATATGTATATATATATATATATATATATATATATATATATATATATATATATATATATATTGTAACGAGTATCGAGAAGTGGGATTCTGTAAAGATGGTGAAAATTGACCAACTAAAAGTGGACCAGCTTAAAAAGCTGTTGGTAGAGATGAATCTATCGTCATCAGGTGCAAAGGCAGAACTGCTGGTGAGGCTGAGGCAAGCTATGGAGGCTAAGGGAATTAATGTAGAAGAACATGAGTTCTTCGAGGAAGCCGATATACAAGCAGTTGTGCACGCTGAGGAAGAGAGCAAGGTAGATTCGAGTGGTCAACTCATGGAATTTATGAAAACCATGATGCAACAGCAGCAACAACAGTTACAACAAAATGCCTCTACAACAAAATGCCTCTCGCATTGACTCCAAGCTTCGAAAACATTCGGCTGAATTGCGTATGAAAATTCAAGAAGGTTCGTCCCGCCAAGAAAACGCTATGGGAGAATTCCAGAAAACAATTGACTACAAGTTTCAAGAACATTCGGCTCGCCAAGAGGGCGTTATTAGTGAATTGCGTATGGAAATTCAAGAACATTCGGCTCGCCAAGAACACGTCATCGAAAATCTACAAAAAGGAATTGAACTTAGATTTCAGGAAATTTCCGGAGCTATTAATGACAAAGTCACAGAGCTGAAAGAACACGTGGATGAGTTGGATGATAAGCTGAAGGAACATGTCGACGACTGGGAAGATAAGTTCGAGAAATTACAGCACGAACTCAATCAACTAAAAATAAATGGACCAGCCACATCAGTGATAAGAGAGTCAACTACAATTAAACTAAAGCCACCAACATTTGACGGAAGCACGCCATTCAATATCTTTAAGCTTCAATTCGAGACAACAGCTTCGAAGAATCAATGGGATGATAGCGACAAGACTGCTGCTTTAATAGTCGCGTTAAAAGGTAATGATTCCGAAGTGTTACAGATGATTCCAGAGAAAGATCGTGGTAGCTACCAATCACTGACGGACACACTCCAGCGGAAATATGGAAATGAATACAAGAGTCAATTACATCGAGTGGAATTGAGATCGCGAGTGCAACGGAGTAATGAAAGCCTTCAGGAATTCGCTTCCGATATTGAGCGCTTATGTCATCTAGCGTTCTCCGGTAATTCGGAAGAGTTCGTCGAAAAAATAAAAATAGAGGCATTCATAGATGGCATACGTGATGGAGAGACAAAGCGTGCCCTAGTCATGTCACCCAGGAATACTTATGCCGAAACAGTCAGTAGTGCCTTGACGTTTGAAGCCGCCAGTTTCATGTGTAGACCAATGCCACGGGTACGCCAATTAGAAACAGAAACATCACATCTGGTTGAAGCAGTGCGTCAGGCAGTAAAATCAGTAGTTCAGCCTGAAGCAAGAGCAGGTCGACGCGAAAACAAATTTAATGGTAAGTGCTTCATTTGCGACAAACGAGGGCATATAGCGCGTGATTGCAATCAATCGAGTATGAAGCCTAAAGAAAGAACAAGGAATCAACACAAAAATAAATTTGTCGGTAAGTGCTTCATATGCGATCAAAGAGGACACATGGCGCGTAAATGTCGTCTACGAAGCAAGCAACAAAGATCGAATTCACCAGGACAACGAAAGGAAGATCGTGATGTCTTTCATCGTGGTAAGGCTGATACTCCATATCATCGTACTTGCACCGTAGATAGCAAACATTGCTCTCGGGTAGGAAGCCAGAATCACATTGTTAACCTACGACTTACGAATGTATTATCGGAAGAGTCATGGACCACCGAACGAGTTCAAGAAGATCAACGGAACGACCCAGATCTCTCAAAGATCATGAAATACAAGGAGCAGGGCATACGTCCAGATTGGCAAGAGATGGCTAATGAGAAGTGATAGCTGAGTATCACAATGCCTCCAGTGGAGGGCATTTGGGAATCACCAAAACCGTCGAGAAAATAAAGAAACGATTTTATTGGGTTGGATGTCATGACCATGTCGCTGATTGGTTTCGGAAGTGTAAGCAATGTGCAATGGCCAAAGGTCCCACTAAGAAAAGTCGAGGTAAGATGCACCAATACACCGTGGGTGCTCCATTCGAGCGAATTGCTATGGACATAGCTGGACCATTTCCAATAAACAACGCAGGAAACAAGTATGTTCTGGTGGTTATAGATTACTTCAGTAAATGGCCTGAAGTATACCCCATTCCACATCAAGAAGCTAGTACAGTTGCGGATGTATTCGACAACCAATGGATTACTCGTTTTGGTTTACCGATGGAATTACACTCAGACCAAGGTCGAAATTTCGAATCAGTTGTATTCCAAGAGATATGCCGTATGCTGGGTATATACAAAACTCTTACAACACCTTTGCATCCACAATCTGATGGCATGGTAGAACGATTTAATCGTACCTTGGAGGAATATTTGAGAAAAGTCATAGATAAATACCAAAGAGACTGGGATGTACATATACCAATGTTACTCATGGCATATCGATGCGCACAACATGATACGACGGCTACTACACCGGCAATGGCAATTTTTGGAAACGAGTTAAGACTGCCAGCTGATTTAAAATTTGGAGTTGTAATACCAACGAGATCAACCGAAGGAAATTATACTAGCGAAAAGCGGGAACAGTTGGATGAAGTACATCAGTTCATCAGAGAGCGGTCGCAGATGATAAGCAATAAGATGAAGGCCAGGTATGACTTGAAAGCAAATTCAAAAGGGTTCTATGAAGGAGAGCTTGTAATGCTTCATAATCCACAACGAAAGAAAGGCCTGTCCCCTAAACTACAGACTCATTGGGAAGGGCCATATGAGATTATAGCAAAGATAAATGACGTAGTGTATCGTATTCAACGTGCCTGGAATAAAAGAGCAAAGTTTAAAGTAGTGCACTTAGAGCGACTTGCGCCATATCGAGGGGAAGTATAAAAACTTGTTCGGGACGAACAAGTTTAAGAGGAGGGCAGTGTAACGATTATCGATAGTTGATTACTCATCACTATTGTGACTGACACTATTGGCAGCATCGAAACGAATGTCAACAAAAAGAAATGAGCGATAACCAGAACAAGCCAACGAGAAAGGAAGAGAAGAATCTCGATAAAGGAAGATTCTGGGGTGTTGCCAACAGAGTATAAATAGAGCCAGTGTTGAGAAGGAAAATCAATCTAATTCCGAACGTGATTGCGAAAACATTGATACAGAGGCAAAAGTTGCAAGTACATTTAAGTGTTATAGTAAATAGTTGATTGTAAACAGAGTTGATTGTAAATAGAGATTATTAAATAAATTGCTGCTGTAAGTGTTGCAGTTATTATTAACAGAATCCAGTGATCGAACAAGGTAATTCAAATAGAATTAAACGTTCACAGAATAAAAACGTAACAATATATATATATATATATATATATATATATATATATATATATATATATATATATATATATATATATATATATATATATACAGTGGCTCCCAGCTTATTTCGTACAGTGACAGTTTAAAAATTGCTGCAGTCGTAATTCCTAATATAGCAAAAATTTGAACAAAATATAAATGCCATTTTAGAAAGGAAGGTTTGTTTTTTATTTTCCAAAATTTACTTTTTCAAAATTTTAGTGTTTGACACTATAAAAAAATAAAATAAGAAAAAAATAGGAAAATTCATGTCACAGCTTATTTCGTACAGTCTCTTTAAGTTCAAACTAAAAACAAAGTAAGTTGATTTTAATATTTAGTTGACATCCCTTAGCGTTAATGACAGCCTGGAGTCTATTTGGCATTGAATCCACCAATTTTTGAGTGATGTCTGGTGTGATTTTTTTCCATTCTTCCATCAGTACCTTCTTTAGGTCTTGCTTATTAGAAATCTTGTGTGTTCTTATTTTATTGTCCAAAATAGACCAAAGATTTTCAATCACATTCATGTCAGGTGACTGTGGTGGTGGAGACATCAAGTGTGGGCAGTTCCAAATAAGCCAAGATTGCACAATCCCAGATTTATGTTTTGGGTCATTATCTTGGTAGTACCGAAATTCTTCCCGCAAACCCAGTTTGTCTGCACTTTGAAGTAAATTGTTTTTCAGAATCTCGAGGTACTTCATTTTGTCCATTGTTTCCTCAATAAAAACCAATTCACCTACTCCGGCTGCTGACATACAGGCCCAAACCATCACGCTACCGCCACCATGCTTCACTGTGGGCTTAAGGTTCTCCTTGTTTAGCTCGGTATTCGCTTTACGCCAAACATATGACATTCCGTCCGAGCCAAAAATATTAAACTTAGACTCATCCGCGAAAATAACGGTATTCCAGAACGCAGGAGTATTAATAATATGCTCTTTGGCGAAGTCAAGTCGGCGTTGTATATTCATTTTCGAAATGAATGGTTTCTTTCGGGCTACTCGACCGTTCAAGTCATGATTGCGCAGCACACGTCGGACAGTTTCAGCACTGGATGATTTTCCTATTTCACGCTGAACCTCTGCAGCCAACTTCGGAGCGGATAACTTTGGATTTTTCTTAATTTTTCGTACAATATAACGCTCGTCTGAAGCGTTGAAAATCTTATTAGGTGCTTCTCTGCCCTTGTTCTCCAACCGATTTTCGCGAACGAAGCGTTGAATGATGTATTGGACAGTTGAGGCACTTAAATTTGTCATTTCAGCAATTTTTCGCACACTCTGACCTTTCCTAAAATGGTTAATTACCAGTTTAAGCTGTTCCATCGTTGTACGACGACCCATAACGCTAAATGTTTAATTTACAGCACTTTAACTATTTAAAATAATAATAATAAAAATTGTTATAATAGTTAAAAAGGTCCAAAAACTCATACAATTCAATAAAACTTTGTAACTGCGCGGCAGAATGAAACTTACTTACATTGAAGTTTGTGTACGAAATAAGATGTGAGCTGAAAATCAGCTGATCAATAGTTTTTCTCTCTTGCATGACAAAAAGAACAATTTTTGGGGTTCCCCGTTTTCTTATTAGGTTTACTAAACACATACATAGACATCTACATTCAAAACTTATTGATAAGTTTTTTAGTTTCGATGTTACAGCCATGTACATAAAAATATATACACTGTACGAAATAAGCTGTGAGCCACTGTATATATATATATATATATATATATATATATATATATATATATATATATATATATATATATATATATATACAGTGGCTCACAGCTTATTTCGTACAGTGTATATATTTTTATGTACATGGCTGTAACATCGAAACTAAAAAACTTATCGATAAGTTTTGAATGTAGATGTCTATGTATGTGTTTAGTAAACCTAATAAGAAAACGGGGAACCCCAAAAATTGTTCTTTTTGTCATGCAAGAGAGAAAAACTATTGATCAGCTGATTTTCAGCTCACATCTTATTTCGTACACAAACTTCAATGTAAGTAAGTTTCATTCTGCCGCGCAGTTACAAAGTTTTTTTGAATTTATGAGTTTTTGGACCTTTTTAACTATTATAACAATTTTTATTATTATTATTTTAAATAGTTAAAGTGCTGTAAATTAAACATTTAGCGTTATGGGTCGTCGTACAACGATGGAACAGCGTAAACTGGTAATTAACCATTTTAGGAAAGGTCAGAGTGTGCGAAAAATTGCTGAAATGACAAATTTAAGTGCCTCAACTGTCCAATACATCATTCAACGCTTCGTTCGCGAAAATCGGTTGGAGAACAAGGGCAGAGAAGCACCTAATAAGATTTTCAACGCTTCAGACGAGCGTTATATTGTACGAAAAATTAAGAAAAATCCAAAGTTATCCGCTCCGAAGTTGGCTGCAGAGGTTCAGCGTGAAATAGGAAAATCATCCAGTGCTGAAACTGTCCGACGTGTGCTGCGCAATCATGACTTGAACGGTCGAGTAGCCCGAAAGAAACCATTCATTTCGAAAATGAATATACAACGCCGACTTGACTACGCCAAAGAGCATATTATTAATACTCCTGCGTTCTGGAATACCGTTATTTTCGCGGATGAGTCTAAGTTTAATATTTTTGGCTCGGACGGAATGTCATATGTTTGGCGTAAAGCGAATACCGAGCTAAACAAGGAGAACCTTAAGCCCACAGTGAAGCATGGTGGCGGTAGCGTGATGGTTTGGGCCTGTATGTCAGCAGCCGGAGTAGGTGAATTGGTTTTTATTGAGGAAACAATGGACAAAATGAAGTACCTCGAGATTCTGAAAAACAATTTACTTCAAAGTGCAGACAAACTGGGTTTGCGGGAAGAATTTCGGTACTACCAAGATAATGACCCAAAACATAAATCTGGGATTGTGCAATCTTGGCTTATTTGGAACTGCCCACACTTGATGTCTCCACCACCACAGTCACCTGACATGAATGTGATTGAAAATCTTTGTTCTATTTTGGACAATAAAATAAGAACACACAAGATTTCTAATAAGCAAGACCTAAAGAAGGTACTGATGGAAGAATGGAAAAAAATCACACCAGACATCACTCAAAAATTGGTGGATTCAATGCCAAATAGACTCCAGGCTGTCATTAACGCTAAGGGATGTCAACTAAATATTAAAATCAACTTACTTTGTTTTTAGTTTGAACTTAAAGAGACTGTACGAAATAAGCTGTGACATGAATTTTCCTATTTTTTTCTTATTTTATTTTTTTATAGTGTCAAACACTAAAATTTTGAAAAAGTAAATTTTGGAAAATAAAAAACAAACCTTCCTTTCTAAAATGGCATTTATATTTTGTTCATATTTTTGCTATATTAGGAATTACGACTGCAGCAATTTTTAAACTGTCACTGTACGAAATAAGCTGGGAGCCACTGTATATATATATATATATATATATATATATATATATATATATATACAGTAGACTACGGATAAATGCACGACGGATAAACGCAAAAGCCGCATAAGTGCACCGAATCTGGAATTCATAAGCATTTTTTGTACTTTTACATAGAAAAATGCACGGATAAGTGCAAAACGCATAAATGCAAAAACCGCATAACTACACAATTTTTTCCAACCTAAAAGTGCCTTATTAATACAGCATTGTACGTATAAATGCAAAACTCTTTTTTGAATGCAACTCTGTAAAATGGAGCAAGAAAAGGAAAATCAGCTGATGTTATTTGCGTTTGCTTCGTTGACTGAAGAAGATTTTGTTTCTTGTGGGTGAGCTACATTTTTAAATTAGTTTTGAATTGGAAATATTTTATATACATACATATGTGATTTAATGTACTTCATACAGGTAACCATGAGCTCCAAGCACACATTGAGCGTGAAACAAAAACTAAAATTAATTGAATCTTTTAAAGCTGGCTGCAGTCGGAAGGCACTGGCTGAAAAATACCAGGTCAATATTTCAACAATTTCGCGCGTCTTGAAAAATCAACAAAAATATGAGGCTATTAGCACCAGTCATGGGAACATCACACGAAAACGCTTCAGGCCAGGGCACTACGACATGGTAAACAAAGCTGTTACTTTGTGGTTTAAAGACATGAGATCCAAAAACGCAGTCATCACTGGGCCCATGATTTGCGAAAGAGCTAAGCAGTTTGCCACAACGATGGAGGTAGATGGTTTCGAGCCGAACGATGGTTGGCTGCATCGCTGGAAAAAAAATGAGAACATTGCTTTCCGAAAAACTTGTGGCGAAAAGGCTGCTGCTGATCATGCAGCTAGTTCAGAATGGACAAAATCAACTCTACCAAGTTTAATCAAAGACTTGCCTCCTAATCTTGTGTACAATGCGGATGAGACTGGACTGTTTTACAAGGCAATGCCTACGGGTACATTTGCTTCGAAAGGCGAGGATGTGTATGGGGGGAAAATATCCAAACTGCGATTAACTTTACTATTTTTGTGTAATTCGGATGGGTCCGATAAGCGTGTGTATGCTATAGGGAAATCAAAAAAGCCACACGATTTTAAGGGAAAGGTGATTCCGATTCCATATTATGGACAGACAAATGCCTGGATGTCGAACTCTATATGGGTTAAAATTTTAACCGATTTCGATAAAAGCCTGAATAAAAACATTGTACTTTTTGTTGACAACGCCATTTGTCATAAGATCCCTGACAACATCATTTTGAAACACATAACTATACATTACTTGCCACCAAATACAACTTCCTTAATTCAACCTTTAGATCAGGGCATAATTAAAAATTTTAAAGTTCATTACCGCACATGCCTAGTACGAAAGCAGTTATTGGCCCTAGAGGCAGGGCTTTCAACTGATTATTTTTTAAAAAGTGTAACTGTCTTACAAGCGTTGAAAATAATTAAAAGAGCATGGTGGCTTGTAACACCAAAGGTGATCAATAATTGTTTTAGAAAAGCAGGTTTCACAAACAGCACAGAAAAAGCTAACGATGTAGAGGATTGCGAAGTAATTGATTTACCACCAATTCGGGAAGAAGAATTTTCTTCAATTTTAGAATGTGATAATAATCTGCAATGTTATGGTAATCTCACTGAAAGTGAAATTTTAAAAGAAATTGGTTGGGAAGATAATTTCGAAAAAGTAGAACCGGAGCATAGTGATGAGCAAGGTGGAGAATCCAATTGTGGTGAAATTCCTAGTCGCACAGAGGCTATAAAAGCCTTTCACACTCTTAAAAATTATGTCGAATTCAAAAATATAAATTTTGATTTCAACATTTTGGAGGAAAAATTGTGTAACGTAGACCCCGAAAATTGGGTTCAAAAGAAGATTTCAGAATTTTTCAGTTTGGGTAGATCTCAATCCCCTTGCTCTTCATCTCCTTAATTAATTTTTGTTGTTTACTTAAAAAAACAGAAGCAAATTTGCAAAAATTTAACTTTTAGTTTTTAAGATTGCTTTTTCAAGCTGAATTGATGTTTTGTTATTTAAAAAGGTTTACATATGATACAATACGGAAAAATTTGTAAACACACATGAATATGTACCTCAAAGATATACAACTTTGTGATATTTTATTTTAAGTATTTTTTAAACTGAACTGATTTTGAGGTTTTCACAGAAAAGTTTTATGAATACATAATTGGAATAAAAGCAAACATAAAGCACTGTGATTTAATTGTTTTTTTCTTAGTTGTGCTTCCAAAATAAACTGACTTTTTCAAAGTTTCTATATATGCAATAGTTGTGTACTTATCCGAAGTTCGCATAAATGCAAAAACCGCATAAGTACACAAAAACTTGGGGAAAAAACGATGTGAACTTATCCGTAGTCTACTGTATATATATATATATATATATATATATATTTGTATGTATGGTCTGGTGGTTTTTTCGCAAGGTAACGTGTCTAACTGCCTCAACCGGGTGGGGTTAGCGCAATCCTTGTTGAACTCATCGCAAGTCAACTCACTGGCTGTCATGTAGTTTGATCTGAGCGCTATGTGATGATAACTTTATTTGTTAATGAGGGGTAGTCATATAGCTTGCTCTGCTTACGATGTGACGGCGCTTTCATTATTATTAATGGGGGCCCTCCATGTGGCGACCATGTTGATGAACCCCGCAAACGAAAAAAGGACAATGATTTACGGATATGAACCTGGAATGTCCGGTCCCTTTATTGGGAGGGTGCCTCTATCCAGCTGGTTGATGTCCTCGAAAAATACAGAGCTGACATCACCGCTCTCCAGGAAATGCGATGGACAGGACAGGGCTGCTCCAAAAGAGCGTCCTGTGACATCTACTACAGTTGCCATGCTGAAAGGCACGAATTAGGATGTGGATTTTTGGTCAGCAAGAGACTGCGGCATCTTGTCTCACAGTTCACGCCTGTGAACGAACGGCTGGCCACAATCCGCATCAAGGCAAAATTTTTCAACATCAGCCTTATATGTGCCCACGCTCCGACGGATGAGAAGGACAATGTGACCAAGGAGAGCTTCTCTCAGCGCCTCGAAGAAGCTTATGACCGCTGCCCCCGCCACGATATCAAAATCGTGCTTGGCGACTTTAATGCCAGGGTGGGCAAGGAAGGTACCTTTGGTCCAACTGTCGGAAAATTCAGCCTCCACCAGAACACCTCCGATAACGGAATGAGGCTGATCGACTTCGCCGCAGCACGAAACATGGTAATTGGTGGTACCAGATTCCAGCATCTCGACATCCACAAAGCGACATGGCTGTCTCCAGATCAACGTACAAGAAACCAAATTGATCATGTGGTGATTGACGGAAGGCATGCTTCCAGTGTGATGGACGTGAAATCGATCCGTGGTGCCAACATCGACTCGGATCACTACCTTGTTGCAGCTAAGGTGCGCACACGCTTATGTGTCGCAAATAACAAGAGAAGTCCCACACAGAGAAAGCTCGACGTCAGTAAGCTGCGATCACTAGAGACAGCAGATGCATTTTCCACTCGACTATCGGATCTGCTTATGCAGAACACTCCCCAACTTGATGATACATGCGCACGGTGGACACATATATCCCACTCCATGACTACTGCTGTCGAGGAGGTAATCGGTTATTACCGGCCTCTGAGGAATGAGTGGTATGATCAGGAGTGTCGCGACGCTACCGCAGAGAAAGACGCCGCCTACAGAAAAACCCTGCGTGCAGGCGCAACGCGAGCTGTTAAGGAGCGGTACAGAGAGAAAAGGAGTGCAGAGAGACGTCTTTTCAGGCGCAAGAAGAGCGAGTTGGAAAGACGTGAGTGTGAGGAGATAGAGATATGTACCGACAAGAATGAGACTCGAAAATTCTTCGAAAAGATCAAGCGCCTGAGTGGAGGTTTAAATCCCGGAGCTTCTTCTTGTCGTGATGGAAATGGGAATCTGGTTACAGATGTGCAGAGTGTACTAAGCCTTTGGAGGGAACACTTCTCCACGTTACTGAATGGCGATGCTACGAACAATTCCGCCAGTGGAGGAGATTGCCCGATAACCCCAATTACAGATGATGGTGTTGATGTTGAAGCGGCCATTTTAAGGCTGAAGAACAACAAAGCTGCAGGTGCTGATGGCCTGCCTGCCGAGTTGGTTAAGGCCTGATGGCCTGCTCACCCGTATGCACCAGCTCATAAGCAGAATATGGTCGGATGAAAGCATGCCTGATGATTGAAGGCTCAGTGTTCTCTGTCCTGTACATAAAAAGGAGACCTCACAATTTGCGCCAACTACCGTGGAATAAGTCTCCTGAGCATCGCATACAAGGTTCTATCGAGCGTACTGTGTGAAAGATTGAAGCCTATGCTCAGCAACCTGATTGGACCGTATCAGTGTGGCTTCAGACCTGGTAAATCCACCATCGACCAGATTTTCACACTGGGCCAAATCCTGGAGAAGACCCAAGAAAAACAGATCGGCACACACCACCTATTTGTTAATTATAAAGCCGCTTTCGACAGTCCGGTAGGGGATTACCTCTATGCAACAATGTCTGAGTTTGGTATTCCTGTAAAACTCATTCGACTTTGCAGACAAGGTGATTCGTTATCGTGCGACTTCTTCAATCTTATTATGGAGAAAATAATACAAGCTGCTGATCTACGACATAATGGCACTATCTTCAACAAAAGTGTCATGCTGTTAGCGTATGCTGACGATATTGACATAATCGGCATGAACACGCGAGCAGTCAGTGCAGCATTCTCAGAGTTGGAAAGAGAGTCGCGTCGGATGGGTCTCACGGTGAACGAGGGCAAGACGAAGTATTTAGTGTCAACAAACAAAGAGTCCCGGCGTCTTGGACAGCACGTCACTGTTGACAACTACGCTTTTGAAGTAGTAAGGGACTTTGTCTATCTTGGAACCAGCATTAACAGCAGTAATGACGTCAGCTTGGAGATCATGCGTAGGATAACTCTTGCTAACAGGTGTTACTTTGGGCCCTCTCTCGAAGAACGAAAACTACACTCTTCAAGTCTCTCATCATGCCTGTCCTAACATATGGCGCAGAAGCCTGGACAATTTCCACCTCGGATGAGCGAATGCTTGGAGTTTTCGAGAGAAAAGTCCTACGCAAGATCTTTGGACCTATTTGCGTTGGTGACGAGTACCGAATAAGGTACAACCATGAGCTGTACGAGCTATATGCCGATATTGACATAGTAAAGCGCATCAAAATCCAGCGGCTGCGCTGGCTAGGTCATGTCGAGCGAATGGAAGAACACGCTCCAGCTAAGAAGGTGCTATATTCGGAACCCGCTGGAGGACGACGCAGAAGAGGAAGACCAAACCTCAGGTGGAAAGACCAAATACTGGAGAACCTGGCGGCGCTTGGAACGGCCGTTCCAAGCCGGCTAAAATAAGTAGGTCCCTTCTAATATTGTCCAAAATTTAAGACGCACAACAGTAATGGAAGAGAAGCTCGGCCAATGAGCCCTTTGGGGCTTTATGTGGCCACATATTTATTTTTTTTTTTTTATATATATATATAGATATATATATATATATATATATATATATATATGTATGTATATATATATGTATACATACATACATATATATATATATATATATATATATATATATATATATATATATATATATATATATATATATATATTCTATGTCGTTGTCGCCTAACTCATCCAAATAGTCCGCATTATCTCTTATTTTCGAAATGTCTTAAAATTAAGCGATTCAGTACCACATTTACTTTGAAACTCATCCGTAAACTTGTAGCTTTTAGTTCCTGACGTGTTCATTTGGTATCACGTTCATTAAACACACAAAAAAATATATGACGATGTATATTAGTAGTAGGAGTAGTAGTAGTAGTATCTTTTATTTTCAACTTCAAAAACAACAATAATAATAAACATAAACAATAATTATTTAATTACAAAATCATAGAAAATAAAAGAATAATATTTAAATCAATGGCATGGCTTATCGCCTTGTGCCGATTACTGGTAGCATATGAGGGTACTATTGACTATGATTGCCACATGCAGCTGCCACACTCTTTGTGGAATGCTGCATCGTTTATCTCTGGCACTAAGTTGAAACCCTTTCTAGAACAACCCGGATATTTATCGGTAATTTGTGATTTCCTTTAGATATGCCATAAGAATTCGCAGGTATTGACATTTAATATATTTTTGCATTCGCCCTCGGTTAGAGTAGCACTTTCCCTGTAACGTCTTCTTCACTCCATCAGAATAGGACACGCAGCACATAGCACAAATGTCTTTTGCAGTTGTCCTATGAGGCAGATAATTTAACCTGATAACATCAACTCGCGCTCTAATAATTAAAGAAATTTATTAAATACTCAAGTCATTTGTCAAATAATTAAGTTCTTTTAGATAACGGTTAAGCAATTTGAAAATATTTCTTGATTGACTGTGACGGGCCTGCTCATCAAACCTCATCATATGGGTAACACCTACTTTACTGATTAGATCAACTTGTAACTGCTTCCAGGTATCAATGCTTTCCAATTCCGCGCTGATGCTTTCCAGCCAACTTTTCCCAATGCTGGAAACATTGCAATTTACCAGCAAGAAGATGCTTTGCTACAATTTTTGGCAGCATGTGCTCTGGCATTTTCACTACTTTATTTATGTAATCAAAGTGTATCTATAGTGTTTGGATATAAAGAGGTAGTCGGCCGGTTTCTATATGTAACGCATAAGTTGGCATTGTTGGTAGTAAAAAATGTATTTGATCAAGTAACTGCTCCACTTCATCAAACTGCGTGTAACCCAGACCTGTGCTGCATAGGACATTACTGCCCTCACTGTAGTTAAGAAAAGCTTATATTTCGTGCTGTGGTGAATATTTCTCTTACTGAAAGCTGATTTCCAGGTGCTGCGTATAGCGGATTTGGCATCTTTTAGCTTGAGGCGTATGTCCTTGTTAAAACTCGTACTGGCAGTAATAGTCACACCTAGATATTTAAATTCATCTACCACCTCCAGAGCGACCCCGTTTAGTGTCCATGTGCCCTCTGCCAGCTGCCTGCCTCTGTTTTGTATAAATATCATTACTTTTGATTTTTAGCAGTTTATTTACAGTCCCCAAGTTTGCAGTATAAATGTGTCGCATCAATCATCTTCTGCAGTGTTTCTACGTGCTCAGCTAACTCATACATGAGCACCTTAATTTTTTCACCTCCAATGCTCAGACCTACCGGAAGTGCATTTGCTATATCATCCACAAAAAGTGCAAAACAAATAGGGCTCGAGAGTTAGCCTTGCTTTACTCCAATTTCGAGGTAAACCAGTTGGACAAATTTTGACCATCCCATATGTGATGATGTGATGTGATGTGAGTGTGAGCCAAGTGGCACCAATAGAGTTGCACGCACTAAAACACTCAGGCTATGAAGCCCATTGCATTTGAAGCTCAGGGAAATGGGAGATAGTAGGTTATGAAAGGAAGAAAGACTGAGGAAAGTGGAAGTGGTTGGTACAGGGCTTTTAATTTTCTTCCCGAGAGAATTTTCCAGATTCTTTAGCAAATCTGAATATCTCCTCCGGGGTAAGAGAATGGAATTTATCCATTACATCGTGCGATGGCATGGCAAACACCTAGGAAATGCTCTGTACTGTCCTCCCCCTCCAAACAAGATATACATATTGGATCTGCAATGGTACGTATGTTGGCCATATGTTGACTCCATAGATTATGTCCTGTGATGATTCCGACCATCTTACCTTCCAAGTTTCAAAATCAAGTTCGACAGCTTTTTGTTCGGACTCATCACAAAACACTTTGCAGTTTTGCAGCTTGCAAGGCTGGACCAACGGACATTATGCAGGTTACTAACATAATTGTTGATCCAGGTCATGATACCTGTAGAACTGATTCCGCTAACTGGTTCTGGTCCCAGCGGTGTATCCCCTGAAGCGCATAAAGTATACAGTCAATTTTTGGCATAACTATAGGGATTTCAGCAAGGTAGATTAAAGAGGTAGTAGCACTAGAACAAAAACAACAAAGCGTGTATTTTGCTGTTGCCCTTGTGCTTAAGAACGTCAAACGTATCTAGCAGCCTACTGTGAAAAGTTGACAGATACATACACACTTATGTATGTACAATTCCGCGCTGATGCTTTCCAGCCAACTTTTCCCAATGCTGGAAACATTGCAATTTACCAGCAAGAAGATGCTTTGCTACAATTTTTGGCAGCATGTGCTCTGGCATTTTCACTACTTTATTTATGTAATCAAAGTGTATCTATAGTGTTTGGATATAAAGAGGTAGTCGGCCGGTTTCTATATGTAACGCATAAGTTGGCATTGTTGGTAGTAAAAAATGTATTTGATCAAGTAACTGCTCCACTTCATCAAACTGCGTGTAACCCAGACCTGTGCTGCATAGGACATTACTGCCCTCACTGTAGTTAAGAAAAGCTTATATTTCGTGCTGTGGTGAATATTTCTCTTACTGAAAGCTGATTTCCAGGTGCTGCGTATAGCGGATTTGGCATCTTTTAGCTTGAGGCGTATGTCCTTGTTAAAACTCGTACTGGCAGTAATAGTCACACCTAGATATTTAAATTCATCTACCACCTCCAGAGCGACCCCGTTTAGTGTCCATGTGCCCTCTGCCAGCTGCCTGCCTCTGTTTTGTATAAATATCATTACTTTTGATTTTTAGCAGTTTATTTACAGTCCCCAAGTTTGCAGTATAAATGTGTCGCATCAATCATCTTCTGCAGTGTTTCTACGTGCTCAGCTAACTCATACATGAGCACCTTAATTTTTTCACCTCCAATGCTCAGACCTACCGGAAGTGCATTTGCTATATCATCCACAAAAAGTGCAAAACAAATAGGGCTCGAGAGTTAGCCTTGCTTTACTCCAATTTCGAGGTAAACCAGTTGGACAAATTTTGACCATCCCATATGTGATGATGTGATGTGATGTGAGTGTGAGCCAAGTGGCACCAATAGAGTTGCACGCACTAAAACACTCAGGCTATGAAGCCCATTGCATTTGAAGCTCAGGGAAATGGGAGATAGTAGGTTATGAAAGGAAGAAAGACTGAGGAAAGTGGAAGTGGTTGGTACAGGGCTTTTAATTTTCTTCCCGAGAGAATTTTCCAGATTCTTTAGCAAATCTGAATATCTCCTCCGGGGTAAGAGAATGGAATTTATCCATTACATCGTGCGATGGCATGGCAAACACCTAGGAAATGCTCTGTACTGTCCTCCCCCTCCAAACAAGATATACATATTGGATCTGCAATGGTACGTATGTTGGCCATATGTTGACTCCATAGATTATGTCCTGTGATGATTCCGACCATCTTACCTTCCAAGTTTCAAAATCAAGTTCGACAGCTTTTTGTTCGGACTCATCACAAAACACTTTGCAGTTTTGCAGCTTGCAAGGCTGGACCAACGGACATTATGCAGGTTACTAACATAATTGTTGATCCAGGTCATGATACCTGTAGAACTGATTCCGCTAACTGGTTCTGGTCCCAGCGGTGTATCCCCTGAAGCGCATAAAGTATACAGTCAATTTTTGGCATAACTATAGGGATTTCAGCAAGGTAGATTAAAGAGGTAGTAGCACTAGAACAAAAACAACAAAGCGTGTATTTTGCTGTTGCCCTTGTGCTTAAGAACGTCAAACGTATCTAGCAGCCTACTGTGAAAAGTTGACAGATACATACACACTTATGTATGTACAGTATTGTACAAAGAAATCCAATAGCTTTATATTTGTTATAATTTCTTTGTTTCTAATTAAAAAAAAATTTAGACCTTCTCTTTTAAAAATATAGATAGTTCTACAATAAATACTATTTGTTGAATTTGCGAAAAGACGCTATATACAATCAACCAGTTATTTCTGTGTTGTGTTGTATTGTGCATACAGATAAGTAAAAAGAAAAATAAAATCAGAGATAAAAAAAATAACATAGTTTGCAAACAGATTTTGTTTGTAATATGAGTGTTCGGCGCTCTCCTCTCCGGTAAAGGCAATCGCCAGTTAATGTGTGTGTAAATCATAATTTGCAATCACCCGCGCAAACGCAGTTTTGAACTGCTCAAATGAGTGAAATTCTCATTGGCGTTGTTGGAGTATTGTCCGCGTCTTCATCAATATCTGAGTCCGTGTCGGCATCGGCTTATTCCGTCAATTCACGGCGTAGGTTGGCCAAATAAACCATCAATTACTCACTCAATTAAAAAAAAAATATAATTATCACAACTAAAAATTAACTGTTCACTTGAAATTTTTACGCGAAACTGATTAGAAATGCACAAAACCATCAAAAACTCTAAGAAAATAAACGTTATCCACTCAAGATATATGAAGAAATATTATCATGTATAGCGTACTTACCATATAAAATTCCGTTACTTTCTTATTATAAGAGTTATACGCCTGGAATTTTGTCAACCTATAAATAAAAGTACAATATATCTGCCTACCAAAATTAAATTTTATTTCTTGAACCCCCGGAATTCAACATCAAAAACAAATATGGTCATTGAGTGCCCAAAGCACGTTTCTTAGGTTAATGTACTATCTCCCTCTATACCGTGGAGTGTACAATGCGCTTCTCCTGCTGTAACACCAACAGCTACAACATCAAAGCAAACACATAACGGCCTTTCTACTGAAGTGACCCAGTAGTAAAGGCAACTAGTACGATGACTACTTCAGAACCAGTTGCTGTTCAAACTGGAATTGATCGCTACATTATTGTAGTAAAGCGAAAAAGAAGTCCCCAAAATTTAAAACAAATGAATTCAACAAAAATTCAGAAGTAGAACACTATTAGTTCGGAAAATAGATCGCACTGTTTTCAAGTAATGAAAGTGGCGAAAATATTATCCCCAAAAAATTTCAAATCCCCACCCATTTTCTTAAGAGAACGTAACTCAGATAAGTTGATTTCCAGAATAACAAGCCTTATAGGACCAAAAAATGTCCACGTTGTTCCTATTCGCAAAGGCCAAATTGAAGAAACGAAAGTGCAAATCTATAGCGAAACTCAAAGTAATTGCAGAATTTGATGCTGGAAAAGCGAATTATTATACATATCTTCTAAAAAGTAGTAATGGCTTAATCGTTGTACTCAAAGGGGTTGAACGCAACGTTGATATTAACGAAATCAAACTTGCCTTTCAGGAAGAAGGGTTTCAAGTCAAAACAGTATTCAACATTCTCAACAAGAGCAATATACCTCAACCGTTATATCGTATTGAGCTTCAGCCTGAAACAAAACCCCTAAAAAAAGGTGAAGTGCACCCCATATATAAAATTCGATATTTATTGCATCGCAAAATCACAATCGAAGAACCCCATAAGATAACTGGACCTCCTCAGTGCAGTAACTGCCAAGAATATGGACATACTAAGACATATTGTACCCTGCCAGCTGTTTGTGTGATTTGTGGAGATCTCCATAAATCAAACATATGCCCAAAATCTAAAGGCGATGCTAGCATGAAAAAATGCAGCTATTGTGGAGGTAATCACACCGCAAATTATAGAGGTTGCCCAGTATATACAACCCTAAAGCTAAATTTCTCCGCTAGCAATCAACCTCTAAAACCAGTTGAGCAAACTCAGAGAGCCAACTCAAGTAAGAGACAAAATATTGATGCAACACAATTCTTCTCTGCAATCCCAAACAAGAATCAAACCAATTCATACGCTAGCGTGTTAAAACAAAACCCACACCAACAAAGCAATGTAAATAATGAGCAGAAACACTCACTGCCCACCCAACAGCCAAGTACCCTTGAACATTTGCTTCAAACATTAATTCAGAATATGAACCAATTCATGAACTCAATGCAAACAATGATGCAAGAAATGAAGAAAAATCAATCGATGTTAATCCAAACATTGCTATCCAGACCATGTCGTCTCAAGATATGCCACTGTAACGCCAACGGCTTAATAGCCTAGACAGACGGCAGCCTAATTCCGGATTACCGAGTTAATTCGAATTAACTCGGGCATTAACTGCAGCTAATCCGCATAAACTCTATGAGTTAATTCTCAAAATAAAAGAGGATTAGGGCAATTTGCTATGGCAACACTGCTGAAAATTGTCTATTGTGAATTTTTCTCCATCCATTTTACAAAATATTAGGTGTGTTCGCTAACGAAAAACTTTCAACAATTGTTTACAGTTTTCGACATGAAAAGTGTTGGCGAACAAATAAATCCAGCTGTCAATTATGAACGGTGAATGTCAATTTACCAGTTTCTGATCGTTTTCAGTTCACGTACTTCTTGTAGATTTTCTCATATCGAGAGTGATAGATGACAGAAATTGATAGTGGTAGTAATGTAAGTGGACAGACCTAATAAAACAGCAATCAGCCGTTTAGTTAATCCGCAATACTGCCGTCTGTCAGATTATTATTTATTATTTATATTATATTTTATTATTTTATTCGGATTAAGTGCGCCGGTAATCCGGAATTAGGCTGCCGTCTGTCTAGGCTATAAGCCAGCACCGTTTAGAGCTAATTCAATTCCTTGAATCCAGCCAGATCGACATAATGATGATATCTGAGACCCATTTCACTGACAAAAATTGCTACCGAATACCACATTACAAACTGTACACAACAAAACGTCCGCATGGTAAGGCACGCGGGGAGGTTGCCATATCGATAAAAAGCAGAGTAAAACTTCATGTTCTCGAAGATTTCTGTAGAGTCTACTTGCAAGCAACATCTATATGCATGGAAGAGTACATCTCTAAGCTAGTAATATCAGCGATATACTGTCCCCCAAGATACAGTATTACCGAACAGCAATATAAAGAATTTTTCTAAACTCTTGGTAACAAATTCTTGGTTGCTGGCGATTTCATCGCCAAACACACTCACTGGGGCTCCCGATTAATAACTCCAAAAGGCAGAAAACTATGCTCAATCATTACTAACCAAGGCTATGATGTAATCTCAAATGGCCACACGACATATTGGCCGACGGACAAGAGGAAGATACCAGATATCATAGACTTTGGAGTCGCCAAAGGTTTGCAGATGGAAACTATCTCCACAAAGTGTAATTATGATCTCTCATCTGATCACTCACCCACGGTAATATCTATAAAATCACCAAGACTGGTTGATATTCAAGAAATATGTAATTTCCCATCTTCTTCTAAGTACTGTATTAAGAAATGGACAAGAAGAAGACTCAGAACTCGAAAAATTCAACCAGTTTCTCTCATTAGCTCTCAGCTCAGCCACCTGCACAAGGGTGTACATGCAATAAAACTATATCCCATACACAACAGCCGACATTGAATTGCTAGTAAGACAGAAAAGAAGAATCCGAAGGCTGTGGCAAGAATTCAGATCACCGAATCTGAAAACACAGCTACCGCACTGCACTTGAAAGTTAAAGCAAGCCCTAAAAAATAAAAACAACAAAGAGTTGGAAGATCACATAGCCAAATTAACACCTGGTGAAGTGTCAGACTACTCCTTGTTGAAATCAGCAAAAATCTCAAATCGGCCAATTCTCACTGATTCCCCCATCCGTTTGAGTGACGGTAATTGGGGTAGAAGCAACTGTGAGAAGGGTTTGGCTTTTGCAGACCACCTAAAAAGTGTGTTTACACCCAATGCACCCTCTCACAGTCCTCATTACCAAAATTAACTTCTCAACCTTGCTCAATAACGCTCAAAATTAAAAGGAAGGACATATTCCAAGCAAAGCTACCTCCGGCTCCAGTAATTCATATCATGCACATTTTCAATGCTATCCTTCGTATTAAACACTATCCCAAATGCTGAAAAACTTCAAAAATTATTATGATAGAAAAAGCAGGAAAAGACCCTACAAAAGTTGCATCGTATAGACCTATCAGCCTCCTGCCTCTACTCTCAAAAGTATTCGAAAAGCTACTTGTCATGAATATAATTCCATTTATTAATCTAAACCAACTGATTCCCCAACACCAGTTTGGATTTAGAAAACAGCACAGCACAATAGAGCAAGTCCACCGCATTGTAACTCTGATAAGGAACACTTTTGAAGAAAAAAAGTATTGCTCAGCTGTTTTTCTTGATATCACTCAAGCTTTCGATAAAGTATGGCACAATGGCCTTATTTACAAACTCAAACTATTAAATAAAAAAAATAAATATGTGGCACTTAAAGAAGGCTTCAGTGGCTGAGCTTCTCTTCCATTACTGTTGTGCGTGTTAAATTTTGTACGGTATTAGAAGGGACCTACTTATTTTAGCCGGTTCCGAACCGCAGAATCCTTGTGACATCTCTTTTTCTGATCTTTGTCACAGAAGTCTTTTATAAGCTTTTGCAAGTTGTTACTGTCGGAAGAATTGCCAATTGCTTGCCGATAGGTGGGTACCGTTCGAAAGAGAAATCTTTTGAATTAAAGTTGTTTTATGGGCAGCTACTTCGACACCCCACGTTAGTGAGCCCCAAAGCGGAAAGCCTGCTGTTCTAACAATGTCCATGTATCAGCAGCAGTAAAATGACCATTGTGTTCAAGGGAGTACCCTTACGTAAAGTGCATAGAAAGTAGTACATTCGCGGCTCGTAGAGCACGAAAGCAGAAATAGAGAAGGAAAATTAACTGTATTGCCTAACTTGAAAACGTTTGAACGAAATTCGGTTTCATGACAACACATTGATTGACTGTATTTATGACAAAATGTAGCAAACAGTGTAAGTTTAACACCTGCGATCCTTTCGTAGCATTCGGTAAATTAAAAGGTTCAGTTAGGATAAAATGAATAAATGAGAGTGATGAAGGGTAGATTTAAAGAAGTCTGACAAATCATTGCTATATAACGTGAGCGTTGCTGAAGCCAGTATTAAGCGAGATCGAGTGCACTGGCATTCGTGTATGATTTCTCTCGTTGATGAAACGAAAGTGATGAGTTGAGAACACCGCTGTAAGCGAGGTAGATTGTGTTATATACTTCTCTAAAGGAAGTCGCATTCTCGATTTTCAAGATCTGTGAGATTGCAGCTTCTTCGTTAATGAGAAAGTTGAGCCATTATGACGATTGTGTTGTGTATTCAGATTTAGGCGCGTTTGATGAAACACGGCATCACGTAGAATACGCAGAAATTGATTATTCTGGCCATAGATCATGAATGCAGAAAAACGGGTTGTCCAATTGGCGGGATTACCGGAACTGAAGATGCTTTTCGCAACTTCTACACTCGTATAGAATCCAAAAAGAAGGTTGTGTTCATGACCGTACGATTGTTGACCTGGTTTCAAGAAAATGTAGTAATTAATGTGTATTTAACACCTGGGATTTTTAATACGCATGGAAACTACTCCAGTGTATAACTTCATTGATGTTTAGTAGAAAGCAATCAATTAATTTGTTTCGTTAGGAGGAACTGAACAAATAAGAAAGGGGTGTGTTTGATGATCAGATTCGAAGAATTTGACATAACGATTCTACTTAATGTTGTCTGGGCTCTAACGAGCCAAACCGACCGAGGGGCACGTCCGCATAATGTGCGGAATCGATAACCGATCAGTAACAGCGTAACTGCTTGAGTACGCATAGTTGAGTGGCAAGTGATTGTTTAATGAACTACAAATACAGCTACAGATTTATATAATCAACAGCTGATATTAATTTAAAGTATAAAGGATTTATAACATACACGGAATGTGATAATCAATAAACGAATAATTGTTATTAAAATCTAAACGCTTGCTTCTCACAGGGTCAAATATTTCAAAGTTACTTTTACATATTGCTAACTTTAATGGTTTGAAATTTCTTGAGGGGCGATTAGATACAGGTACATATGGATTCAGTTTTACAAAACAAACATTCGACATCACTCTTCTACTTTCTAGTATTGGCAATGCTAACAGTTTGAGACGGTGTTCATAAGGAGGAAGGTTAAATAGAGGATTCCAATAAAAAAACCCTAAGGCAAATAACAGAAACTGCTTCTGTACAGATTCTAAATTGTCGATATAACACCTATAATAAGGATTCCAAACAATTCAAACCATACTCCCGAATTGGACGAACAAGGGAGATGTAAAGAGCTTTAGTAACGCATGGGTCATTAAACTCCTTTGACCATCTATTAATGGAAGCACGCCCTGTGCCTTATTCACACAAGAATTAATATGTAGATTAAAGCGAAGTTTATGATCCATGGTGAGACCAAGATCAATAAAACTAAAAACAGGCATCAACTGCTGGTTATGAAGCGAGAATTAGTAAGGCAAGGGTTCTTTCCTGTAAAAGCTCATGAACTTACATTTATTCAAATTAAGTGACATTAGATTAGATGACCACCAATTCGAAAGAGAATTGAAATCCAATTGTAAATGTGCTTGGGGAACAGGCGAGTAATATGTTATGAAAAGTTTTAAATCATCTGTAAACATCAAAACTTTTGAGTGTAAAATAGGAGATGGAAGATCATTTATAAATAGTAATAAGAAGGAACATTTATATTTTTTGAAATGGCGTTATTGAATAACACTTTCTGAGTAAGGTTAGTCAAATAAGATTTTATCCGCCTTACGACTATGTGTGGTAAGCCAATTAAATCAATCTTTTTTAATAACAAGCCATGATTAACCTTATCGAAAGTTATACTAAAATAGTAATTGCATCAGTATGGACGTCGCGAGTAAACCATGTGATTACACTGGTATAAAATTCCAAAAACTTGGTTACTGTAGATTTGCCTTTCGAAAAACCGTGCTGATTGAAAAATGTTATGGGTTTTACTAAGTAAACCAGTTGTGTAGTTACTATGGCGTCAGACAATTTAGGTATAACGTTTAGTTTCGCTGTACTACAGTAGTTTGAAATTTCTGACTTAGAATCGCTCTTAAAAAACGGAATTACGAATGATTCCTTCCAAATAACAGGGAAATATCCGAGTTAAACTGACGCATTAAAAATATCAGTTAAGGCCAAATATATGAAATCGGCGCACGATTTAAGAAAGTAACTTGGTATTTTGTCAAGTCCTGGTAAATATAACAGTTTTAAGTTTCTGAGATGTCGCAAAACTTCTTCAGGAGTAATGAAAGGCATACAATATGAATTAATTGGTGTAATCGAGAAAGGATAATACACGTATTTGAATTTAATATAATAAACTAGTTTTTTATGGCAACCAAAGCTAACACATCGCTCTGTGTCCAATGAGAGGTGAAGGAAAACGCTTCTTGATAATACATTTTTTTGGCGTCCAATGTGGTGCACGATTCTTGTATACCGAGTCACGATTGCGTTAAAAATAAAAACAAACAACATTTTTAATCTATGTTTTTCATTAGAAACGATACATAAATCAATTTGTGAATCGTGTCGGTTTTGGCCTTGATTGTCATTATCAGGCTCTGCAAAAGTTTTTTTTTTGCAACTTGTCGTTGCTCTCGTTGGCAGTCAGCATATTACTGTTCTTGCCCACAGCGGTATAGTGTTAACTACGTAAACAATTTGTGCTTTTCTGATTATTGTCTCTAGTAAATCACAGTATTTACGTACATAATACCACCTTTGTTTATTTAACAATGTCTAACACAATGTCTTTAGAGCAGTTGAAACCACAACGCACTAACATAAAAAAGAATATTTCCCTTATCAAAAATATGGTTGAAGGTAGTCTATAGTAAGGTAGTAATAGTAGTAGTCTTACTAAGTAAGATACTTTCATTAGCTGAATACAAATGCAGATTAGGGATTCTTGAATCGTATTTCAAGCAAATCCTGTCAACACAATCGGACATCGAGAAAGTTGCTTATTCATTCAACTATCTGAAGACACAATACTACATTTTCAAACAGTACTTGTGTCAAACAGTCAAGCCCTAAATAACCCCAACTTAAATCTCTTAGTTCAGCGACAAGTATTTTGAATATAAAAATTTAATCACATCATTTAAGCAAATAATTGATTGCGAGCATAGCTTATCAAATATTGAAAAGTTCAATCATTTGCGTATTACAAATCTCAAACGAAACCTATTCAATGGTCTTAGAAAGACTTAAGGCTCGGTATCATAAACCGAGACTTATGTATATTTTTAGAAAACATATCGTCGTTATTTGAACTATCGCTAGTCTCTAGGTCCAACGGTGGCCAGCTGAAAAGTCCCATTGATAAGGTGTCTGCTATTTACGGTTCAATGATATCATTATGAACTGTAAATAAAATTTCACAAACTATGCTACTATATTTGGTTTTGCAGAAGGTTTATGATAAGACTAATCGGAAATGGAAGGAGTCATTCGACTTTAACGTGCTACCGACTCACAGGTAAATTTTATTACTGATTGCTCGAACTACCACTAACGTTTTGCTGGGGCTATATGCGGATGGGATATCGCATCCAACATTGTCCTGGCCGATGACCAATATAATAAATTTAAGAAGATTTGCTTGCTTTTAGGAACAGACAGTTTTTCAGCTTACTTTCTGTAGGTCAAATTAAACTTGGTTATAATCTACCAATACTGCAAAAGACGTTGTTAGAACGATTATGGCAAATAGAAGAAGAATCATACTGCCAAACTGCCATTCAAGGATGATTCTGCTTGCTTGGGACCAATCGGCTCACAATAATATTCAAACGGCTTGGCTAACATTAATCAACATTTGCCGAATCTTGCCTCGATAAAAATTCTAAGTCGTTGCTTGTCACCTGATATAAAGTTCTTTCAGATACATGGATTCTGCGATACATCAATTCGTGGTTATGGCTGCGGGTCAACGAAAAGCAATCTAACAGACATTGTGTCCAGAGGAAACATGGCATTCGAACTCGCCATCTCGATTTGGTATACTGGCCCTGCGTTTCTGTCCAAAGAAATTGGAAAATCAATGTTCAAAGTAAATATTAGCAATAACTACATGCAATTCTCACACTCGTGAAATCTAACTGGTTGGTTGCATGCTACGTTTTTCTGCAATGACTAAAGAGAATGGAACATAAATCGTGAACCGACCCCTTTCTTCTTATGAACTACGTCATGCCTTGTATTTTATTGTTTGGAATGTGCAACAACAACACTTTGCTAAAGATATTCATCTGTTGCAGAGAGAGTCAACTACAAAGAACACGCTACGTCATTTAAACCCCTTTCTGGACTCAACTCATGGATTTGAATTACTAAAGGTTGGCGGACGACTTGAATTGGCAGATTTTCCGGAAGGTAAAAAACACCCTATTTTGTTGCCTAGCAAATATGAAAACGTCAAACGATACGTTCGACATATGCGCATTAAAAACTACTATGCAAGACCTAGAGCGCTGGTAGCTTTAATTCGTCTTCATTTGATGCAGTTTAAACGGATGATTGGACGCCGAGGTCTTCCATCAGATATATTCTGCGACAACGCAACAAACTTTGTCGGGGCTTGCAGCAAGCTTGCGGAATTAAAAGCTTTCAAGAACCAAACTAAAGATGTCATCGTTAAGTGTTGTGCTAACGAATTTGTTAAGCTGCAGTAAAATCAGCCAAGGGTCATTAGAATCGCAGCATCATGAATGCTAGACTAACATTCGAAGAGCTCACAACGGTGTTGGTCGAAATAGAGGCTTAATTCTCGTCCCATAGCACCCCTTTCATTCGACCCAAGCGACTACGAAGCTTTGAATCCAGGCCATTTTATAATCATCAGTGCGCTCAAATCTCTTGCGGAGTGAACGGTATCAGACAATATCAACCACAACAAGAAATGGGCTAAAATCACAGCGATAAAGCCAATATTTTGGAATCGGTGGTCGAACGACCGGGGAACCGGGATGTTGGGTCACATACCCAAACATTAAGAACAACTGTACTATAAATGTTTGGCTATGGTTTGAGAACCCCTGTATGTACTGCGATTGACGCGTTAATTCTTTATATTATGTATTTAATATAATTGAATAATATGATGAAGTGAGATTGACCCTTTATTTAATTCTCTTATGCTTTGTATTTTGTATATCGTACATGTACATATTTGAATCAGGGTTGCAAAAGTTGGTACAATTGTACTTTTTTTGGTACAATTACAAACTCAAAAGTACAATGGTACACCAATAACGCATTTGGTACAATTTACGAATTTTCTCAATGTTTTTTTTTGTGTATGAAACTTCCCTAGTTTATTTTTTTTATTGATTTACGGTGGCAACTCTTCTTTGCTATCATTTCTTTGATTTTTGCATTCAGCTATTTATTTGCAAGCAACTACAGCTAACTTCACTTTGTTTTTATAGTTTTTTTTTATTACAACAATCCTAACAAAAGATAAAAGCACGTTCATTGAAAAATTGGTGGTTCAAAAATTTTCATAATTTAATTAAAAAAATAAACAACGATTTAAAAAATGGAATCTGACGTAGCGGGGTATGTTTATTTAAGTGTTTTAAATGAATCTAACTAAAAAAATTTTGTATTTTATTTAGCTCAAGCAAGCAGGGAAAAAAACCATATGTTGTGCCTTTTAGAGATGAGTGGACTAAGTTATTTCCGTGATGGTTAAGGATGGTTATCATAAAAGATGCAATATATGTAACATGAGCATAGTTGGAGGTATTGTGCATATAAAAAGGCATGCGTCATGTGATGGCCATATCAGAAAAACTAATGCAGCAAAAAGTACTCCAAAGATAAATAATTTTTTGCAAAATACAGCGTGTCCAATAGCAGAATCAGCAAGAAAACTGGAAATTATGCTAAGTATGTTTGTTGCAGAACACAATCTTTCGTTTTCAGCTCTTGATCATCTCAATAACGTAATTAAAGAAGGGGTTACCGACTCTCAAATCGCCAAAAAAATTTTAATAAATAGACAAAAGGCACAAAAAATTATAACTAATTTGACTGGCCCTCTTAATATTAATAATATAACAGAGTTTTGTAAGAAGAACTACTACTCTATTGTGCTTGATGAGAGCACTGACTGTAGTGTCTCCAAAAACTTGGCTATAATCATAAGGGTTTTTGATGGCAAATGTCGCGACCGTTTTTTGGGGCTGGTGGAAATAAACGATTGTACCGCAAATGGCATATTTGATGCAACAATTAAAATGCTTAATGACAATAACATTCCGATAGATAACATGGTTGGTATAACCACGGATAATTGTGCTGTAATGACTGGATCTGCAAATAGTGTACAGTCAAAATTTAAGGCTTTAGTGCCACATTTATTTGGAAATGGTTGTATATGCCATATTTTGAATTTAGTTTCCGCAGCAGCATCAAAACATTCGATTCCAGACGATATTGATAAATTTATTAGAGAAATAAATTTCCACTTTTGCAATAGTTCCAGTCGAAAAAAGACTTTCTACAGTTTCAAGAATATTTTAATACTGATATCCATGTCATTTTAAAATATTGCACTACAAGGTGGTTATCACGACAGGAAGTTGTAAACAGGATCTTGGAGCAGTGGGTACCTCTAAATTATTATTTTACTTTAAATAATTTTGAGGCTGAATTTAAAAATTCGAAATTACGATTTATCATATCAGGGTTTTCTAATCCCCTTTACAAAATGTTATTTCTCTTTCTTCAATATGTATTAAAAATCGTAACTGCTATAAATTTGGAAATGCAAGCAGAAGACGAACGTATGTATATTTTCTTGGAACGTCTTAAATTTTTATTTCGTCAAATGGGCCGCAATTTTTTAAAAAAAGAAATCCTAGATAAATACGAAATATCAAATATAAACCTTTACGAAAATCATCTTCCTCTTGAAGAAATATACTGTGGAACAGAAGTAGATATTTATATTTCCTCAAATGATGTTGAACGTGATGTGGTGAAGAATTTCAAGGAAATTGCCAAAAAATTTTATTTAAAATTTTGTGAGGTGCTGAGAGTAAAAGTAAACTTTGACAACGAAATTTTAAACTGGTTTAGTAAATTTATTCCAGAAAATGTTGTTTCGGGATAAACGAATAGTATTGTGCCACTTTTAATAAAAATTTTTCCAAACGAATATAACAATTTTGACTCAATTAATACTCAGTTTAGATCCCTGGCGGATATAGAAGTATTAAAAGATTTTAAAAATGAAAGTATATGCAACTTCTGGGCTAGAGTTTCTGAAATGAAAAATGAATTGAATGAATTAATGTTTCTGGAACTTTCAAGAATTGTAGGTGGGATATTATCAATTCCACATTCCTCTGCGAATGTGGAACGGATTTTTTCCTACCAAAATATTATTAAAACGAAAGAACGAAATAGGCTTCATGTACCTACAGTTTCCGGTCTCATACAGACAAAAGATTTGTTAAGATAATCAATTCTTGTTGCTTTATTTTTAAAATAACAAATAATTTGATCTCATGAATATATCGATATGCCTTATGAACCTTATTTTACGTTTAAATATGTACCTATACCTTAGTGTAGTTTTTTAAAAGAAATTCTTTTAAAGTAAAAATACATTTTTAAGTACAAATGTTAATTCTATTATTGCTAAAATGAATTTTTATGTACAATTTTATGTTATTTTATTTTATGTTGTTATGTTATGTTTTTTTTTTGCTTTTATATCAATAAAAAAAATAACAACTATTAAAAAAAAAATTTTTTTGGTACAATGGGTTTCGAAACAGTACAATTTTATAAGCCTGTTGGTACAATTTTTATGTTCTCATTTTGCAACCCTGATTTGAATTTAATATAATAAACTAGTTTTTTGATGACAATCAAACCTAACACATCGCTCTGTATCTAAAGAGAGGTTACGGAAAACGCTTCTTGATCCTACACATAGTTGAAAGCAAATATAAAAGATGTAGTTAAATTTAGATACCCACGCATATAAATTTAAGTTAAATGCGGGCCAGCTAACTTTAGAAGCATTGGGTTTCATTTATCATTTTTTTGTAACAATAAGATCCAGTTTGTAAACACCTTTTGTAGTGGATAAGGCAAGAATAATCCAAAGGCACACAGAAAGTAGGGTGATGACTACCTTCAGGGATGGCAAATGGGTCACAAAGAGATAAAGACACATCTAAGGAATCATCAAAATATACCAAATTCAAAATTTTATTATTATTATTGCAAATAGAATTAACTTAAGCTTAAAGCCAAGTTCTGACAATTAGTCCAGAAGCACATTAAAGCTATCATCTAAATTCCAACCTACATGAAGTAAGTTCAAATCCCTAAAGGTTAGCAATGACTCATTACCACTTACCTTATTAAAGAAGCGTACCTAAGGTAAATAAAGATATCAGAATTTGGTGGAATGTAAGAACATGTTATGAATAGAAAATTTTCTCCCAATCGAATACGAAGACAAATAAATTCGAGGTCTCCAATTTCCGGAAGATAAATTAATTCAAAGGGATATGAAGTTTTAATGGTTATGAAAACACCGCCACCAACTATATACGGACGATCCCTTCTGAAAATCTGAAAGGCATTACATAATAGTTCAGAATTGTTAATGCAATCAGCTGTTTTTCTAACTTGCAAGTTTCTACATGTACAAATTTATCAGTGAAATTTTGTAACTCCCCCCCAACTAAAATGTCATTTTGCTCTCTCAATTTCCCCTACTTTGCAAGTTTTTGGAGTATAAGAGCGCAAACACTGTGATAGTTTGTAATAACTTTTAAAGCCTTCCACTTGATCTTGATTACATCATTAATAGAAAGATCTGTAGAATTTAATAACGTTATCAATGGTCGTAGACCAGATGTGAGGGTAAGGTATATCAGCGTAGTTGAGAAACCTGGAGTTGAGATATGCCTTACTACTAGTAACAAGTCGAATAATCTGCTACTGCAGGTTGTGATAGATCTAAAAGATTCACTTTCTTGAATACAGTATGTATAAATTTTCCACTTTTGTCTCGTAAAGCACGAAAGTGAAAGAAAATGTTGTGAAAATGAGAAAATGAGAAGATTGAGAGAGTGTCAGTCGCCATAAACCGTTAAAACAAATGTGCCACGGATATTGGATGGTCTCTTCGAGACCATATAACGTGAACAAAGTAAGCCGAAACTAGAAATTGTCTTTGCTTACTATATCGTGCGATACACTATTTATAATCGTATCTATGTTTCGGAAGTGTTTTCCGTTTATTCAGAATATGCAATGCATATTGCATTTCGAATGTCAGTCGACCTCTTCAATGACTACTGGAAGCAGAGAGGTATGTTAGTGATATTCAACCCGGTTGTACGAGTCCTGTAAGGTAATAAATTTTTTTTCGGGGAAAAAGTTGGATATGTTGGGCTTTGTGTCATTCGGTGCATCAGGGAATGATGCTATTTTCCACAACAGCATGAGAAATTACTTTGGAAGTCTGCAAGAGTATACGTAGATGAAAGCAGTTCGTATTGTCATTTTTTTTAACTGTAAGTTGTACAAATTCACTGCATTTTTGCAAGGGGTGAATGACACTACAGTTTGTGTTCAAAACTACTGCACTGAATGATTTACCTATTTTAAAATTTGAGAGGGATTTAGTTTGGCTCCTACAGTTAAAAGTCTTTGACTTTTAAATGACTGAAAGTCATTGTGTTTTGTCTTAGAATTGGAATGGGAATATTTTGGAAGATTAGTAGCCTCATCTCTCCAAGGAATCAGTTTATAAAGTCCGATTTGCATATAAACGTGTTTTTCCTGCCTGATTTCTGAAAACTACCAATTACTACCCAACCCAATAATGTCTGTTGATCTCTTAGGGTGTTCGCTTTAATGTTGCGTATTCATTTTAGTAGGATTTTGGGATACACGTCTACACCAAACACGATGTCAATAGGGGGCATCTATTCAGATTTTAGTCTGCGAGACTGAAGCCTGAAATCTCTTTACGTATTTTAGTAGGTACCGAACAAGAAGGCAACCTTTCTGAAATAGAACTGCTCTCCTTCAGTAGAACAGTAGAACAGAAGATATTATATATATCTGACGCCGTAGGTTGACAATTTGATTCTGGCTTTTTACCCGAGAACAATGTCTACTATACACGGTGCAAGTACGACGAGATGAAGTATCAGCTTTACTACGATGACAAACAACACGATCTTTCTTTCGTTGTACTGAAGAAATTAAACTTTGTTGCTTGCGTCGTAGACGCCAAATACGCGCCATGTGCTTTTTTTGTTGCATATGAAGTACTTAGCTGCAAATTTATTTTTGAGTTCTAGTTCTAGTTCTCCCTTTACATTTCGCAAATAATTGATTTCAATCACGCGACATGTGTCCTCGTTTATGGCATATGAAGCATTTACCAGTAAATTTGTTTTCGCGTCGACTCTTTGTTCCTGCTTCAGCCTGCACTACTAAAAAAAAAAAAAATAAATAAATATGTGGCACTTAAAGCCCCAAAGGGCTCATTGGCCGAGCTTCTCTTCCATTACTGTTGTGCGTCTTAAATTTTGGACAGTATTAGAATGGACCTACTTATTTTAGCCGGTTCCGAACGGCAGAACACTTGTGACATCACTTTTTCTGAGCTTTGTCACAGAGTTCTTTTTAGAAGCTTTTTCATGGCAAGTTGTTACTGTCGGAAGAATTGCCAATTGCTTGCCGACAGGTGGGTACCGTTCGAAAGAAAAATCTTTTCGATATTAAATTTGTTATGCATCAGCCGGGTATTGAACCACGACCTACAGATCAGAAGGCGAACACACTAACCACTGAGCTACGGCACCCTCCACTACTAATTTTACTAATTTTCTCGATGAGTTCTTCCGAATTACCTGAGAACGCTAGCTGACATAAGCTCTCAATGTCGGAAGCGAAATCGTGAAGGCTCTTATTATTCTGTTGCACTCTCGACCTTAATTCCACTTGTTCAGGGGAGAGCGAGAGTCAATGCCGGTGGGTCGCAAAATCGTTGCTGGTAGAGATATTGTTGACGGTGACTGTGAAAGTTGTTGGTGTGGTGATACAAACACTTCTTTTTCACTTTTGAATTTACACTTTATTAAAATTATTTAAAGTAAAAGTTGGGGGGGGAAAAGTCGCGCTCTGCTCTAGAAGTTTAGCGTGTTTTTCGTTTATTCGAGATTTTGATCTTTTCTAATAATTTTGTTTATTTCGGGAAAAGCGCTCTGGACGAGAAGGGAGTTACTCAACAATAAAATAAGAAAGCAATTAAAACAGAAAGTGATGAGAAGACAAAGTAAAAGGAAGCAAAGTACAGGGGAGAGAAAGATAGAATGAGAGCGCAAAATAGCGGACGTAATAGAATTACATTCGAGTTTCTAACTATATGCGGGCAGTGCGCTGCACACGTCTTCTAGCATGGAAAGTATTCGATGCAATTGGCTATTATATTCATTTCCATATTTGTGTCCATCAGTGATTGGTCGCTACCATGATCTTTCATTATCTTTCAAAACTATTAAAGCAGCAGTCTTGTCGCTATCGTCCCATTGATTTTTCGAAGCTGT
Organism: Megamerina dolium; assembly: GCA_963854835.1. NCBI lineage: Eukaryota > Metazoa > Arthropoda > Insecta > Diptera > Megamerinidae > Megamerina > Megamerina dolium. The sequence goes on from OY978525.1 coordinate 49,333,388, forward strand.
TATTTCGAACTGAAGCTTGAAGGTATTGAACGACATAGTTCTATCAAATGTTGTAAACTTTAGTTTAATTGTACTTGATTCTCTAATTACTGATGTAGATGGTCCGTTTATTTTTAGTTGATTGAGTTCGTTCTCTAATTTCTCGAACTTATCTTCCAGTACACAACTGCATGTATATCGGCTTCCTTAAAGGACTCATGTTCTTCTACACTAATACCCTTAGCATCTATAACTTGCCTTAGCCTCACCAGCAGATCCGCATTTGCACCTGATGACGATAGATTCATCTCTACCAACAACTTTTTAAGCTGGTACACTTTTAGTTGGTCAATTTTCACCATCTTGACAGAGTCCCACTTCTGAGATCAATTGGTACATTTTTTAGTTTGTGAACGTTTATGCTGCTCAACGCTGTTTCAACACTACATAAATATCGTATACGCATTTTTGCTTGAGGTTTATAAAATCATCATTTATGAAATGGTCCTTGCAAAACAGACTACTTTTGTGGTTGAAAGGACTTGATCACCACTCAATCAAAATTGTTTTAAGTAACCGCGTACTATACAAATACAAGAAGTATAAAAATTTAACTAACTTTCTTTTCGTTTATGAGATCACCATACGAACAGTTGACTGTCAAACTCAAACCAAAAAATATAACTGTTCATTCAAGGCGCATCTCACGTATACGTATGCTAATAATAATTCGTAATGCAAAACAAACTACAAAAAATTTAGAATCAATATGAATGTAATTTTACGAGCGCAAATTAGTAACATATGAAGTATAAATTAGGTTAGGTTAGGTTAGAGCGGCCGCCCTCTCTGATGAGAGAGAGCGCACATAGGCCAGAACTAGGCCCGTTGTGATACCGTCGCACGGATTTTTCCTTCACCTAGCTACTCGCTGAACCAACCGGAACGTTGAATGAATTTTAGAAGATTGAGAATATCAATCTGGGATAGTTGGGCTAGATCACTCAAAGGGTAGTGTCCTAGGAATTTTTTTCGATTTTTGCATAAAGCGGGGCAGGTGCATAGCAGATGTGAGATCGTCTCGAGTTCCTCCTCATCTCTGCAGCTTCTGCAGAAGTCATGAGTGAGGTTGCCCAAACCTAATCTCACAGCGTGAGGACCTATGAGGCAGTGACCAGTGACCACTCCCACACAGGTCAAGATATCTACCCTATTAAGATCGAGAAGTTTACGTGAACGTTTCTTGCTGAGTAGGGGCCACAGCAATTTCGCCGTCCTACAGATGGGTTTATCCGTCCATCTTTTCTGGAAGACGTTAGTGGTGATATCCTCCAATTTAAGCTTGCACGTGGCTATGGGGATCCCGAACCGAGAATTCTCCTGGGTTAGAGGCTCATTTGTACCCTGTCTTGCAAGCTCGTCGGCTATGCAGTTTCCTCGTATACCCCTGTGTCCGGGTACCCAGTACAGGAGAATATTGTGCTGCTCAGCCATATCGTTAAGAGATTTGCGGCAGTCAATAATGGTCTTAGATGTCACGAGAAATGAGTCCAGGGCCTTAATTGCAGCTTGGCTGTCGCTCAAGATGCAGATGTCTCTGTGGGAGACAAAGCTCTGTTTGATCCAAGTAAGTGCATTGTGAATCGCTTTAACTTCTGCCTGAAACACACTACAGTGGTCCGGCAGGCGGAAAGAAATACTAAGGTTTAATGATTCGGAACACACACCTGCTCCCACCTTTCCATTGAGCTTAGAGCCATCAGTAAAGAAGAGACTATAATTTGGCTTGAATCCTTCCGCCTCCCAGGCGAACCTATCAGGGAAGGAGGTTAGGAATTTCCGTTCAAAGGCATATGTCGGCTTGATATAATCAAGTGAAGTTTCAATATTAAAAGTTTCAAGTATGCTAGCATGTCCGAAGGACTTTGATGTCCATTGGTGCAGGCCAGTAAGGCGTAAAGCAGAATTGGCCGCCAGCTGCTTACCAAGTAAGTCAAGCGGGGTAAGATGTAAAAGCACTTCTAGTGCTAACGTTGGAGTTGTTCTCAGTGCTCCTGTTATTAAAATACAAGCCGCTCTTTGTATTTTGTCAAGGGGCCTGACATGGGAGGACTTAGTAAGTGCAGTCCACCAGGTCAGTACCCCATAAAGGAGGACTGGCCTGATAACCGCCTTGTAAATCCAACAAACAATTTTCGGTTGCATACCCCACTTTTTCCCTATTGCTTTTTTACAGGCATAGAGTGCAGTGCTGACTTTCTCAACCCTACAAGTGATGTTTTTCTTCCAGTTTAGTTTTCGGTCTAGGACTATTCCTAGATAACGGGTTTCTTCTCGCAGAATTAATGGGACCCCCCCTAGAGTGGGAACGTTTATGGGTGGTGTTTTATGCTTTGTGGAGAACAAAATCAGCTCAGTTTTTTGTGGGTTCGCATTTAAGCCCCTATCCTTAGCCCATTTTGATAACATATTGAGATTGATTTGAATAATGTCCGTTAGTATTTCCGGAGATTTTTCAGCCACCAACAAGACAACGTCATCGGCATAAGCAATCACTCCGCACCCCTTCCTTTCTATTTCCCGTAGTAGTTCGTTAACTACCAAGTTCCATAGAACAGGGGAGAGTATCCCAACTTGTGGGGTTCCTCTTCTTACACGTTTCGTGATGGTAGATCCACCCAGCTCGGATGTAATGAGTCTATCTTCCATCCATCGTTCTATCCATCTGCTAAGCGTTACCTCCACCCCGAGTCGTGCAAGAGCCTTTGTGATTGCTCTGGGCTGAACATTGTTGAAAGCACCTTCAATATCCGTGAAAGCCGCTAGTACAAATTCTTTATTATGTTTCAACGGACTTTCCCTTTGTGTATGCATGTTGAGAAGGAGACAGCATGTCGCTGCTTATGGTGTACCTTAGATGGATGTCTAGTAATCTTTCCAGTGTTTTGAGTAAGAATGACGATAGACTAATTGGTCTAAAGTCCTTTAGGCTTGTATGAGAGCTCTTGCTTTAGGTATGAAGACAACTTTGACTTGTCTCCAGAGTATCGGAATATAGCCAAGGCTTATGCAGGCAATGTAAATCTGCTTTAGCCATGGAAGAATGAGTTTGGCTACCTGTTGTAGCTGTGCTGGAATTATCCTGTCAGGTCCAGGGGATTTGTAAGGCTTGAACGTGTTTATCGCCCAAGTAATCTTCTCCGATGCAACTATTGAATAGTCTAACGGTAATGACTTGTAATCAAGCGGGGTTTCAGTTTCAGGCGGATCGTTTGGGAAATGTGCATTTACTAGCGTTTGTAGCGTTAGTAAACAGAGGTTGTGGTCCACGTTCCATCTGGTTTGACCAGAACACTTGGAGTATGGGGTGATTTAGAAAGGATTTTCCTAAGTCTAGAAGTCTCAGAAGCGTCTTCTATATCACTGCAGAAGCTCTTCCAGGCTTCCCTTTGGCATTTCCTGAGGTTGTATTTATAAGTTCTGAAGGCCGATTTATAACCCGCCCAATCTGATTCTAGGTGAGAGCTTTTAGCACAATTGAAGAGCTTGCGACAGTCTTTTCTCAAACTGTCGAGCTCCTGGTTCCACCATGGAGGTTTACCTTTCCCCCATTTCTTACGAATCGGACAGGACTACTTGAATGCCTTGTTGAGTGTTTTTGTGAGGCAGTAGACTGTGGCGTCTATCTGATTTATGTTAGTTATATTCGAAGGAGCTACGGGTAGATTTGAACTAACTGACTCCCTGAAACGTGACCAGTTTGTCTTTTTTGGGTTTCTAAAGACCACTGGAGTAGGAGGTTTAAAATCTATGGCAAACTGTATGTATCTATGATCAGAGAAGGAGTGCTGATCCAATACTCTCCAGTTTCTTATATGGTCTACAATGCCTTCGGTGGCAAGAGTTAAGTCCAGAACCTCCTGCCTATTTTTGGTTATGAAAGTTGGGGTCTCACCCCTGTTACACACTATAAGGTTTGTTGTAAGGGTATAATTAAACAGTGAATCACCTCTGTCGTTAATATCCCTGCTACCCCAGATTGTATGGTGCGCGTTGGCGTCGCATCCTATTATGAGTCCAACCCTGGACTTTTGGGCATCTTCTATTAGATGTTTAAGATTGCTTGGTGGTGGTGATTAAAGGTGGTCGTGCGCGAAGTAGGCTGATGCAAACCAGCAGCGCATACCTATATTCTCTTCGCATACCAACGTCGTATCTAAATTGCTGTAATTACAGAGTGAAAGAAAGGTTATTGATTTTCTTAGGAGTATGCAGGCCCTAGGTCTACCTGTGTTACGCTTGTATATTAGGTTATATCCAGGTGTCCTTAGTCCACAAACCATGTTGCCAACTGTCCACGGTTCTTGGACCAGAACGATGTCTTCTCCGTCGCCTTCCAGACGAAGGATAAGAGCAGCTGAGGCCGCCTTAGACTTGTGCAGGTTTATCTGTAGGCAATGAAGCATCCCCGCCACTATTGGTCACTTTCGCTTCCACAATAGTGACGTTGACCTCATCGTCTCCAGAGTCCAGCAACTCATCCTCCAGTAAAATCCGATCCACATACCCTGCAGCATCGGATTCTGAGGAGAACGAGTCGCGTGAGTCCTGCCGCACAAGCATCCTGGAGCTGATAGGGAGCGTCTCCTCCGTCTCCACCCGTTTTGCCACAGACTGATCGCCTGCGCGTGTATCTAAGTCATCCTTCCGATATACTCGTAGGTTGATCCTCGAAAAACAATAGTTTATGTACCCACCGGATTCCGCCAGGGGTACCAGGGACTCTTGGTTGACGATTATGGTCGCCCTACGGTATGTTACTTTCTTCTCCTCATCCAACTTGGCTATTCGCCAGTTGTGTGTTGGGAGGGTAGGATTATTATCATTATATTTTTGATAATAATGGCCGGGTCACTAGGTTCCGCTGGGATCCAGGCAGAGGTACGCGGCCTACTCGGGATAGCGTCTCTCTCTATCACCTCTAGGCGCGCACCCGGACATACTTCTCCAGCTCTGGTGATCGCTATTTTGTATAGGTCGAGAGTACGTTGATCGGCACAGGCAATCAGTTTGATGTTGCCTTGATGCCATCCAGCTTCTCGTATAATAGGCGGAGGTCCGGGATGCTCTTCCATTAGAGGATTGAAGACCTCTGCTAGCTTACATTCTAGAAGTCTCCAATTTGATGAAGCGATGAAGCCATCAGCGTCATTTCTGTCGACCACCGCCATTACCAAGTCTCCTTGAAGGATTTCGCTAAAAGTGTGACCCACATTGCCGCGGGCTCTTTTAGCAACTGGTTTGGCAGTATCTTCAGATGACCGCTGGCGCTTGATGTTGCTGCGATTTGTGATGTCGGTCGCCCATACCAGCGAGGCCTTCTGTTTATCAGATCTCTCATTCTCCGGTATGGCACGTAATCTTTCTAAAATTCTCGTCGCAGTACGACGGTCTTTGTGGTTGGGTTCAGCCGCGAACGACGGTTTGGTAACCGATGCTCTGTTGATTGGTAGTGGCAAGCTTGCGCTCGTACTTGATCTCGGGATATTCTCGGCATGGCTAGGCCCTGGTCTATCCTCCACGGCTTTCGCTGCCTCTCCCGATTAAAGTATAAATTGCTTTTGTTAATTTTCTTTGGAGGAACACCAGCACCAATATGCAAGGTAAAATATATATATATGTTCCTATGTAGGCTCGCTTTTAATGATCACATTAATAACGTGATCACACGCATATCAACTTAAAAATATGTGAAAGCAAAACACACCAACAGGTACCAGTTATGAGGAAATTCTTAGAGACCTCCGTCAGAAGGTAAAACCAGAAGAAGCTGAAATCCCAATACGTTGTGTTAAGAAGACAAGAGATGGATCTATACTTCTAGAGCTTGCAAAAGGAGGGAAGAAAGAACAATTCTGCGAAGCAATAAAAAACTCGTTGAAAGACACTGCGACGGCGAAAGATCTCAAAACGAGGGCCACTATCGAGATTTGAGATTTAGATTCGTTCACGGACTCAGAGGAGGTTTACGCAGCAGTTAGAGAAGCCGTTGCGAAGCCAGAGGAAGAAGTTGGAGTCCGGTTGACAAAAGCAAACAGTAGGGAACAATGTCGTACGTTTATGACTTTGTCAGCAGAAGCAGCAAATATCATCCTTAAAACACAGCGCATAAAGATTGGATGGACCAGATGTAGGATGAAACAGCTGGATGAAATTAAACGCTGTTATAGATGCTTCGGGTCTGGGCACCTCCAAGCAGACTGTATGTAACATGAGCCTCACATCGACCAACTCCTGCTCACGGTATATATTTTACATCCACATCTCTGGTTGTACATCTGTTAATTCTTTTCCCTTGCGTGCATTTATAATGACATGCATAAATCGTATGATCTTTTTTTTTCTTTTTTTTTCTCTCCCTCACTTCTTCTCTTCCCTCTCTCAAATATGTATAGGTCGTGTCTTCCTCCATTCAAGAATAGTATGAATAACTATAATTCGGATGATCTAATCTCTTTACTTACCATTAGAGAGGAAGAGAGAATAGGAGTAACTGTCCAGTCAATTAAGAGAGCCCTTCGTGGTATAGATAATCATGATCCTACAAGATCATTGGTTGGTGTAACAGAGTAAGAAGATATCTGTGCAATTGCAGAGAAGGGGATCAGTGTTGGTGAGGTGAGGAAGGTGAAGGTGTATATGGCGGAGAAGGAGAAAAAAAAAACAAAAAAAAAAACAAAATACAAATTTAAGTGGCGTGATCGATTCTTGCGGTATTCTTCCAATACGATCCGATGTTTGTGAACAATGATCATATATAAGAGTGGACAATTAAGAAATGGGGGGTAGTCGAGGAGATATTACATCGAAGTCAAAAATGAGTGGTCATGCAGTACGACCCAAAAGTTAGTGAAAAAAAAAAATCAAATGTAAATGTTTCCTTCTTCTTCTCCTTCGATGTTTAATACATATCGTGAGAATACACTAATGAATATAAGAATGATCAACCGGGGAGGAAAACTAAATTAATACGATTAAGTACAGTTCGCGAAAAAAATAAAAGGCGACAGTGAAGACACCCGAGGGGGCAGATGAGTGTAATTCGTCGTTGAACTAATACTTGATACCTAAAACCTAATTAAAATGATTAAAAGGGATAACATGGTTTTTATGGGTAGTGGCAGAAATAATGCGGTTCAATAACCAATTCGGAAAAAAAAGGAACTAAGGGCTAAATACGAGTAATTGCCATGCCTAAAACATAATTGAAAGAACTAAAATGAATAACAAAATTTATAAGTAGTGATGAAAGTAATGTGATTCGATAAATAATTCGAAATTATAAAGAACTAAAAACCCCCAATGGAACAGAAAAATAAGAACACGAGAAGTACATATATATATACATATATCAATGAAATACAAGATATATAATATCCAAGAATTAAAAATGTTGAACAATTTTAAACAAAATGAGAGAAGAGGTGTAAGAAAATCAACGATTCGAAAACTTCAACACATCGATCTGGCAACAACAACAACATGGCGAAGGGTAGAGTAAGGTATGAAATTATGGAATTACGGGGTTACAATTAATTTTGCCTATATATGTATATGTAGAAGAAAAATAAATTGTAAGAGGGAAATTCGGATTGTTTTAAATTCCTTTTAGACTAAGTACTAACCACAGTGTATAGTTTTAAGAACATTCTGTAAAAAAAAAAAAAAAAAAAACGGAGAAGAAGACGATAAGACGTGAATTAAATAAAGAAAAAAAAAGGTAATAGAATAATATAGATGTATATATATGGATTGTTAAAAAGAAAAAAATTATTTCAGTGATTCCCCATAATGGTTTGCCGAGGTTAAATTAACCTTCCTCAGGCAGCAGCATACCTCTCTCCTGGATGCATTGGGCCTAATGTAAGAAACGGCAATTAGGCTTGGTAGGGAGGGCGATATGGTGAGAAGGGCGGTCTTGCCAGTATTTCTCTTTTTTTTTTCCCTTCGACTCGAATAGGCTTTTTGGCACGATTTTTTTTTGTAGTGATCTGCCTCTTATGTGCTTTGCAAATTCGAACCCCCCCAACCGGCTGAGTCTAGCATCAATACAGCCAGCGTGCACACTTGGCAGAGCACATGAGACGTGATGCTTCGACTCACGAGCGCGAAATTAATTTAATATTCATTACAGAAAATAGCGCCCAACGTGGGGCAACCGAAGATTCGGTTCTCCAAAAATTTGTAGTTTTTTTTTTTTTCTCTACTTTTCATCGTAGCGGTGCAATTCTAACGGAATAGCGAAGACAGAACACCAGTTGTTCGTCCTTTCGAGCTTTAGAGTTGTACTGTTATATAGGAAAGTTACAGTTAACTTGTGTGGGAATAACAATACCGTTGCAATGGTGCGCATATATTGACCTCACAGGAAATTAATTGTTTCTACTTTAGCGGTTAGATCCGAAAATAAAGAATTACATATTTGTTCTACGGTAATTATCTAGTTTTTTTTTGGGGTTTTTGGATCACCGTATTATTGATGCACAAATAGGAGTATTTTGGAAAAGTTGAGATATTGCGCATGGCCCTTTCCGATCCATGTACAGGAGAAGATTTATTGCTGCTGCCGATGGGAGATAACGGAACGATTATTAGAATTTTTCTTGATATACGAATTTACGTATATGTATCAATATACTACTACTACTTCCATTAAACGTTGATTTTATATGTTTTTTTTACTTTATTAATTTAACGAATCATTTAATCGAATTCCAATTATTAATAAACCTTAAAAAAAAAAAACAAAAAAAAACAAAAAAAAAAAATATTGTGAATATTTATGCTCTATGATTTCCAGGCATTGGGGATGAGTTGATCGATCACGCCTTTGTATAGACGCACATACGTATACCATATGCATATCAGAGTTCGCCTAACATCAAATATAAAAAGTACATATGCAATGTACGATTGATTGGTAGTTATACAAAATTATTACCTACATAATTACTTAATAATTATAACAATACAGTAATATTAAATTATAATAATATAATAAAAATTGCAATAATTATCGTCATAATTACTACAGGTGGAACTGCATATACGCATATACACACACACCCACATCTACACATACAGTGTACCCACAAATTTCATCGATCTTGCCTCACTGATTTTTTGAAAAGCGATAGTTCTTGCCTAGTTGACGTCGAAGCCAACGACAAAAGCTAGTGTATCAGCACCAAGCAATTCGCCAAAGACAACAAAAACCACAGGTGCAATTCCCCGACAATATCAAACTCGATTAAAAACATCTCGTGCTCAACAAAGCCAAGTACAAAACCCATTAGATTGGCCATTGCCGTGCTCTCCTAATATAAATTTACCGATACGTCGTCCTATAAATACCCAGGCAGAGAGAATTGATCCTCAAATTGATTCAAATTCACAACAGAATAACGTAGATCTGACAACAATAGTATCCGATCTGTCCACTATGATCGAACAACAGTTGAAGATAGGTTTAGACAACATAAACAATAATGTTGAAACACGGCTGCAACAAATTCAAATGAATAATAGCTTTGAGCCTGAATGGCCAACAGAATTGCCATTTAATGGCAACGAAAACAACGCTTATACTCAACATTCATCGTATCGTCCAGGTCATCCACAGCCTCAATCTTTTCCTAATGCATCTTCACATGCCATAGTTGGAAACACAGGGTCCTCTAATGTAAATCCCGAAAAAGTATCGAATATAATCCAAGGATGGAGAATTCAATTTGACGGCTCCTTGTCAGGTCCAACGGTTGAAAAATTTATTTATCAATTAACAGCACTGACCAAGGATTGTTTACAAGGCAACTTTCACTTGCTATGTGATCACAGCTACCTATTATTCACCGGTCAGGCTCGTGATTGGTATTGGAGATATAGAAGAAACGTTGATCGAATTAGGTGGGAACCCCTTTGTGAAGCATTGATGTATCATTTCAAGGACCCGCGAAATGATACTGATATAAGAGAATTGATTCGTGATAGGAAACAACGCGCTGTGGAAAGTTTTGAAGATTTCCTCAACTCGGTGTTAAAACTGACTGATCGGTTGCATACTACTCTACCAGAGCATGAGCTTATAGAAATATTACAGAGAAATTTACGTGCGGAGATACGTCAGCAATTGTTCATGATACAAATCCACAGTGTGTCACATTTACGTAGCTTATGTCAACGTAGGGAAGCAATATGCTTGCCATTGGTGACATATAATAGAGCTAGGTATGTACCTAGACAAAACAACATCATACGTGAAGTACATGAATCAGTCATTACACCACAGGGAGAGTGTAATGCAGAAAGTGTTAATGCAATCAGTGAACAATCACTGACATGTTGGAACTGCAGGAAGCCTGGACACCGTTATCACGACTGTATCGAGGAACGTACCGTGTTTTGCTATGGCTGTGGAGCCACCAACACGTACAAGCCGAATTGTGCCAAATGCAACGGTCCAAAAAACCTCCAACTAAGCGAGAACAAAATTACCAGTTCTCGCTCATGAACAATACAAAGGAATCAACATCACAAACAGACATACAAAATATAACAATAATACTCAAACGTGACACCGACAAACAACAATTACTGGAAAGAACAACCAAACCATACCATCAAAGATTAACCGAATATGAACAAATTAGGAAACAAATATTTAACAACGTAGAATCTCTACAAAGCAATACCAAGAAGACATGCAATATTAGCGGGCCAAAGAAGTCAACATTAAGGTTGCGGAGCTTTTGGAAAAACGTTACTACACAACGTCAGAGGCTGACAAAGACAATTTCTTCAGTTCAGAGAATACATAATGACATACGCCCATATGCACATGTGAAGATTTTAGGCAATTCATACCTCGGGTTATTAGACAGTGGGGCCTCTGTCACCTGTGCTGGCGGTAATGCCGCTATACAATTTATGCAAGTTGAGTACAAGGAAATGCATTTATCAGTGAGAACAGCTGATGGAACAACACAAAAAGTAATAGGCATTATTACACCAGACATTGGGTATGGTGACCAAATAAAGCGCGTACCGATTTATATTGTACCTAGCCTCAAACAAGATTTGTATTTAGGTTACAATTTTTGGGAACTAATGGGAATTGAAATTTCAAGTAAACAAGCAGATTGTGTTAGTGTTATTGAAGAAGACGCAGACACAATTGGTACTAATATGCATACTTTATCACATGAACAAAAGCGGAAATTAGATGTTGTTGTCAATCTTTTTCCTTCTTTTACTAAAGAAGGACTGGGCAAAGCATCTCTGTTGGAGCATGTAATTGAAGTAAAAGAAAATACTCGTCCCATAAAACAAAGATATTACCCAGTATCCCCTGCCGTTGAAAAACTTATGCGTGAAGAGATCGAGAAGATGTTAGAATTGGGGGTCATCGAAGAGTCACACAGTGCGTGGAGTAGTCCAGTAGTATTGGTACGACAAAAAGAGGGCACTCGGCTGTGTTTAGACTCGCGAAAGCTTAACAGCGTAACGGTACGTGATGCATACCCGATTCCTATAATCGAAGGAATATTGAGCAGATTGCCTAAAGCGCAATTCATCACTGCTTTAGATTTAAAGAAAGCATTTTGGCAAATTGGCCTAGATGAAAATTCACGAGCTTTTACAGCGTTCACAGTCCCCAATTGCCCACTATACCAATACACTGTGATGCCATTCGGGTTGTGTAACGCTCCACAAACTATGTGTCGCTTAATGGACCGTGTTGTTCCTCCAAATTTACGCAATCGCGTTTTTGTATACTTAGATGATTTACTTGTCTTATCGGAGAATTTTGAAGAGCATTTAGAATTGCTTACAGAGGTTGCTTTCCACATTCGTAAAGCTGGTTTAACGCTGAACATTGGAAAAAGTAGGTTCTGTCTGAAGGAAGTCAACTATTTGGGTTATGTAGTAGGGTATGGAATAATAAAAACCGATCCTAATAAGGTTTCCGCAATCACATCATATCCACAGCCAGCTTCTGTCCGACAATTATGCCGATTTCTAGGCATGGCAGGCTGGTACAGACGTTTCATAAGCAATTTTGCCGCCTTGACAACCCCATTGACAGATCTACTCAAAAAGAGCCAACCGTTTAAATGGACAAATGAAGCGCAATCAGCGTTTGAACAGTTAAAATGTAATTTGACTTTTGCTCCAATTTTAGCAACACCTAATTTCAATAAGTCATTTTGCATTCAATGCGATGCATCTTCTACTGGTATTGGGGGTGTACTAACACAACGTAATGACAAAGACGTAGAGGTACCAATAGCGTTTGTGTCTCAAAAACTAAACACGGCTCAGCGAAAATATAGCGTCACTGAACAAGAGTGTCTTGCGGCATTAGTATGTTTGAAAAAGTTTAGGCCATACGTGGAAGGTCAAGATTTTACAATAATTACAGATCATGCAAGCCTAAAATGGTTAATGCGTCAACCGGACCTCTCAGGACGACTTGCACGATGGTCGCTGAAAATCCAGGGTTATACATTCAAAATAGAACATAGAAGGGGTTCTGAAAATGTGGTGCCGGATGCGTTGTCTCGTATCGAAGCTAATGATGCATTACAACTGGATGTTATTGACAATTTGAAGCCATTGATAGATTTAGGATCTGAGCATTTTTCATCTGAGGAATATACTCATCTAAAACAGCAAGTATATGCTAACAGTAGCAAGTTACCAGATCTAAAACTAAAAGATAATTACGTTTATCGTCGCTGTGTACATGCCGACGGAAATAAGATGCAAGAGGCCAACAGCTGGAAGTTATGGGTACCATCAGCGTTAAAACATGATGTAATAAAAATCTCTCACGAGTCGCCTATGTCAGCACATGGAAGAATTGCAAAGACCATGGAAAAATTACGGCGGAACCTATATTGGCCACAGATGTATAAAGATGTACGTAATTATATACAGAACTGCAATACATGCAAGGAAACGAAACCACAAAATAAGATACAACGACCACCTATGGGTGAACAATCAAAATCAGATCGGCCTTTCCAAAAATTGCATATTGATCTTATTGGTCCATTTCCGCGTTCAAAGTCTGGTAACATAGGCATTTTAATCATATTAGACCACCTGAGCAAATTTCCGCTTTTATATCCTCTCAAGAAGTTCACTGCCAAAAAAATTGTTGAATTCCTCGAAAACCATGTATTTACAATATTCGGTGTACCAGAGACGATGGTCAGCGACAATGGTGCACAGTTTAAATCAAAAGAATTTAATTCCTTCTTGCAACAATACGGCACTAAACACGTATATACGGCGATATATTCACCTCAATCAAATGCGTCGGAACGAGTAAATCGTTCTATTATTTGTGGTATACGTGCATACTTGCAACAGGATCAAAGGCAATGGTATTGTTACTTGCATTATATCGCCATGGCATTGCGGTCATCATACCATCAGGCCATCAATAGGTCACCTTATTTCGTTCTGTTTGGTCAGCAAATGATAGAGCATGGTAATTCATATGATTTGCTGCGGAAGTTACAAGCATTGGATACAGGTGAACGCATATTACATGAAGACAAGATGCTTTGCGTTAGAGACGATGTTAAAAAATGTATCGAAAAAGCATATAACACCAACGCCAAAGCGTACAACTTGCGCAGTAATTCTACTTTTAATTACACACCTGGGCAATTGGTATATAGGCGCAACTTCGCTCAAAGCGACAAAACAAAAAGGTTCAACGCAAAGCTTGCCAAGCAATCATTGAGGGCAAGAATTGTTGAAAAAGTGGGTAAATGCTTGTATAAAATAGCGGATGACAAGGGCAAAGACTTAGGAGTTTTTCACGCTAAGGATTTACACACGTAAACCATATCATTTTTTTTTTTAATACATCTTGTTTGTATGCACAAACCTTCCAAACAACCTGTGCTGTAACATGAACCTCACTTCGACCAACTCCTGCTCACGGTATATATTTTACATCCACATCTCTGGTTGTACATCTGTTAATTCTTTTCCCTTGCGTGCATTTATAATGACATGCATAAATCGTATGATCTTTTTTTTTCTTTTTTTTTCTCTCCCTCACTTCTTCTCTTCCCTCTCTCAAATATGTATAGGTCGTGTCTTCCTCCATTCAAGCATAGTATGAATAACTATAATTCGGATGATCTAATCTCTTTACTTACCATTAGAGAGGAAGAGAGAATAGGAGTAACTGTCCAGTCAATTAAGAGAGCCCTTCGTGGTATAGATAATCATGATCCTACAAGATCATTGGTTGGTGTAACAGAGTAAGAAGATATCTGTGCAATTGCAGAGAAGGGGATCAGTGTTGGTGAGGTGAGGAAGGTGAAGGTGTATATGGCGGAGAAGGAGAAAAAAAAAACAAACAAAAAAAACAAAAACAAAAACAAAATACAAATTTAAGTGGCGTGATCGATTCTTGCGGTATTCTTCCAATACGATCCGATGTTTGTGAACAATGATCATATATAAGAGCGGACAATTAAGAAATGGGGGTTAGTCGAGGAGATATTACATCGAAGTCAAAAATGAGTGGTCATGCAGTACGACCCAAAAGTTAGTGAAAAAAAAAAAAATTAAATGTAAATTTTTCCTTCTTCTTCTCCTTCGATGTTTAATACATAGAATACACTAATGAATATAAGAATGATCAACCGGGGAGGAAAACTAAATTAATACGATTAAGTACAGTTCGCGAAAAAAATAAAAGGCGACAGTGAAGACACCCGAGGGGGCAGATGAGTGTAATTCGTCGTTCAACTAATACTTGATACCTAAAACCTAATTAAAATGATTAAAAGGGATAACATGGTTTTTATGGGTAGTGGCAGAAATAATGAGGTTCAATAACCAATTCGGAAAAAAAAGGAACTAAGGGTTAAATACGAGTAATTGCCATGCCTAAAACATAATTGAAAGAACTAAAATGAATAACAAAATTTATAAGTAGTGATGAAAGTAATGTGATTCGATAAATAATTCGAAATTATAAAGAACTAAAAACCCCCAATGGAACAGAAAAATAAGAACACGAGAAGTACATATATATATACATATATTAATGAAATACAAGATATATAATATCCAAGAATTAAAAATGTTGAACAATTTTAAACAAAATGAGAGAAGAGGTGTAAGAAAATCAACGATTCGAAAACTTCAACACATCGATCTGGCAACAACAACAACATGGCGAAGGGTAGAGTAAGGTATGAAATTATGGAATTACGGGGGTTACAATTAATTTTGCCTATATATGTATATGTAGAAGAAAAATAAATTGTAAGAGGGAAATTCGGATTGTTTTAAATTCCTTTTAGACTAAGTACTAACCACAGTGTATAGTTTTAAGAACATTCTGTAAAAACAAAAAAACGGAGAAGAAGAAGGTAAGACGTGAATTAAATAAAGAAAAAAAAGGTAATAGAATAATATAGATGTATATATATGGATTGTTAAAAAGAAAAAAATTATTTCAGTGATTCCCCATAATGGTTTGCCGAGGTTAAATTAACCTTCCTCAGGCAGCAGCATACCTCTCTCCTGGATGCATTGGGCCTAATGTAAGAAACGGCAATTAGGCTTGGTAGGGAGGGCGATATGGTGAGAAGGGCGGTCTTGCCAGTATTTCTCTTTTTTTTTTTCCTTCGACTCGAATAGGCTTTTTGGCACGATTTTTTTTTTTGTAGTGATCTGCCTCTTATGTGCTTTGCAAATTCGAACCCCCCCAACCGGCTGAGTCTAGCATCAATACAGACAGCGTGCACACTTGGCAGAGCACATGAGACGTGATGCTTCGACTCACGAGCGCGAAATTAATTTAATATTCATTAAATGTAATCGGCCAGATAGAAAGGCCAGGGTTATGCATACGTTGCGGAGAAAGCGGACACATGATACGAGATTGCATAAATCCCCCAAAATGCTGTCTCTGCGCACATAAAAATTTTAAGGAACTAAATCTTATACCAGGTACGAGCAAATGTGCAGCTTATAAGAAACCAGCGAAGAGATGATGAAGATACTTCAAGCAAACCTACATAGAAGTAAAACAGCTGATGCGCTTTTACCTCAGATAGTCGCAGAACATGAAGTTGATATGGTGATTATCAGTGAGTAATACAAGAAAATTGAAAGCGGAACATGGCTTGAAGATGACGCGTAAACAGCAGCCATTTGGATACCTACAACCAGCAGCATTCAGGTCACTGACAGCGGCATAGGATCTTCTTACGTTTATGTAGATATTAAGAGTGTTACATTGGTGAGTTGTTATCTTACTCCGAGCGATGATATAATGACCTTCCAGGATAAACTGAAGGACATCGAAGACAAGGCTCTAGAACTCGAAGGAGCTTTCGTTGTAGCAGGTGACTTGAACTCCCGTGCTCCAGAGTGGGGTATGCCAACGATGAACGCCCGAGGTCGTAGGGTAGTGGACATGGCTTCAAGTCTTAGCCTTTTTGCTATAAACACGGGCACAGCAAGGACGTTTAGACGGCCAGGCTGCGAGAGCACCACACCAGACATAACGTTTGCTACAGAATCAATAGCTGGGTAAATTATTTGCTGGAGTGTATAACAGAAAAATAAGAACACGAGAAGTACATATATATATACATATATTAATGAAATACAAGATATATAATATCCAAGAATTAAAAATGTTGAACAATTTTAAACAAAATGAGAGAAGAGGTGTAAGAAAATCAACGATTCGAAAACTTCAACACATCGATCTGGCAACAACAACAACATGGCGAAGGGTAGAGTAAGGTATGAAATTATGGAATTACGGGGGTTACAATTAATTTTGCCTATATATGTATATGTAGAAGAAAAATAAATTGTAAGAGGGAAATTCGGATTGTTTTAAATTCCTTTTAGACTAAGTACTAACCACAGTGTATAGTTTTAAGAACATTCTGTAAAAACAAAAAAACGGAGAAGAAGAAGGTAAGACGTGAATTAAATAAAGAAAAAAAAAGGTAATAGAATAATATAGATGTATATATATGGATTGTTAAAAAGAAAAAAATTATTTCAGTGATTCCCCATAATGGTTTGCCGAGGTTAAATTAACCTTCCTCAGGCAGCAGCATACCTCTCTCCTGGATGCATTGGGCCTAATGTAAGAAACGGCAATTAGGCTTGGTAGGGAGGGCGATATGGTGAGAAGGGCGGTCTTGCCAGTATTTCTCTTTTTTTTTTTCCTTCGACTCGAATAGGCTTTTTGGCACGATTTTTTTTTTTGTAGTGATCTGCCTCTTATGTGCTTTGCAAATTCGAACCCCCCCAACCGGCTGAGTCTAGCATCAATACAGACAGCGTGCACACTTGGCAGAGCACATGAGACGTGATGCTTCGACTCACGAGCGCGAAATTAATTTAATATTCATTAAATGTAATCGGCCAGATAGAAAGGCCAGGGTTATGCATACGTTGCGGAGAAAGCGGACACATGATACGAGATTGCATAAATCCCCCAAAATGCTGTCTCTGCGCACATAAAAATTTTAAGGAACTAAATCTTATACCAGGTACGAGCAAATGTGCAGCTTATAAGAAACCAGCGAAGAGATGATGAAGATACTTCAAGCAAACCTACATAGAAGTAAAACAGCTGATGCGCTTTTACCTCAGATAGTCGCAGAACATGAAGTTGATATGGTGATTATCAGTGAGTAATACAAGAAAATTGAAAGCGGAACATGGCTTGAAGATGACGCGTAAACAGCAGCCATTTGGATACCTACAACCAGCAGCATTCAGGTCACTGACAGCGGCATAGGATCTTCTTACGTTTATGTAGATATTAAGAGTGTTACATTGGTGAGTTGTTATCTTACTCCGAGCGATGATATAATGACCTTCCAGGATAAACTGAAGGACATCGAAGACAAGGCTCTAGAACTCGAAGGAGCTTTCGTTGTAGCAGGTGACTTGAACTCCCGTGCTCCAGAGTGGGGTATGCCAACGATGAACGCCCGAGGTCGTAGGGTAGTGGACATGGCTTCAAGTCTTAGCCTTTTTGCTATAAACACGGGCACAGCAAGGACGTTTAGACGGCCAGGCTGCGAGAGCACCACACCAGACATAACGTTTGCTACAGAATCAATAGCTGGGTAAATTATTTGCTGGAGGGTACTAGAGGATTTCACGGCCAGTGACATCAGTACATCTCTTACTCTTATCAGTTTCAAGGCCAAAAAGATACACCAGTGGATGGCAGAATGCGTCTGCCTGTAGTGTAGACGCATTCTAATAAGGGCCAGACGTAGAGAAAACTTTATTATAGAGAGTGCAGTATACAAGAATGCAAAGGCAGAACTCAAGTCTGCTATTTTCCGCAGCAAAAATGAAAAGTGGGCAGAACTATGCAAAGAAGTAAACAACGATCCCTGGGGACTAGGATACAAAATCGTTATGAAGAAACTACGTAGCAAAGTTGTGACAAATGATATGGATGAAGAAACAATGGAGAATATAGTCTCGACCTTGTTTCCACAACATCCCTTACGGCCGGAGGAACAAGTTAGAGGACCAGGAGAAATTCTGCTTTTCAGCGAAGAAGAACTAGAATATGCAGCAAGTACGCTTAAAAATAAGAGGGACCAGGCCCCGGCAAAGTGCCAGGAGAAGTATTAAAGAAACTTGTACACCACCAGCCGCAGGTACTGTTAGATATGTACAACGCATGTCTCAAAGAAGGGATATTTCCAGAGGTAAGGAAGAACCAACAACTAATTCTGGTAAGCAAAGGCAATGGTGACCCAATGACACCAGGTGCATATCGCCCACTCTGTATGCTTGATACAGCTGGGAAATTATTAGAGCAGCTTCTTAAACCTCGTATCACAGCTGCAATACAAGCAGCTAGCGGGCTCAGTGACAGACAGCATGGCTTTAGAATAGGGAGGTCTACCGTGGGAGCGATTCAAGAAGTGGTGGAAGCAGCCTCGATAACAAAAAGAGGTAACCACTATTCTAGACCAGTAGTCTTGCTAGCGACCCTAGATGATAGAAACGCGTTCAACAGCGTGAAATGGTCGGACATGATAGAAGCCTTAGAACAACGCCTCCGGATACCTGCATACTTGAGTAGAATGATACGCAGCTATTTATGTGACCACGTACTCACATACAATACAAACGCTGGACCAAAGACGAAAAAAATAACGGCCTGGAATATAAGTTACGATGAAATACTACGCATAGAAATGCCAGACGATACATTCCTAGTGGGCTTTGCAGATGATATTGCAGCCGTTATAACTGCGAGAAATACAGTAGAAGCACAACGAAAACTCAATCAAGTGATGATACGCACGCAAGAATGGCTAAATTCCCACGGACTTCAGTTAGCAGCGCAGAAAACTGAACTGCTGCTCATATCGGGGCGTAAAATTCCTTTGGAGATCGATATGTGCATAAACGACGAACAAATAACTACACAGAAGGTGGTTACATATCTAGGAGTTAGATTGTACTCCAAGCTCACATATACGGCACAATTGCAGTATGCTACGAACAAAGCAGCTAAAGTTACAGCATCACTAAGCATACTGATGGCAAACATCAGTGGACTGTTGCCTAGCAAGCGTAAAGTCTTAAAGGTGGTAAACCATTCCATCCTACTATATGGATGTGAACTATGGACCGACACACTCAAAACGGGGCGTCATAACGGGGCGTCAAATTCCTTTGGAGATCGATATGTGCATAAACGACGAACAAATAACTACACAGAAGGTGGTTAAATATCTAGGAGTTAGATTGTACTCCATGCTCACATATACGGCACAATTGCAGTATGCTACGAACAAAGCAGCTAAAGTTACAGCATCACTAAGCAGACTGATGGCAAACATCAGTGGACTGTTGCCTAGCAAGCGTAAAGTCTTAAAGGTGGTAAACCATTCCATCCAAAACAGGATGCAGAAAGAAAATTATATCAGCTGTACATAGGACTATGGCACTACGAATAACATGTGCCTATTGCACAGTGTCGTATAGTGCGGTGCTGGCAATAGCGTGTGTAACACCATTTGACTTGCTAGCAGAAGAGCGAAAAAAGTTGTACCTACTAAAAAAATCTGGAGGCTATACACCACAAGCTGAAAAGCAAATAAGAGAGCAGACAATTAATATCTGGCAAGAGATATGGGAAAACGACACGTATGGCAGATGGACCATTAAAATTATACCAAGCATATGTGAATGGATTGGGCGAAGACACGGAGAGGTTAATTATTAATTAGCCCAGCTGTTATCTGGCCACGGCCATTTCTGTAAATATTTACATAGAAAGGGGAAGCTAGCGTATGCCATATGCGTATACGATGATGCGGAAGAAGACGACGTAGAGCATACCTTCTTCAGTTGCGAAAGATGGAGTAATGAAAGGAGCGTATTGGAGCAGCAAATCGGGTTATGGACAGTTGAAAACCTGGTCGAAAAGCTGTTACACAGCGAAGAAAACTGGAACGCTATTTTGCGGTATACGGAATACGTACTCAGAAGAAAGAAGCGGGACCTAATAAAGACTCACTAGGGCCCTACCCCGAAGTAATACTACCGTAGTTCCGGGGTAGGTTCAAAGGTCCTTGATGGAGGGGGAAGTTTTTTAGTGTCTGCGACGACACACTCTGTAATTGTGACAATAGTTACGGGTCAGTCATTTTGTTACCTCCTCACCGCAAAAAAAAAACCAAAAAAAATCGCACCAAAAACAAAATCAGCTGGTTAGTTTTTATTTTCATGTGGTCAAATGGTCAAACGAATATTATGAGCAATTTGTGTGTATATACTCGTACATATTATTGCCACAGAATATAAATAACACCAGTTGTTGACAAATGAAATCAATTCGACTTCGAAAGTGATAGAGGCAACATGACGCCATCATGCGATTGAGACAACATCACACGATTGCAGGTTAAATTAAAGAGTAATTGTAAATTATTGATTCAATAAGTTGATTAAAGAAATTGTTGTATTTACTAACTTTACTTATGTGGCCATAACAACCGAATATCGATTTAGGCCGAATATAACATGCTTCGCCAGCCATTTCTGTTCTTCGCTAGCTGGCGCCAGTTAGAAACTCCAAGCGCCGTCAGATTCTCCAGTACTTGGTCTTTCCATCGGAGGTTAGGTCTTCCTCTTCTGCGTCGTCCTCCAACGGGTTCCGAATATAACACCTTCTCAGCTGGAGCGTGTTCTTCCATTCGATCGACATCACCTAGCCAGAGCAGCCGCTGGATTTTGATGCGCTTTACTATGTCAATATCGGTATACTGCTCATACAGCTCATGGTTGGTTGTACCTTATTCGGTACTCGCCACCAACGCAAATAGGTCCAAAGATCTTGCGTAGGACTTTTCTCTCGAAAACTCCAAGCATTCGCTCATCCGAGGTGGAAATTGTCCAGGCTTCAGCACCATATGTTAGGACAGGCATGATGAGAGACTCGTAGAGTGTAGTTTTCGTTCTTCCAGAGAGGGCTCGACTTCTCAATTGCTTTCTCAACCCAAAGTAACACCTGGTAGCAAGAGTTATCCTACGCATGATCTCCAAGCTGACGTCACTACTGCTGTTAATGCTGGTTCCAAGATAGACAAAGTCTCTTACTACTTCAAAAGCGTAGTTGTCAACAGTGACGTGCTGTCCAAGACGCCGGGACTCTTTGTTTGTTGACACTAAATACTTCGTCTTGCCCTCGTTCACCGTGAGACCCATCCGACGCGACTCTCTTTCCAACTCTGAGAATGCTGCACTGACTGCTCGCGTTTTCATGCCGATTATGTCAATATCGTCGGCATACGCTAACAGCATGACACTTTTGTTGAAGATAGTGCCATTATGTCGTAGATCAGCAGCTCGTAATATTTTCTCCATAATAAGATTGAAAAAGTCGCACGATAGCAAATCACCTTGTCTGGGCAATCTCCTCCACTGGTGGAATTGTTCGTAGCATCGGCATTTAGTAACGTGGAGAAGTGTTCCCTCCATAGACTCAGTACACCTGCACCTAGGGTTTTTCCTAGGCAGCGTCTTTCTCTGCGGTAGCGTCACGACACTCCTGATCATACCACTCATTCCTCAGATGCCGGTAATAACCGATTACTTCCTCGGCAGCAGTAGTCATGGAGTGGGATATATGTGTCCACCGTGCGCATGTATCATCAAGTGGGGGAGTGTTCTGCATAAGCAGATCCGATAGTCGAGTGGCAAATGTATCTGCTGTCTCTGGTGTTTACAGCTTACTGACGTACAGCCTTCTCTGTGTGGAACTTCTCTTGTTATTTGCGACACATAAACGAAGGTAGCTACCCGAGTCGATGTTGGCACCACGGATCGATTTCACGTCCATCACACTGGAAGCATGCCTTCCGTCAATCACCACATGATCAATTCTTGTTCTTTGATCTGCAGACCGCCATGTCGCTTTGTGGATGTCGAGATGTTGGAATCTGGTGCCACTAATTACCATGTTTCGTGTTGCGGCGAAGTCGATCAGCCTCATTCGCAAGTGTTCTGGTGGACGCTGAATTTTCCGACAGTTGGACCAAAGGTACCTTCCTTGCCCACCCTGGCATTAAAGTCGCCAAGCACGAGTTTGATATCGTGGTGGGGGCAGCGGTCGTTAGCTTCTTCGAGGCGCTGAAAGAAGCTCTCCTTGGTCACATTGTCCTTCTTATCTGTCGGAGCGTGAGCACATATAAAGCTGATGTTAAATAATTTTGCCTTGATGCGGATTGTGGCCAGCCGTTCGTTCGCAGGCGTGAAATGTGAGACAAGATGTCGTAGTCTCTTGCTGACCAAAAATCTGCATCCTTATTCCTGCCGTTCAGCATGGCAACTGCAGTAAATATCACAGGATGCTCTTTTGGAGCAGCCCTGTCCCGTCCATCGCATTTCCTGGAGTGCGGTGATGTCAGCTCTATATTTCTCGAGGACGTCAACCAGCTGGATAGAGGCACCTTCCCTATAAAGGGACCGGACATTCCAGGTGCATATCCGTAAATCATGGTCCTTATTTCGTTTGCGGGGGTCATCAACAAAGGGCGTAGTCCGTTTTCTAGGCACTTTGACATTATTCACTCGGCGGGTTTTTTATGTGGCGGGTCCCAAACCCTACGCACAATCTCTAACCGAGGAGATTTTTGCCACTCACTTCAGCCGCCTCACAGCGAGTGCCAGGAGGACGTTGCCCGGTGGTCGCCACGTGGAGGGCCCCCATTAATAATAATGAAGGCACCATCGCATAGTAACCAGAGCAAGCTACATGACTACCCTTCATTAACAAATAGAGGTATCATCACATAACGCTTAGATCAAACTACATGACAGCCAGTGAGTGGACTTGCGATGAGTTCAACAAGAATTGCGCTAGCCCCACCCGGTTGAGGCAGTTCGACAGGTTAACTTGCGAAAACATCACCAGACCATTTTGTATTTAGTTGTACAAAATAAGTGTTGCAATTATTATTGACAGAATCCAGTGATCGAAAAAGGTTGATTCAAATAGAATTAAACGTTCACAAAATAAAAACGTAACAATTGGTGTCAGAAGTGCTATTCTGCTAAAATAGTGAAAATTTATCAACTAAAAGTGGACCAGCTTAAAAAGCTGTTAATAGAGATGAATTTAGCGCCATAAGACGCAAAGTCGGATCTGCTGATAAGGCTAAGGCAAGCCATGGAGGCTAAGGATATAAATGTAGAAGAACACGAGTTCTTTGAGGAATCTGATATACCTGCAGTTGTGCACGCTGAGGAAGAGAGCAAGATACATTCGAGTGGTCAACTCATGGTTTTCATGAAGACCATGAGTTGACATGTGGATGACTTGAATGATAAGCTAAAGGAATATGTAGGCAGTCATGATGACTTCGAAGAAAAGCTTGAGAAATTAAAGAGCCAACTTAATAAAATAAAAATAAGGAGATCAACCATATCAATGATTAGAGAATCATGTATAATTAAACTAAAGTCACCAAAATTTTATGGAACTACGACATCAACATCTTCAAGCTTCACTTTGAGACAAGAGTTTAGAAGAATCAATGGGAGATAGTGACAAGACCGCTGCTTTAGTAGTGGCATTAAAGGTAATGTATCAGAAGTCTTGCAGATGGTTAAAGAGAATGATCGTGGTAGCTATCAATCACTGATGGACACACTCCAGCGCAAATGTGGAAATGAATATAAGAGTCAATTGCATCGAGTGGAATTAAGATCGCTTGTGAAACGGAGTAATGAGAGCCTTCAGGATTGCGCTTCCGATATCGAGCGTTTTTGTCATCTAGCGATGTCGATGAATTCGGAAGAATTCATCGACCTGGGTTTACATTAAATTTAAATAAACGGATTCTACGCTATACAAATGTCGAGTTACTATTGAACAACGGTTACAAGCGTAGTGTAAACACCAAACGAATACTGGCATGTCAACGCCAAGAGGTTTAAGCAAAATCATAAGCAGTGATTTGGGCACAGATGAATGTGGATGACGGGACAATGTAACAACAGGTACATAACGAGAAGGAGAGAGTAGCAGCAGTATAAGAATGGCCTATTCCGATGAATTTTCACAAGTTAAGAAGCTTCGAAGGCTTGTGCACCTACTATAGACGATTTTTTCCTGAATTAGCAAACATCTCCAGCAGTGTGCATGAGCTTAAAAGAAACAACCTGTTTGTGTGGTGAGGAACAACATAAATCTTTCGAACAGCTGAAAGAACGACTTTGATCAGCATCAGTATTAGCGTATCCAGTACTTGGTCAAAAGTTTGTGTTGGACAAGGATGCCAGTGGCTATAGAATAGGTGGTGTACTCTCCCAGAACATAGACGGACAAGAAAAAGTAATAGCATACTACAGTAAAATCCTGTCAAAGCCAGAAAGAAACTACTGTGTCACTCGAGGAGATTTGCTCGCAATACTGGATTGTGTAAAGTATTTCCATAAATTGCTATGAATATAGGTGGACCATTTTCAACAAGCAACGCAGGGGACAAGTATGTTCTGGTGGTTGTAGATTTGTAGATTACTTCAGTAAATGGCCTGAAGTATACCCCATTCCAAATTAAGAAGCTAGTACATTTGCGTTGACGTTGTATTCGCAAACTAATGGATAACTCGTTTTGGTGAACCGATGGAGTTATACTCAGGCCAAGGTCGAAATTTCGAATCAGTTGCATTCCAAGAGATGTACCGTATGTTGGGTATACACAAAACTCGTACAACACTTTTGCATTCACAATCTGATGGCATGGTAGAACAATTTAACCGTACCTTGGAGGAATATCTGAGGAAGGTGGTAGATAAATACCAAAAAGACGGGAATGTGCATATACCAATGTTCCTCAGGGCATATCGATGCTCACGACCTGATACGATTGCTACTACACCAGCAATGGTGATTTTTGAAAACTAGTTAGGACTGGCAGCTGATTTAAAATTTGGAGTCGTAACATCAACGAGATCAACAGAAGGTAACTACACTAGCGAAGAGCGGAAACAGTTGGATGAAGTACATCAGTTCATCAGAGATCGATCGCAGATGAGAAGCGGTAAGATATGATATGATATAAGGCCAGGTATGACTTGAAAGCAAATTCAAAAGAGTTCTATGAAGGAGATTTTGTAATGCTTCATAATCCACAACGAAAGAAGGTCCTGTCACCTAAGCTACAGTCTCATTGGAAAGGACCATATGAGATTATAGCAAAGATAAATTCCGTAGTGTATCATATTCAACGTGCCTGGAATAAAATAGCAAAGAGGAAGTTGCACTTGAAGCGATTTGCGCCATATCAAGGGGAAGCATAGAAACTTGTTGGGGAAGAACAAGGTAAAGAGGAGGGCAGTGTAACGAGTATTAATTTTTATTGTGAATAGCACTAAAAATAGAATAGAAAAAGACGAAACTGGATTACGATAAAGGAAGTTTCTGGAATGTTGCCACAGAGTATAATAGGGCTGGTTGTTAACAATTTTTTTTTTATTATTATACATTTTCTTTATTTATTGAATCTATTCCTAAAGAATCTAACAATAAGTTTTAAAATCTTAATCTAATTCAACAACAGTAGCTCCTTATTATCTAGAGCAATGTTTTTTGTACGATGCTCTTCTTTTTATTGGAAGGCTGGCAGGTCCTTTCTCCGAAGGCGCGAAGTATAGCAGATATTGAGCAAGGTTCTTGTTAGTATGTTTGGATGTCTTTGTAATAATCTAGTATATTTTTGTCTAGTATTTTTAACTTCAATTTCTACCATTGGGATATTTATGTCATTGTGAATACATTCATTTCTAATGTACCATGGTGCACCAGTTATCATCCTTAACATTTTAGACTGAGATCTCTGTATGATTTCAATATTGCTATTACTAGTGTTCCCCCATAATTGAATTCCGTAACTCCAAATTGGCTTTATTATGCTGTTTTACAGTAGGACCTTGTATTTCAAGTTTAATGGGGATCTGAAATTGATGAGCCAGTGCAGACAAGAAGCTTTTAATTTCATCTGAGTTCTTTTTGCTTCGATGTGCTTGCGCCATGTAAGCCGTCTATCTAAGTGTATCCCTAGGTAGGTGACTTCATTTGTATGAGTTATGGCGATATTATTTAGTGTAACTGTCGGGCATGTGCTTTTGTTAAGTGTGAACGTTACATGTTTACATTCCGTGAAAGTCGCCAATAAGAGTGGACGTGTTTGATAGAGTCGGAAAAGTGATTGTTTTCGGTAAAAAAAAAATTTTAATATTTTGCGAAAAGACGCTAAGAAACTCAGTGAGTTATTTCGGTGATTTTTTTTTTTTTTAGAAAAAAAAAATAAACAAAATAATATCGTTTGCAAACATTTTGTTTATAATATGAGTGTTCAGCGCTCTCCTCTCCGGCAACGGCAATCGCTTGTTAATGTGTGTGTAAACAATAATTTGCAATCACCCGCGTAAACCACCCCGATAAGTGCATTATCGAAAAAAACAGTTGATACACACTGCACAAGTGAAAGTAACAGTGCAAATCTTTTGCCTGTACATATTCCTCACTCTAACACTACATCAAAATTTGCAACAACAATAAATACAGACAAAAAAAATAATTTGTTCTCTCGTGATATACTATCTCCCTCTATACCGTGGAGTGTACAATGCGCTTCTCCTGCTGTAACACCAATAGCTACAATATCAAAGCAAACAAATAACGGCCTTTCTACTGAAGTGCATGACCCAGTAGTTAAAGAAACTAGTGCGATGACTAATAAAGAACCAGTTGCTGTTCAAACTGGAATTGATCGCTACATTATTGTAGTAAAGCGAAAAAGAAGTCCACAAAATTCAAAACAAATGAATTCAACAAAAATTCAAAAGCAGAACACTGCCCCTATTAGTTCGGAAAATAGATACGCTTTGTTTTCAGGTGATGAAAGTGACGAAAATATTATCTCCAAGAAAAATTTCAAACCCTAAATTTCAAACCTAAAAAGGAGTAAGGGCTTAATCGTTGTAATCAAAGGCGTCGAACCCAACGTTGACATTAACGAAATCAAACTTGCCCTTCAGGAAGAAGGGTTTCAAGCCAAAACAGTATTCAACATTCTCAACAAGAGCAATATACCTCAACCGTTATATCGTATTGAGCTTCAGCCTGAAACAAAACCCCTAAAAAAAGGTGAAGTACACCCCATATATAAAATTCGATATTTATTGCATCGCAAAATCACAATCGAAGAACCCCATAAGAGAACTGGACATCCTCATTGCAGTAATTGCCAAGAATATGGACATACTAAGACATATTGTACCCTGCCAGCTGTTTGTGTGATTTGTGGAGATCTCCATAAATCAAACATATGCCCAAAATCTAAAGGCGATGCTAGCATGAAAAAATGCAGCAATTGTGGAGGTAATCACACCGCAAATTGTCCGGTTGTCAGGTTGCCCAGTATATACAACCCTAAAGCTAAATTTCTCCGCTAGCAATCAACCTCTAAAACCAGTTGAGCAAACTCAGATAGCCAACACAAGTAAGAGACAAAATATTGATGCAACACAATTCTTCTCTGCAATCCCAAACAAGAATCAAACCAATTCATACGCTAGCGTGTTAAAACAAAACCCACACCAACAAAGCAATGTAAATAATGAGCAGAAACACTCACTGCCCACCCAACAGCCAAGTACCCTTGAACATTTGCTTCAAACATTAATTCAGAATATGAACCAATTCATGAACTCAATGCAAACAATGATGCAAGAAATGAAGAAAAATCAATCGATGTTAATCCAAACATTGCTATCCAGACCATGAGTTGTCTCAAGATATGCCACTGGAACGCCAACGGCTTAAGCCAGCACCGTTTGGAGCTAATTCAATTCCTTGAATCCAGCCAGATCGACATAATGATGATATCTGAGACCCATTCACTAACAAAAATTGCTACCAAATACCATATTACTGTACACCACAAATCATCCGCATGGTAAGGCACGCGGAGGAACTGCCATATTGATAAAAAGCAGAATAAAACATCATGTTCTCGAAGATTTCAGTAGCGTCTACTTGCAAGCAACATCTATATGTCTGGAAGAATACATCTCTAAGCTAGTAATATCTGCGATATACTGTCCCCCAAGATACAGTATTACCGAACAGCAATATAAAGAATTTTTCTCAACTCTTGGTAGCAAATTCTTGGTTGCTGGCGATTTCAACGCCAAACACACTCACTGGGGCTCCCGTTTAATAACTCCAAAAGGCAGAAGACTATGTTCAATCATCACTAACCACGGCTACGATGTTATTTCAAATGGTCAACCGACATAATGGCCGACGGACAAGAGGAAAACACCCGATCTCATAGACTTTGGAGTCGCCAAAGGTTTGCAGATGGAAAATATCTCCACAGAGTGTAATTATGATCTATCATCTGACAACTCACCCACGGTAATATCTATAAAATCACCAAGCCCCCAAGGCAATTGCGTTAGAAAGAAAATAGACTGGTTAAAATTCAAGAAATATATAAATTCCCATCTTCCTCTGAGTACTGCATTAAGAAATGGACACGATGTAGACTCAGCACTCGAAAAATTCAACCAGCTGCTCTCATTAGCTCTCAGCTCAGCCACCTGCACAAAGGTATGCAAGCAATCAAACTATAGCCCATACACACCAGCCGATATTGAATTGCTAGTAAGACAGAAAAGAAGACTCCGAAGACAATGGCAAGAATTCAGATCACCGAATCTGAAAACACAGCTACAGCACTGCACTCGAAAGTTAAAGCAAGCCTTAAAAAATAAAAACAACAAAGAGTTAGAAGAGCACATAGCGCAATTAACACCTGGTGAAGCGTCAGACTACTCTTTGTGGAAATCAGCAAAAAACTCAAATCGGCCAATTCTCACTGATTCCCCCATCCGTTTGAGTGACGGTAATTGGGCTAGAAGCAACTGTGAGAAGGGTTTGGCTTTTGCAGACCACCTAAGAAATGTGTTTACACCCAGTGCACCCTCTTCACAGTCCTCATTACCAAAATTAACTCCTCAACCTTGCTCAATAACGCCTAAAATTAAAAAAAGGGACATATTCCAAGCAATTTATAAAGATTTAAACTCAAAGCAATAAGCTGATCCAGATAAAATTATCGGTAAATTGATAAAGGAGCTACCTCCGGCTTCAGTAATTCATCTCATGCACATTTTCAATGCTATCCTTCGTATTAAACACTATCCCAAATGCTGGAAAACTTCAAAAATTATTATGATAGCAACCAAGAAAAGACCCTACAAAAGTTGCGTCGTACAGACCTATCAGCCTGAACATTCGACCAATCTTCCTCTGTTATGTTATTATCGGAGAGCTCATTCCAATCTCTTTTTAAAATTATTTCCTGAAAATCATGGCTTCCTTCAGGTTTTCCGACCTATTAAACTTTTCCGAACCTTCTTCTAACTGTTCACGCATTAACATTTTATCCAATTTCTTCACAAAGGGCAGCAGCGAGTGATGAAGATTATTTTTTACGATCCTTAAGACACTGGTGGGTATGTTTTCGATCTTCGCATTCATTAGTTAGCCACTTTCTACCTCTTTTTGGCATATTGTGGTAGAATTTTGTCTCCGCAAATCGTTTGATTGCGCATTGGACTACGCACCGAAGAAAACCCACCAGTTTAGCAATTTCAAGAGTGTGAATGTGTCTTCTTAGCTTGAAAAAGAGTTTTTTTTAATCGTATTGTTACTGCGAAAAATGGGTCCTTTACAATAATCCTGTGCGCAAATGCCAGTGGTTAGATAAAGATGAAACATCAGAACCAACCCTACAACCATTTTGATCTGCTGGAAACAAACCAGACGATCACAGCTTGTTATCATTGCCATCAACTATCCAAACTGAATGAAGCACTTGAAAAAAATCGATCTTTAGTTAATGGACGCAAAAGTTTTGTTTCACCACGGCAACGCAAGATCGCATACCGCATACCGCAAGACAAACCTTAGGCAAACTGAACGAGCTCGGATGGGAGCTAACTGCCTCCACGATACTCTCCGGATATTGCACCTTGTACCTTTTCTGCGGACTTCATTCCCATTTAAGTAATAAGAACTACACCATAAAAGAAGCTATAAAAAGGGATATCGACGCGTATTTTGTCTCCAAGGACAAACAATTTTTTAAACAGGGAATTAAAAATTTGCCTAAACGTTGGAAGACATTGTAAATAATGCAGAAAAATATGTTATTGATTAATAAATACTGAAAACTTCTTTTTTATTTATTTTAAAACCACCTGTGATGTGATGAACTACAGATCTTGGTTGTTTGGGTATCATATTTCTGACTCAAAAACGCATTAAAATAACGAGAACTATGACATTATAGATACTCCAACATCGATATGAATTTGTTTTTTTTTTTCCAATAGATATGTGTCTAATGCGATGATTTAATGTGCAGCGAACAACAAAATATTTGTATAATAAGAACAGTTAGTCCTATCACGGTCTCTAATGTTTTTGATGTTGTTTCACACCAACCCAATTTATGTCGTTTAACGCTGTGGATATGCATTAAAAAATACTTCTGTTGCTTATAACGTCCAACTGTTTATTAAAAATTCAATTTAACTTTAGTTGAATAGTACCTGAGAGAGATAAAGATGATCAAAGCGCTCTCACTGCTAAATAAAACGATATAGTACCCAGTCGGATTCTAAGTAAGTAATTGATTATTTTTGTTATTAAAGAATTATCGCATTGCTACATACAAATTAAGTAATACATATCAACTTTATTGCAAAATAATACATTTAATTGATATTGTGAGACATATTGTTGATGTTAGTCAATCTAAATTACTAAAAATGGTTAGCGTATCTCTGTGGGAGTTTGTTGGCGGTGCTAGGATGGTCGTACTGTCGGGCTCCACTACCGCATGGCGAGGGAGGTAAATAAGGAGCTGAATTCATGTTATGAGCAATTCTCTTCATATGTCCTAAATCGAAATATTCCGCAATGAGCAATTCTCTAAATATTTAATCTTAAAATTCACATCTCTCCTCTAGATTGTGCCAATCTAGTGCGAAGCCATAATTAGTCAAGGGAGTAGACTGAATGATATTATATGCTTCGCCTCGGATTTTCTGTAGCAAGTTGTATACATTTTCCATTGGCGACAGACGAGGCTTGGAGGAGATACATATTCGGCTGAGAAGCACGCTGTATCGTATGGAGGCATCTGAATTGAGGGAAACGTATGCTCAACGTTATAAATCGGTTTGTTGTGCGCAACTGGGGTATGAGGAGTTATAGCAGAAGCCACAATAACAGTCAGGTCATGGAGGTGGAGAAGCACGGGATATAAGCCACTTGGTATTCTCGATATGCGTCTTTTATTTCTTTGATTCGTTCCGTTTCTTCTTCTTCAGAAATTACTGATTCCCATGTTTTTCTGCAACTATTCCAGTGAGAAAGTTCTGTGAGTGTCAACACTAAGAGTTTGGAAATATGTTTCAAAGACATGGATTTCCTCCACAATAGCTTTGATAATCAGGAATAAATTGCAACAAAAGTAATGCGCACGATTTACTTAAAATGCAAAATCGCAATTAAACTTGAGTATCAAGCGGTTGCGTAAGAATTGTTTTTATTTTCAAATTCGCTTTGAGAAAATAAAGAGATCAGCATGCTTCTTTTTACCGGGATCGTTTTACTTTATATGTTGGCTTTTATGTATATAATTCAATATCATGTGGAGCATATATGGAGAGAGAGAAAAACCACAAAAAAACAACTCACACAGTTGCGTTGTTTGTGCGTAATCCCCATTAGCGAAATGTGCTATTGTATTAATAAGGGGTTTTGCTATTGCCAATTTAAGTACAGGTACTTACATACAAATGGCATATACAAGGAACAAGGCGAAAATTGCCTATCAAATAACACAACGGGTGGAACGAGAAGAAGCACAGCAGTAAGAACAAATGCTGTATTAGAGAGCTAGGTATCTTTGTTGTACGTACATATGTACTTATTATAATCTTGTGGAGCAACAATAAAACAGAAACCAATTTTATTTACATATGGGATCAACAGCATTTGTGTATAAACTTTTATATGAAAACTTTTTATATTTTACATAAATCGTGAGGGAATGAACAATAATTTGGAAATAAAAACACACGAATACTATCTAATATACGAGGGCGGATTGATAATGAAGCTACCTAAGTAGGAAAAAAACAATTTTTTTCAAAAACCAATTATTTCTCAACATAGTCTTCTTTTACTTCGACACACTTAGTAAGACGATATTCCAACTTTTTTATACCATCTGAATAATACGATTTCGGGAACCCCTCAAAATACGCGTTAGTTTCGGTAATCACTTCTTCGTTTGAGCTGAATCTTTTTCCAGCGAGCCATTTTTCCGAGTTTGGAAACATGAAAAAGTCACCAGGAGCTAAATCTGGACTATAAGGTGGATGATCAACCAATTCGAAGTGTATTTCACGTAATTTTAGCATCGTATCTAATGCTGTGTTAACCGGTGCGTTGTCTTGAAGAAATAGCACTTTTTTTTCTTCTTTAAATGTGGTCGTTTTTTCTTGATTGCATCATTCACTTGATCCAATAATGCACGATAATACTTTCCTGTGATTGTGGATCCTTTTTCAAGATAATCCATAAGCAACATTCCGAGTGCATCCCAAAATACAGTGGCCATAACCTTGCCAGCCGATTTCACTGCCTTCGCCTTCTTCGGAGCACTTCCACCAGCTTCCACCCATTCTTTCGATTGATTTTTGGTTTCAGGTGTGTAGTGGTGGACCCACGTTTCATCAACAGTTATTAATCGACGCCAAAAATCAACAGGATTACGCTTTATCATGTCCAAACACTGCTGTGAAGTGGTCTCTCGAACTCGTTTTTGTTCGACACTGAGCAAACGCGGCACCCATCTTGCCGATAGCTTTTTCATATGCAAATGTTCATGCAAAATGTTGAACACACGTTCATATGAGATGTTTACCATTTCAACAATCTCACGCAACTTGACTCGGCGATCATTCATAACGATATCGAGGATTTTCTTGATATTTTCTTCAGTAACCACCTCTTTTGGCCTTCCTGTTGATGGTATGGTCGCAGTGCTTGTTCGGCCGCGTTTAAATTCAGCAATCCTATATTTTACCATGTAATCTGACGGAGCAGACTCACCGTAATGTTTATCGAGCTTTTCTTTTGTCTCTTTCGCCGTTTTCCCTTTCAAATAATTGTGTTTAATCACTGCACGAAATTCTCTTTTTTCCAATTTTCAAGAAACACAAAATTTGGTTACTTCAAACGACTACAACAAATAAACTAATCGATCAATTTGGGTGAAATTTTAACAGCTGACAGATAGCAATTTCAAAAAAAAAGTTTTTGTGTTTGTGCTGCCTTTTTTGTACTTAGGTAGCTTCTTTATCAATCCGCCCTCGTATTTTATTTCGGGTTTTTTAAAAAATATATATGCAATTCACTTTGGAACAAGTATAACTAGCTATATTTCACTAGTATGTACCTTTACGTCAAGACCTTGTCTTACCAACATTGGAGCAAAATCCGGCTCAAAGGATAATAAAATGTATCTCTGAGGGAGTTTGTTGCCGGTGGATTCTCGAAGTCATAAAAATTATAGGTAATTATATTATGTAATAACGAAAAAACAAATCCGCACACTGTCTTTAGAAAGAGGTGAAACGAGAACGAAAATAATAATGGAAAAAAGAAGACCAAGGGAGAAATGTAGAAAAAAAAGAAAGCGGCAAATAGCGAAAAGAATATATTATATTTATAAGCGAAACTATATGAATAATAGAGCAAACGAGGCATGTGAGAAACCAATCTAATATTGATTACACTATCTTATATACCCCGATATGAGCGAGTCTAGCTGAAAACAGATATTTACATAAAAATATATAATAATTACTCGCGAACTTGCATTTTCTGAGCTCGCTGAGCACAAACATTTAAGTGCATGCATGTGTGTATGTGTACATTAAACTGGGTCACGAAAATAAGTTGGCAATCACACACATGCCCCACCCCTAGAGTGATAGCTT
Organism: Megamerina dolium; assembly: GCA_963854835.1. Taxonomy (NCBI): domain Eukaryota; kingdom Metazoa; phylum Arthropoda; class Insecta; order Diptera; family Megamerinidae; genus Megamerina; species Megamerina dolium. Next base: position 49,368,077 of record OY978525.1, read on the forward strand.
ACTTTGAGTGGATTTTAGGGTCATACAAATGTTCGTCCTTGATGAATCCTAAAAACAGCCAAAATGAAATTTCTTCATAACTCTTTAAATTATTACTTGATTTCAAAATGTGATATATATATATATATATATATATATATATATATATATATATATATATATATATATATATATATATATATATATATATATATATATATATATATATATATATATATATATATATATGTTGGTCATACATAAGTGTGACTTATATAAGCCCGTTATAACGCTTAACGTTATTTGGCCTGTTTGTCTGATGATTCTTTTCGAACGGTAAAAGTCGTGCGAAATCATCTTCACTGCGGAGTGCTGTTATACAGTATATGTCACATATAATTGTCTGTTGTATTTAGCGAGAAGCACATAACCAATGCCCTTATAGTACATTTAGTTATGTCCAAAATAGATAAAGCTACAGAGGCTAAGTGGAACTATAAGTTAGCTTATTCAGCATATCAATACTCGGGAATGTAAGCGGCAAGAGAGAAGAAAGGGCAAATCATCGTTCAGTTGCATGTAAACCAATGAAAATAACTGCGTTTATTGCTAGTCTAAGGAGCACCTTGTATGTGGCAGAAAGGTTCAACTTTGCAAAGAAAAGTTATCTTTGCATAATGTCTGAAAAAATGTGTTGTGTACTATAAAAAACAGTGTTAATTATATTTGTGCTTCACTTTATTTCTCGTTCTTTTTACTTTGAATTACAATTACTTATTTCACTAATACTGGAGGGCCTCGCGAGGATCGCAGTATTTACACTTCACTATTCAGGTAGACTCACAACTAAAAAGCGACTGCCTTCAGTAAGCTGTCACCTTATATACCATTTTTCTAATACTATCAACATTTTCGATCTACCCACACACGAACATAGAACATACAATAATCGATTCATACTACATGTGTGTATGTATGTACCTATTATGTGGGAAAGCAACTTTTTGTTATTCACACACATGAGTAGTGCTCGTGATTTTAGTTATCATGGTATGTCTAAACATTGTTGTTATGCTTACGTAAATGCAGAACTACGAATTGTGTGGGAAAGTGCTTTGTCAGCTTTTTCACACCCAACTGCAACTCAGTTGGCTCAATGTTCTGGCATTCCACAATTATAAGTAATAGTGAAATGGATTACGTATTTCACAACTATGAGCGATATTGGTATGTGTATGGATAAATATGTATTTCACAATTTCGGTAAATATGTCGCGAGGCAAAATATGCATATGTGCATATTTCATATTTAAAGAAATGAGAAAGCAACTGCAACTGTATCATGAAAGAAAATACTTGCATGTAGTTGGCGTTGGACAATCCATATATAAGGTAGAAGGAACCGTTTTTTTTTTGTGGACGAGTCCCAAGGGCTCACTTTTCTGGCCAATCGACCGAGAAGCACGTCCGCATAGTGCACGGAACTGGTGACCGATCAGTAACAGCCCTGAACCATGTTAGGGTGGTAATTATACGACCGACAGTTACAGCTACAGATTTGATAAAACAGAAATTTGATTTGAATAGAGATTTGATGCACAAAAATTGAATACAATTAAAATCTCAATTTAATCAAGACAATAAACAACATTTAATGGTACATTGCAAAAAGAATAAGCAGCAACTGAATGGAAATTATTGTAATCCTTACACATGCTACGGATAAAAATTTCGAGATGAACGATTAGGGACAGATAAGCTAATATCGTTAAGCAAAGAAGGATACACAACTTCACCATTAATTAACTTTAAGACAAACATTTAGCATTACTCTTCTACTTGTAAGTGTGGGTAATTGCAACAATTTTAAACGATGTTCTTATGGTTGAATGATAATTGTAAAATCCCATTTCAAGGACCTCGAAGCAAATAGCAAAAACTGCTTCTAAATTGATTCAAGAAGTTCAATTTAGTGATTATATGGGAATTCCAGACAGTAAAACATATTTAAGAATTGGAAGAACAAGTGAAATATAAAGAGTTTTAGTCATATAAGGATTGTTAAACTTCTTTTTATAAAACTCAGTACTTCCTTTGCTTTATTCACACACGAGTTATTGTGTAGATTGTAACGAGTGAGTTTTATTTCCCAGCTGGGGTATTACTCAGTCAGCCAGGATCAACAAGAGGGCAGCGTTAAAACTCTTGTTGTAGGAGTAGGGTTGAATTCCGCACGATTGTCTATTGGCGATCAATTCACCGACACTGGAAGAGTGTTCGGCTCGGTAATGATGGAACTACTACTACTTTGTTTTATTTTCCTTTCTTTCTCTTTACAATTTTCAATAATACAAATTCGATATCTTACTCTATGCCTTAATGAAATACCTAATCCTAGATAACCTTACTTATATAATGAGGATTGACCAGTATCACCTGGTCGCACCTAACGGATCAGTCGTCTGGTAGATCTGTCTCAGCAGAAGTTTCCAAGTGACTGATAGTTATGTAGGGTAGCCTGACACAGGGGTTTCCTGTATCCAGCACCCTGACCTCACACCTAGAAGATATATATGAACAATGTATATAGGAAACAACCAACGAGGTGGCGGACGGTTGCTCCCGATATATGCGGTTGGTCAAAATGACCCCGGGCTGAGCTGAGGGCTCGCAGGCGATTAATTTAAGCGAGCGGTCGAATACTGACAGCATCGCTCAAAGCAAGAACTACTTATAGCCGCCGAGCGGCTATAAGTAGTCTTTCTCGTAGCCCCACAAAAAAATTCAAGCGGTGTCAAATCGCATGATCTTGGTGGCCACTTGATATCGCCACGACGAGAAATTACGCGGCCAGAAAATTTTTCTTGCAATAAAGCCATATTCACTCGAGTTGTGTGGCATGTGGCATCGTCTTGTTGAAACCACATATTCTCTAAGTCGTATTCTTCAATAGAAGGCAAAAAAAAGTCGGTTATCATATGACCATAACGCTCCGAATTGACGGTGACAGTCGTTCCAGCGTCGTTTTCGAAGAAGTAAGGTCCAATCACACCTCCGGACCAAAGAGCGCACCAAGCAGTGACTTTTTGTGGATGTAGTGGCCTCTCTTCAATTACTTGAGGATTCTCAGAACCCCAAATACGACAATTTTGTTTGTTAACATACCCACCGAGTGAGAAATGTGCTTCGTCGCTGAAGAAAATTTTGTTCGAAAAATCGCCGTCCACCGCCTGTTGTTCAAGCACCCATTCGACGTATCTACGACGTTGTGAATGGTCAGCTGGCTTCAGTTGTTGTGTGAGCTGGATTTTATATGGATGTAGGTGTAGATCCAAAAGCAAAATACGCCATAATGTGCCGTAAGACAGTCCTAATTCCTGAGAACGACGAGGAATCGACACATTCGGGTCTTCGGCAACACTTTCACTTACAGCAGCGATATTTTCGGTGGTACGAGCGAAACGATGATGCACAGGCCTTATAATATCTGTAACCGATCCAGTCTCTTCATATTTCTTCACAATTTTGCCAATTGCTTGCGTAGTTGGACGATTATGTAAACCATAATCTCCTCTTAAAGCACGATATGTGGCTGTGGCAGAATCACCATTTTTGTAGTAGGTTTTTACAATTTTAATGCATTGTGCGATAGTTAAGCGATCCATTTTCGCAAATGTCAGACTTTGAACTGAAAAAGAAAGAAATTGTTTTAACAACTCAGTTTGACATATGTCGAATTCTAGCCCTATACTTTTGAAACCACGAAATGGATAACCCTCTATATATTTGTAAATTTTGAACCAGGTTTGAAAACTAAATTTTTGAAGTTTTTGATGTAGTGTGGGAGCCAAATTGAATGAGATACCATAATAATAATGAATGAGATACCATAATTATTGGATTGAACTTTCTAATAAATGGCTGGTATTTTGTGCTTCGAAAACCATTAACCATTTCATTGTAAGATTTAGAGGTCAAAAATGCCAGGTATTTTTCCACATATACTATTTCTAAAATTGTAAGTTCAACTAGAGAACCAAAATTTTAATTTTTTTTTTATGAAAATGTGGCATACATTTAGGCAATTGTTTTGATAGTCATATATTTATGATATTAAACAACATAAAAACTCGAAACAAAGTTTAAATCATTATATTTTGTTATTCAGGATCACAAAAAGAGGAACTTGTTAATGACTGTCATCACTGCTGGAACTATCATCACAATCGGAATTGTGATCTGCAAAAACTTCATCATCGATATTATATGTACTTATTGCATCATATGTAATTTTTCTACGCTTTTTCCTTAATGACACAATTTTTGGGTCTGAGCAAAGCAAGAGATGTGCCAATAAATGTCTATTGGTGAGGTCTCTTGACATTTGTGTGAATATCTGCTTCTACGAATATCTTTGTGTCGAGCCTCTAATGCTTCCTCTGATAAGGTTCCTGCATTAAAATAAAAGAATACATATATATATATATATATATATATATATATATATATATATATATATACATATATATCTATATATATATATATATATATATATATATATACATATATATATATATATATATATATATACATATATATATATATATATATATATATATACAGTGGCTCACAGCTTATTTCGTACAGTGTATATATTTTTATGTAAATGGCTGTAACATCGAAACTAAAAAACTTATCGATAAGTTTTGAATGTAGATGTCTGTGTATGTGTTTAGTAAACCTAATAAGAAAACGGGGAACCCCAAAAATTGTTCTTTTTGTCATGCAAGAGAGAAAAACTATTGATCAGCTGATTTTCAGCTCACATCTTATTTCGTACACAAACTTCAATGTAAGTAAGTTTCATTCTGCCGCGCAGTTACAAAGTTTTTTTGAATTGTATGAGTTTTTGGACCTTTTTAACTATTATAACTATTTTTATTATTCTTATTTTAAATAGTTAAAGTGCTGTAAATTAAACATTTAGCGTTATGGGTCGTCGTACAACGATGGAACAGCGTAAACTGGTAATTAACCATTTTAGGAAAGGTCAGAGTGTGCGAAAAATTGCTGAAATGACAAATTTAAGTGCCTCAACTGTCTTGGAGAACAAGGGCAGAGAAGCACCTAATAAGATTTTCAACGCATCAGACGAGCGTTATATTGTACGAAAAATTAAGAAAAATCCAAAGTTATCCACTCCGAAGTTGGCTGCAGAGGTTCAGCGTGAAATAGGAAAATCATCCAGTGCTGAAACTGTCCGACGTGTGCTGCGCAATCATGACTTGAACGGTCGAGTAGCCCGAAAGAAACCATTCATTTCAAAAATGAATATACAACGCCGACTTGACTACGCCAAAGAGCATATTATTAAGACTCCTGCGTTCTGGAATACCGTTATTTTCGCGGATGAGTCTAAGTTTAATATTTTTGGCTCGGACGGAATGTCATATGTTTGGCGTAAAGCTAATACCGAGCTAAACAAGGAGAACCTTAAGCCCACAGTGAAGCATGGTGGCGGTAGCGTGATGGTTTGGGCCTGTATGTCAGCAGCCGGAGTAGGTGAATTGGTTTTTATTGAGGGAACAATGGACAAAATGAAGTACCTCGAGATTCTGAAAAACAATTTGCTTCAAAGTGCAGACAAACTGGATTTGCGGGAAGAATTTCGGTATTACCAAGATAATGACCCAAAACATAAATCTGGGATTGTGCAATCTTGGCTTATTTGGAACTGCCCACACTTGATGTCTCCACCACCACAGTCACCTGACATGAATGTGATTGAAAATCTTTGGTCTATTTTGGACAATAAAATAAGAACACACAAGATTTCTAATAAGCAAGACCTAAAGAAGGTACTGATGGAGGAATGGAAAAAAATCACACCAGACATCACTCAAAAATTGGTGGATTCAATGCCAAATAGACTCCAGGCTATCATTAACGCTAAGGGATGTCATACTAAATATTAAAATCAACTTACTTTGTTTTTAGTTTGAACTTAAAGAGACTGTACGAAATAAGCTGTGACATGAATTTTCCTATTTTTTTCTTATTTTATTTTTTTATAGTGTCAAACACTAAAATTTTGAAAAAGTAAATTTTGGAAAATAAAAAACAAACCTTCCTTTCAAAAATGGCATTTATATTTTGTTCAAATTTTTGCTATATTAGGAATTACGACTGCAGCAATTTTTAAACTGTCACTGTACGAAATAAGCTGGGAGCCACTGTATATATATACTTACTTTACTTATGTGGCCATAACAACCGAATATCGATTTAGGCCGAAAATAACATGCTTCGCCAGCCATCTCTGTACTTTGCTAGCTGGCGCCAATTAGAAATTCCAAGCGCCGTCAGGTTCTCCAGTACTTGGTCTTTCCACCGGAGGTTTGATCTTCCTCTTCTGCGTCGTCCTCCAGCGGGTTCCGAATATAACACCTTCTTAGCTGGAGCGTGTTCTTCCATTCGCTCGACATGACCTAGCCAGAGCAGCAGCTGGATTTTTATGCGCTTTACTATGTCAATCGGCATACAGCTCGTACAGCTCATGGTTGGTTGTACCTTGTTCGGTACTCGCCACCAACGCAAATAGGTCCAAAGATCTTGCGTAGGACTTTTCTCTCAAAAACTCCAAGCATTCGCTCATCCGAGGTGGAAATTGTCCAGGCTTCAGCGCCATATGTTAGGACATGCATGATGAGAGACTTGTAGAGTGTAGTTTTCGTTCTTCCAGAGAGGGCTCGACTTCTCAATTGCTTACTCAGCCCAAAGTAACACCTGTTAGCAAGAGTTATCCTACGCATGATCTCCAAGCTGACGTCATTACTGCTGTTAATGCTGGTTCCAAGATAGACAAAGTCCCTTACTACTTCAAAAGCATAGTTGTCAACAGTGACGTGCTGTCCAAGATGCCGGGACTCTTTGTTTGTTGACACTAGATACTTCGTCTTGCCCTCGTTCACCGTGAGACCCATCCGACGCGACTCTCTTTCCAACTCTGAGAATGCTCGCGTGTTCATGCCGATTATGTCAATATCGTCGGCATGCGCTCATAGCATGACACTTTTGTTGAAGATAGTGCCATTATGTCGTAGATCAGCAGCTCGTATTATTTTCTCCATAATAATATTGAAGAAGTCGCACGATAACGAATCACCTTGTCTGAAACCCCGTTCGGTATTAAACGGTGCGGAGAGGTCCTTCCCAATTTTCACTGCACAACGGGAGATATGCAGTGTCATTCTACAAAGTCGAATGAGCTTTGCAGGAATACCGAACTCAGACATTGCTGCATAGAGGTAATCCCTTACCGGACTGTCGAAAGCGGCTTTATAATCAACAAATAGGTGGTGTGTGTCGATCTGTTTTTCTTGGGTCTTCTCCAGGATTTGGCGCAGTGTGAAAATATGGTCGATGGTGGATTTACCAGGTCTGAAGCCACACTGATACGGTCCAATCAGGTTGCTGAGCATTGGCTTCAACCTTTCACGCAGTACGCTCGATAGAACCTTGTATGCGATACTCAGGAGACTTATTCCACGGCAGTTGGCGCAAATTGTGGGGTCTCCTTTTTTATGTATAGGACAGAGAACACTGAGCCTCCAATCATCAGGCATGATTTCATCCGACCATATTCTGCTTATGAGCTGGTGCATGCGGGTGAGCAGCTCATCGCCTCCGGTCTTAAACAACTCGGCAGGCAGGCCATCAGCACCTGCAGCTTTGTTGTTCTTCAGCCTTAAAATGGCCGTTTCAACCTTGTCATAGTCGGGTTGTGGAACATCAACACCATCATCTGTAATTGGGGTTATCGGGCAATCTCCTCCACTGGCGGAATTGTTCGTAGCATCGCCATTCAGTAACGTGGAGACGTGTTCCCTCCATAGGCTCAGTACACTCTGCACATCTGTAACCAGATTCCCATTTCCATCACGACAAGAAGAGGCTCCGGGATTTAAACCTTCACTCAGGCGCTTGATCTTTTCGAAGAATTTTCGAGTCTCATTCTTGTCGGTACACATCTCTATCTCCTCACACTCGCGTCTTTCCAACTCCCTCTTCTTGCGCCTGAAAAGACGTCTCTCTGCACTCCTTTTCTCTCTGTACCGCTCCTTAACAGCTCGCGTTGCGCCTGCACGCAGGGTTTTTCTCTAGGCGGCGTCTTTCTCTGCGGTAGCGTCGCGACACTCCTGAACATACCACTCATTCCTCAGAGGCCGGTAGTAACCGATTACCTCCTCGACAGCAGTAGTCATGGAGTGGGATATATGTGTCCACCGTGCGCATGTATCATCAAGTTGGGGAGTGTTCTGCATAAGCAGATCCGATAGTCGAGTGGAAAATGCATCTGCTGTGTCTAGTGATCGCAGCTTACTGACGTCGAGCTTTCTCTGTGTGGGACTTCTCTTGTTATTTGCGACACATAAGCGTGTGCGCACCTTAGCTGCAACAAGGTAGTGATCCGAGTCGATGTTGGCACCACGGATCGATTTCGCGTCCATCACACTGGAAGCATGCCTTCCGTCAATCACCACATGATCAATTTGGTTTCTTGTATGTTGATCTGGAGACAGCCATGTCGCTTTGTGGATGTCGAGATGCTGGAATCTGGTACCACCAATTACCATGTTTCGTGCTGCGGCGAAGTCGATCAGCCTCATTCCGTTATCGGAGGTGTTCTGGTGGAGGCTGAATTTTCCGACAGTTGGACCAAAGGTACCTTCCTTGCCCACCCTGGCATTAAAGTCGCCAAGCACGATTTTGATATCGTGGCGGGGGCAGCGGTCATAAGCTTCTTCGAGGCGCTGAGAGAAGCTCTCCTTGGTCACATTGTCCTTCTCATCCGTCGGAGCGTGGGCACATATAAGGCTGATGTTGAAAAATTTTGCCTTGATGCGGATTGTGGCCAGCCGTTCGTTCACAGGCGTTAACTGTGAGACAAGATGCCGCAGTCTCTTGCTGACCAAAAATCCACATCCTAATTCGTGCCTTTCAGCATGGCAACTGTAGTAGATGTCACAGGACGCTCTTTTGGAGCAGCTTTGTCCTGTCCATCGCATTTCCTGGAGAGCGGTGATGTCAGCTCTGTATTTTTCGAGGACATCAACCAGCTGGATAGAGGCACCCTCCCTATAAAGGGATCGGACATTCCAGGTGCACATCCGTAAATCGTGGTCCTTTTTTTTCGTTTGCGGGGGTCATCAACAAAAGCGGTAGTCCTTATCCGAGGCATATTTGTTTTTTCATTGGGGGTGTTTTTTATGTGGCGGGTCCCAAACCCTACGCACAACCTCTAACCGAGGAGATTTTCGCCATATATATATATATATATATATATATATATATATATATATATATATATATATATATATATATATATATATTACTTACTTACTTATGTGGCCATAACAACCGAATATCGATTTAGGCCGAAAATAACATGCTTCGCCAGCCATCTCTGTTCTTCGCTAGCTGGCGCCAGTTAGAAATTCCAAGCGCCGTCAGGTTCTCCAGTACTTGGTCTTTCCACCGGAGGTTTGGTCTTCCTCTTTTGCGTCGTCCTCCAGCGGGTTCCGAATATAACACCTTCTTAGCTGGAGCGTGTTCTTCCATTCGCTCGACATGACCTAGCCAGCGCAGCCGCTGGATTTTGATGCGCTTTACTATGTCAATATCGGCATACAGCTCGTACAGCTCATGGTTGTACCTTATTCGGTACTCGCCACCAACGCAAATAGGTCCAAAGATCTTGCGTAGGACTTTTCTCTCGAAAACTCCAAGTATTTGCTCATCCGAGGTGGAAATTGTCCAGGCTTCAGCGCCATATGTTAGGACAGGCATGATGAGAGACTTGTAGAGTGTAGTTTTCGTTCTTCGAGAGAGGGCTCGACTTCTCAATTGCTTACTCAGCCCAAAGTAACACCTGTTAGCAAGAGTTATCCTACGCATGATCTCCAAGCTGACGTCATTACTGCTGTTAATGCTGGTTCCAAGATAGACAAAGTCCCTTACTACTTCAAAAGCGTAGTTGTCAACAGTGACGTGCTGTCCAAGACGCCGGGACTCTTTGTTTGTTGACACTAGATACTTCGTCTTGCCCTCGTTCACCGTGAGACCCATCCGACGCGACTCTCTTTCCAACTCTGAGAATGCTGCACTGACTGCTCGCGTGTTCATGCCGATTATGTCAATATCGTCGGCATACGCTAACAGCATGACACTTTTGTTGAAGATAGTGCCATTCTGTCGTAGATCAGCAGCTCGTATTATTTTCTCCATAATAAGATTGAAGAAGTCGCACGATAACGAATCACCTTGTCTGAAACCCCGTTCGGTATTAAACGGTGCGGAGAGGTCCTTCCCAATTTTCACTGCACAACGGGAGTTATGCAGTGTCATTCTACAAAGTCGAATGAGCTTTGCAGGAATACCGAACTCAGACATTGTTGCGTAGAGGTAATCCCTTACCGGACTGTCGAAAGCGGCTTTATAATCAACAAATAGGTGGTGTGTGTCGATCTGTTTTTCTTGGGTCTTCTCCAGGATTTGGCGCAGTGTGAAAATCTGGTCGATGGTGGATTTACCAGGTCTGAAGCCACACTGATAAGGTCCAATCAGGTTGCTGAGCATAGGCTTCAATCTTTCACAGAGTACGCTCGATAGAACCTTGTACGCGATGCTCAGGAGACTTATTCCACGGTAGTTGGCGCAAATTGTGGGGTATCCTTTTTTATGCACAGGACAGAGAACACTGAGCCTCCAATCATCAGGCATGCTTTCATCCGACCATATTCTGCTTATGAGCTGGTGCATGCGGGTGAGCAGCTCATCGCCTCCGGTCTTAAACAACTCGGCAGGCAGGCCATCAGCACCTGCAGCTTTGTTGTTCTTCAGCATATATATATATATATATATATATATATATATATATATATATATATATATATATATATATATATATATATATATATATATATATATAAGTATAAATTATTTTTGAATATAATAAACTATAGTTATAGCAAAAAATATTACTAATAAGTATATCGAAGAAGTTTATAATATAACAACCGTGGACCAGCACTTTGGCATATAGTACCAATTGTATTTACATATTTCTTGTATTTGTGAGCAATATTTCAAATGTATTTATGTTCATACGCTTGCCACTCGAAATTACTCTTAAAATTATATCGAAATTTTCAATAAGCTCTTTGCTTATATATATATATATATATATATATATATATATATATATATATATATACACACATATATATATATATACACACACACACACATATATATATATATATACACACACACACACACATATATATATATATATATATATATATATATATAAAGGGTTATCCATTTTGCGGTTTCAAAAGTAAATGTAAATAAAACACATATAAAATATTTTTTATATTCTCTAAGTCGTATTCTTCAATAGCAGGCAAAAAAAAAAGACGGTTATCATATGACCATAACGCTCCGAATTGACGGTGATAGTCGTTTCATCGTCGTTTTCGAAGAAGTAAGGTCCAATCACACCTCCGGACCAAAGAGCGCACCAAGTAGTGACTTTTTGTGGATGTAGTGGCCTCTCTTCAATTACTTGAGGATTTTCAGAACCCCAAATATGACAATTTTGTTTGTTAACATACCCACCGAGTGAGAAATGTGCTTCGTCGCTGAAGAAAATTTTGTTCGAAAAATCGCCGTCCACCGCCTGTTGTTCAAGCACCCATTCTAGTATCTACGACGTTGTGAATGGTCAGCTGGCTTCAGTTGTTGTGTGAGCTGGATTTTATATGAATGTAGGTGTAGATCCAAATGCAAAATACGCCATAATGTGCCGTAAGACAGTCCTAATTCCTGAGAACGACGAGGAATCGACACATTCGGGTCTTCGGCAACACTTTCAATTACAGCAGCGATATTTTCGGTGGTACGAGCGAAACGATGATGCACAGGCCTTACAATATCTGTAACCGATCCAGTCTCTTCATATTTCTTCACAATTTTGCCAATTGCTTGCGTAGTTGGACGATTATGTAAACCATAATCTCCTCTTAAAGCAGAATGGCGATAATTAAGCTATCCATTTTCGCAAATGTCAGACTTTGAACTGAAAAAGAAAGAAATTGTTTTAACAACTCAGTTTGACAGATATCGAATTCTAGCCCTATACTTTTGAAACCGCGAAATGGATAACCCTTTACATATAAATACCTTTCATCCTTTTTTTTTTGGTGAGATTTTTCTTGTTGTCGTTGTTTTTATCATATATTTCTTTTATTTCCTTGGTATATTTTTAAGCCCTGTAAATGTACTTTGGTTACTTGATTTGCGTTATCAAGTCCTTGTAATAGGACTAGTGTGGGGAAATATATTTTATGAGAATGAAAGGTCCGATATATTTTGGGGCCAATTTTGTGGCGATGTAGTCGGCAGCGGAAGGGAGAACATGATTATTTTGGAATACGAGAGAATCTACGGCTGGTTTTTGTGGGCGCCTTCTTAAGTCAAATACTATGCTGCGTCGTTTCAGTGTTTTTTTTCGAATGCTTTTCGGAAATAGTTACTGAGATCGGGTGGCTGCAAGTATGTTTTCCCGGTGTTTATTTCGTTGTCGATTATTTTTTGCTCGAGTGGGTTTAGTTCGGCGGCACTAAGAGGCGTTGACTCCTGTTGTGCGGTATTAATGGCGAATGCTATTTCGGGGAGGTACATATCCCAGTCACGATGTTCTTTCATGAACATAGCCATAATTGTGTTCAACACACGATTTTCCCGTTCTGTAGGGTTTTCTTGTGGGGTATACGTTGCTGTAAAGCGGTGGCCTGATGTAATCATATTATGGTTCTCTTTTAATATCATATGTTGTTGTTTTGGTGGAACACATAGTACTTTATGACTTTCTTTCTTCTCTTCGTTAATGTTATTTTTGTAAAAATATAGATTTCCATTTTCTATTTTAAAATGGTTCGATTCGTCGTTATTTGCTTGTTGCCATTTTCGATGGTACCATTGATCTACTCTCTGGGCAGCAGAGACATTGTGCCTGGTGTTTCTCGACAAAGAGTCGACAACGATGTTTAATTTACCTTTTCGGTATTCAATATCGAAGTCGTATTGTTGTAGTTCGAGGGCCCATCGTGCCAATCGACCAGACGGATTTAGTATTAAATGTAAACAACGCACTGAATGGTGATCGGTCACGACGGTAAATAAATAACCTTATAGATATGGTCGTAATTTGCGCACCCCCCATAAAATTGCCAGACATTCCTTTCTGTTGTAGAGTATTTGCGTTCGATGGTTGTCACTGCGCGATTTGCATATGCGATAACCTTTTCTTGTTCGTTGCAACGTTGTACCAATACAGCCATGTTTCGCTGGCGTCTGTTTGCAAGATGAATGGTTGGGTGAAGTCGGGACAGCATAGTACAGGTGCTGTTGTTAGTGTTGTTTTCAATTCGTTGAACGCCTTTTCCTGATCATTGGACCATGACCATCGTGACGAATGGGGCAAATGCTGACACGAAATGCCTGTACCAAGATGCAATATCCAATATCCTTCGTAGTTCTTTTACATTGGTCGGGGCTGGTAATTCCTTAATAGCGGCAATTTTCGTGCGGTCTGTATGTATACCCTGCGGTGTTACCATATGACCGCGATATGTTAAATTGTTTGTGCAAAATTTGGATTTTTCGTAATTTATTTTTAAATTTGCTTCTCGTAAGCGTCGAAAGACTGTTTTTAGATGAGACAAGTGTTGCTCGTATGTTCGACTTATTACGACTATATCGTCTAAATAGGCGAACGCATATGCCTCTAATTCTGGCCCAGTCACTTGATCTAATACCCTAAGCAGCTGGTGCTGAGTGCAAACCAAATGGCATCGCTTTCCATTGATACAACCCATGTCCGGGTACAGTCAACGGTGTATATTTTCGAGAATTATCAGATCTATGATACTGATGAATTTAACTTTTTTAATTTATCGAGCCTGTATCTGGGCAACGGATAGGTGTCTTTAATAGAAATCTTATTCAATTGGCGATAATCTACGCATAGTCTCTATGTACCTTGCCTCATTTTCACTAGAACGATGGGTGAACTGTTATACTTTCTGATTTGTCAATCTTCTCTCACACGGTGTTCATGACTTCATAGTCGGGTATTATTGTAGGTGGTGGAATGATTACGTCAGCAGTCTGAAGGGGTTCAACTCTAGTCACAGTTGTGGCTGGGAGTGGTTCCGCTTCAGCCGCAGTTGCGATAGGAAGTTGTTTAGCTCCAGTCGCAGTTGTGGTCTGACTGGTTCTTCGATTTTTTATGTAGCTGCTTAACCGCTGCCTCCATTCTCTTATTCCGTCTTTGAAACGCTAGGTCTTCCTTGCGTAGCTTGCAGATAGATGGGTCATTCGTGGTGTTTCGTCATCTGTATCTGTGTTCGTACTCTCCACAGAGGAGAGTCTCTGCTCGGGCGCCATTGTAACGCATCAATGTCTTATCGAAAAGGTAATAAATATACGTTAGAGATTCCGTCCTAGAAAAGATCATAAGTTTGCATCTTTCTAAATAAAGTGACATTAAATTTGAAGCACACCAATCTGAGAGTGCATAAAATCAGATTGACAAAAATCTTGTGAATGAAGTGAATAATTTAAAAAGAAATGTTTGACGCCATTTGCAAGCATCAAAATGTTGGAATATTTTATACAACACTGGAGATCATTGATAAAAAGTAAGAAGAGAACAGCGCCTAAATGAATGCATGGGGAACGCCAGAGGCAATATTTATATTCCCAGAGACCAAATTTTTGTACCTTTCAGTTCGATTAGTTAAATATGGTTTTATCGAATTTATGAGATTTTGTGGGAAACCAAATAAATCTATCTTCCATATGAGTAAATCATGATTTACTTTACCAAAAGCTTTTCTAAAATAGGTATATATATATATAGTCCGTTTGCAGACTAGCAGTAAAACTGCTTATTACTGCAGTTGACTTAGATGTGATAACAGTTTCAAACAATTGGGGCATAACATTCAATTTAGCTATTCTACGATAATTGGAAACATTTGATTTTGTTCCGTTTTTATGAAGGGAAATCATATAAATATAATTCTTTGCAACAATTTGGGAAATAACCAAGCTGGAGAGAAGCATTAAAAAGCCTAGATAGTGGTAAATATAGGAAATCGGCACAACTTTTCAGAAAACAGCTTGGAATATTATCAGGACCAGGTAAATACATCTTTAAATACCTAATAGGAAATAAAACATATTCTGAAAGTATGTAGGGCATGCGAATCCAATCAAGGTTTAGAATCGGGTAGACATATGCTGTATTGGTGTCGTACACTACTTCAGAGTAGGTAGACCTAAAGAAGTCAGCGAAAAACTCAAAAACAACTCGATCATCGGTAGATACATTATCCTGCCATTTCATTGTTGCAGGAAAGTCGTAACTTTTACGTTTGATATTAATAAACATATAAAAAGTTTTCAACTTGTATAAATAATTCTTATAAGAATTCTTGTTTTATGTTTGACATTCTTTTCTGAGGACAGCGTATTTGGCATAATTAACCAAACGTCCAGACATTTTTGAGCCCCTAAAGTTTTTAAGTTCCTCAGCTTCTATAATTCATTATTAGACCAAGTCTAAATTTAAATTTAAACGCAAAGAAGGGTAATTTATCCCAGCCATTAGCCCTATTCCAATTCACTCTTTCGCCTAAACTGCAACTCCTTCGCTTAATCTCTAAAAATAAGTTATCTGCACATCGTTGGAGTTTAGGAGAAAATATGATTCTGTTTCGCTAAACTCTTCTCCAAATTTTTAGTTATATTATCCGCCGCTGACGTCGCTTTTTTAGAGTGAGTAATGTTAAATGTTTTGTGTATTTGTGCATTTGTGTATTGTGTGTAAGTTCCGCAAAATAAACTAAAACGTGTATACAACAATATAGTGTGTGTATAGAGTGGAAAAAAGTGTAATGAAATAGTTTAATAAAATAATTAAACAAAAACGAATAAATGAATGCGCCTTTGATATCCACCGTAATGTCGTCGGCATCAAGAAGGAGTGAGCGGAACTATTTGCGGAATAAACGTAAATCATTTCGAGAATCGTCAGACCCTTATGTTCTTTCAGAGGAAAGATTTAGGGAAATCTTTCGGCTTCCAAAGGATGTTTGCCAGCAATTTTTAATAGAAATTGCTCCTTATATGCAAACAAGAACATATAGAAGTGTTTTGTCGAAGAAGTTGAGATTTTTAGTAGCTCTTCATTTTTTTGCTCATGGTGAGTTGAAACATCCTTTAATTTTATTTTATTGCTTTCTAAAAATACAAATTTGCTAGTTGTTATCAGCGTGCAGTTTGACAGGATTTGTTAATAAATGTTTCACAATGCAGTGTGAGTCGTTACGTGAAAGAAGTTGTCACTATTATTGACAAATATTTTCTCACGAGGTACATTAAATTTCCATGCACAACTGACAAGATATTCGCTGTTAAACCTGTTAAACAACAGTAAGTACTCGTATTTTTATTAATACCATTAGATAAAAATATCTAATGAAAATTTCGCAGGTTTTATGAAAATTTTCAATTTCCGGGGGTGATTGGTGCTATTGACTGTAGCCATTTTAAAATTAAAGCTCCTTCATCCGCAATAGAGTTCCTACATGTCTGCCGAAAGGAAGGACATTCGATGAATGTACAGGTGGTAAGTGCAAAATAACCATTATACAAAAATGAATTATTCTTCTGAGTTTCAAATTATAAGGTTTGCGATTACAATTTGCGGATATTAGATTGCAACGCACATTTGGATGGTGCATCACACGACGCTTCTATTTGGAGGGCAAGTGAACTGAGGGTTCTTTTGAAAAATAGGTACGAAAGTGGCGTACGCAATTTTCATCTTCTGAGTAGGATTGTAATCATATCAATAATATTTAGCTAAATAATTGAGCCAAAATTTACTTTTATTGTAGGCGACAGCGGATATCCCGAACTACCTTTCCTTATGACGCCAATTCAGGGTAGATATCTGTTTGATGCAGAAGAGCATTATAATAGGCCTGCAAAATCATAAATTCTTGTATAGTGTTACATAATTTGCTGATTAATAACAATGTTATCGATAACTCCGAATATTGTGACATTAATGAACTAGAAGATGTATATGAAAATGAAAATAGTGACAATAACGTATTGACCCAAGGAAGATAAGCAAGACAGCAAATTGTAGATAATTACTTCTCTTTTTAATTCAATGTAATTCATAAATGTTTATTTTATGTGTAAAAGTATCTGCATTTGGACAGTATTTATTAGAAGAGACCTTTTTCTATTAGCCGGTTCCGTACGGCACCCACTAATCAATAAAACAAACCGTGCTTTTTAAATGTATATAAATAAGTATAAACAAATCACTATATTTCTGTCACTATAAAAATATATTACAATATACAATAAAGTGATAAATAACAATAAGTCACATTGTTTTGGTATTTGGAGGCAAAACTATTCCATAAAATAAATAGTGCTTTTTCTAAGTAAATACATAAGTATAAATAATTCAGTCTCATTTGATGTTAAAATAAAATTAGTAACTAAAATTAATAAAATAAATTAACTCACATTCAAAATCATAAAAAAGTAATACAATAAAAACTAAAACATTTCCTTCTTTGGTGGTACATTACATTATCTATAGATACATATATCTATATATACATATATCTATATATAGAAATATCTATATATACAAATATCTATATATACATATATCTATATATACATATATCTATATATACATATATCTATATATACATATACATATCTATATATACATATATCTATATATAATCGGCAGCCGCTTTTGAGAAGCAGACAACTGGAGTTGAATTAATTTTTCTAACGCATCAACTGTCCTTGACTCAACTTTTAGACGCTGTTGCTCAACCTCAAGGCATTGTTTCTCAATTTCCAGCCGCTGTTGCCTATATTCAGTGCGCATTATTTCTTACGCCAACCTCCTCTCCTCTACTCGCAAAAATTTTGAATTTGTCACCTCCAGTGACTCAACTCGTTTCCGCTTTCTGGGGTGAGATGATGTTGTGGTTATATCTGTTGCTGCTGGTGCTGGTGTTGCTGTGGCAGTTGTTGTTGCTGCTGCTCATCTAGGTGGTGATATGGCACACTCTAAGTACTGAAAAGTGGTAATAAGTTTTGTAAACCGTGAAGTTCTTTTTACAATGACTCTTACATCTTCTGCCATCAGACATTCAAAATCGCATCTGTAGAACTATTCACTTCGGCAAATAAGTCTACATATTGCACTGCACCGCTTTGCCACTGCAATTTATAACAAGAAATGTTTATATTACTAACGGTAATACATAAGGAATGAAGAAAAGCATTATTTACAAACTTCACCGACTTCGACATATCCAATAATGGATGTTTGTGTGCTTATGGATATAATCCTTTCATCGAGGTTAGTGAGTTCTTTTGAAGCTATGTTGCAGTTTACGCCACTTCTCTCCAATGCAGCCTTCAACTCTTGGGCCTTTGTCTTTGTTTTGTATCTGTAAGTAAAAAAAAATTCTAAAAGCATGTATGTACATTTAGATATTTGTTTTTAATTAATATAATTTCATTAAGCCATTTTTTTTTTAAATAATGTATAAAATGTGAATATGCAATAGTTAAAGTACCTCATATTCGCCCATGCCTTCTTCCAGTTTTCACTTTCTTTTATTGCACCACCAAGGGCATTTAATGATGTTGCCAAGGAATCCCATTGGTCTTACAAACTTTTGGAACCAGCATTACCAACAAATCTGAAAAATGCAATAATTTATATGCGATATAAATTAAATTAAAATAATAATCATTTACCTCTCGTGAGCAAAATCGATGTTCTCCTCCATATATTGAATAATATAGGCTTTCTGCTCTTTTGAAACTCTTTTGGTGTCCTTATTCATATTTCTATAATTAAATAAATCGAATTTTTAATTTTTATTTGATTAAAAACCATAATTTCTTACCACTTTTCAAATTTAGTGGCATCAAAAATGGCGTCTCCTAATTCCTTCTGTTTTTAGCGATAAAGCCAATAATTTTAGCAGATAATGTCACCTAGAATACCAACATAAGCGAATTAGCTTAAAATAAGAAAATATCAAAATAAGAAAATATGCAAAGCGAAAATTGGAGAAATAAACAATTGGAATCGCAATTATCTCTTAATTTCGCTAAAATTTCTTAGGAGGATTTAAACGAAAGAGTTTAAGCGAAAGAGTGAATTGGAATAGGGCTGCAGGATTTTATTAAGTTATACAAAATTTGTTTTTCGAAGCAGAAACTATTAGAAGGATTATGTTCAGAATTACTAATTATGGAATTACAGTATTCATATCCCACAAGGAGAGAGGGATGATGACCATCCTCTGGTAACACAAAAGCTTAGGTAATAGTAATATTTTTGAAAAATTGAGAGTATAAAACAGATCTAGAGATCTCATTAAACCGCAGTATGCAAGGTAAAGGGTTATCCATTTTGCGGTTTCAAAAGTAAATGTAAATAAAACACATATAAAATATTTTTTATCATGATATTTCTTTTTTATTATAAAGTTTGAACATTGACATTATGTGTGAAATACTACATCATTTAAATGACCACCACGCGAATTGTTGCAAGCATCGATTCTTTTGAGGTAATTTTCGACCACTTTTTGACATATTGGGCGGTATCTCAGCCATAACGTGACGAATGTTGGTTTTTAGGTGCTCAAGAGTTAAAGGTTTATCTGCATAAAAACGATCTTTCGCGTAGCCCCACAAAAAAAAGTCAAGCGGTGTCAAATCGCATGATCTTGGTGGCCACTTGATATCGCCACGACGAGAAATTACGCGCCCAGAAAATTTCTCTTGCAATAAAGCCATATTCGCTCGAGTTGTGTGGCATGTGGCACCGTCTTGTTGAAACCACATATTCTCTAAGTCGTATTCTTCAATAGCAGGCAAAAAAAGTCGGTTATCATATGACCATAACGCTCCGAATTGACGGTGACAGTCGTTCCATCGTCGTTTTCGAAGAAGTAAGGTCCAATCACACCTCCGGACCAAAGAGCGCACCAAGCAGTGGTGTCCTCTTCAATTACTTGAGCATTCTCAGAACCCCAAATACGACAATTTTGTTTGTTAACATACCCACCGAGTGAGAAATGTGCTTCGTCGCTGAAGAAAATTTTGTTCGCGAAGTGGATAACCATTTATTATTTGAGAGTTTTCGATATCAATGGTTAATGGAAATAGACTTGATGAAAGGCGCTTGTGTAAGGTATAAATCGATTCTAGAATTATGAGATATGTAAGAACATGAAATGTACAAGTAATTATTATTGGTAAGGATTTTGACACAAATAAATTCAGAATTCTCAACATTATGAATAGGGACTACCTCAGAGGGATGAGTAGAGGAGACAAAGTCCATCCCTACTGCAAAAGCGTAGTTATCAACAGTGACTTGCTGTCCAAAACGCAGGGGCTCTTTGTTTGTTGATACTAGGTACTTCGTCTAGCACTCGTTCACCGTGAGACATTCAACGTGACTCTCTTTCCAACTCATGCTGCACTGACTGCTCGTGAGTTCATGCCGATTATGTAAATATCATCAGCATACGCTAACAGCATTACACTTTTGTTGGAGATAGTGCCATTTTGTAGTGGATTAGCAGCTCGTATTATTTTAACAATAATAATTTTGAAGAAGTCGCACGCTAACGAATCACCTTGTCTGAAACCCCGTTCGGTATAAACGGCGGGGAGAGGTCCTTCCCAATTTCCACTGCACATCCGGTGTTACATAATGTCATATTTCAAAGACGAATGAGCTTCGCAGGAATACCGAACTCAGACATTGTTGCGTAGAGTTAATCACTTACTGGACTGACGAATCGGCTTTATATTCAATAAATAGATGGTGTGTGTCGATTTGTTTTTCTTGGGTCTTCTCCAGCATTTGCGTAGTTTGAAAATCTGGCTTCAGACCTGGTAAATCCAGGTCTGAAGCCATACTGACAAGGTCCAATCAGATTGTTAAGTATAGGCTTCAATCTTTCACACAGTGCGCTCGATAGATTCCTGTAGTTTGGGAAAATTGTACGTTCTTATGTACGTGACAGAGAACACTGAGCCTCCAGTAATCGCGCATGTTTTCACCGATCATATTCTGCTTATGAGCTGGTGCATTCTGATGAGCAGCTCATCGCCTCCGGTCTTAAACAACTCTGCAGGCAGGCCATGAACACCTTCAGCTTTGTTGTTTTTCAGACCAGAAATGGCCTCTCTGACCTCATCATGATAGGGTGGTGGAACCATCATCCGTGATTGGGGAGTTCGGGAGATCTGCTCCATTCGCGGGATTGTTCAATGCATCGCCATCCATTAACGTAGAGAATCTTTATCACTTGGTCACATGTCACTTAACCCTAATTCTTTACCCCAAGAGCCACATTACTTTATACCACAGCAATGCATCTTACTTCCAAGTAGTGCAGCAACAAACTCTAGAGTGGTGTTCCATGTATCACTTCTGCACTTCTGCAGGCGTTTCGTTAAATAATACTTTTTTAATTGGCCCTACAACTCAGTCAGATATATATATATATATATATATATATATATATATATATATATATATATATATATATATATATATATATATATATATATATATATATAAATATATAAATATATATATATATATATATATATATATATATATATATTTATTATTATTTATTATTTAATTCCATTTTAGTTCACATATAAGATATAATAATCTTTTACATGCGCAGAGTAAACATGAAATAACAACTTCAAAGATATTAACAACAAATATATATATATATATATATATATATATATATACATATATATATATATATATATATATATATATATATATATATATACATATATATATATATATATATATATATATATATATATATATATATATATATATATATATATATATATATATATATATATATATATATCACTTTTTGTAATGCCTCATGCACCTTCAGCCGGCGATCATCCAATACTATTTTATGGATTTTCTTAATCATTTTTGGCGTGGCCACCTCAATTGGTCGACCACTACGGTGTTTGTCTTGGAATCTCGTACGACCTCGCAACCCAATATTTTATGGTCGAAAACGAAGGAGCAGACTCCCCCAGAGTAGAATCTGTTTCGGCTTTAATATTCGTTGGATGGAGACCTTTCAAATGAAAGTATTGAATTACATAACGGTGACCAATTTTGTCCATGTTTACAAATTTACTGAGGACGTTAATTTTCGATGGCTCCAAAAAAAGTATTAAACAACGTGGGGCCTTGCAACCTTATAAAAGTTGCAACCTTTTATAAGGTTGCAACTTTTCACTAAAGTAATTTTTTTCAAACTACTGCCACCATCTATATGACTGGTCGGGTAGTTCTGGGACGGCCCTCGTATATATATATATATAATTATATATATATATATATATATATATATATATATATATACATATATATATATATATATATATATATATATATATATATATATATATATATATATATATATATATTTGGATATGAAAAAGCTGTGTGCAAGATGGGTGCCGCGTTTCCTCACAATAGAACAAAAACACCAGTTCACACATCTGCTATTACGATGGCCAAAATCAATTAGTTAAAGCTCGAATTGCTTCAGCAAGCATCTCATTTGCCAGATTTAGCTCCTTCGGATTACTTTCTATTTCCAAATTTCAACAAATGGCTTGGTGGTAGAAAAATTTCAAATAATGAAGAAGTGGAGTCTGCGGTAGATGGCGTTTTTATGAGCTAGACAGTTCTACTAAACAGGGTATCGAAGCTCGCCTCTCTCGCACAACACAGTTATACAAAATTTTTTCTTTTTCCTACATATGTGTCTGCAGCACATATGTAATAGTGTAACGGCTCCTTTAATGGTATTTTACTCTTTATTGTAAAGGGTTATCCATTTCGCGGTTTCAAAAGTATAGGGCTAGAATTCGACCTCTGTCAAACTGAGTTGTTAAAACAATTTCTTTCTTTTTCAGTTCAAAGTCTGACATTTGCGAAAATGGATAGCTTAATTATCGCCATTCTGCTTTAAGAGGAGATTATGGTTTACATAATCGTCCAACTACGCAAGCAATTGGCAAAATTGTGAAGAAATATGAAGAGACTGGATCGGTTACAGATATTGTAAGGCCTGTGCATCATCGTTTCGCTCGTACCACCGAAAATATCGCTGCTGTAAGTGAAAGTGTTGCCGAAGACCCGAATGTGTCGATTCCTCGTCGTTCTCAGGAATTAGGACTGTCTTACGGCACATTATGGCGTATTTTGCATTTGGATCTACACCTACATCCATATAAAATCCAGCTCACACAACAACTGAAGCCAGCTGACCATGCACAACGTCGTAGATACTAGAATGGGTGCTTGAACAACAGGCGGTGGACGGCGATTTTTCGAACAAAATTTTCTTCAGCGACGAAGCACATTTCTCACTCGGTGGGTATGTTAACAAACAAAATTGTCGTATTTGGGGTTCTGAGAATCCTCAAGTAATTGAAGAGAGGCCACTACATCCACAAAAAGTCACTGCTTGGTGCGCTCTTTGGTCCGGAGGTGTGATTGGACCTTACTTCTTCGAAAACGACGATGGAACGACTATCACCGTCAATTCGGAGCGTTATGGTCATATGATAACCGACTTTTTTTGCCTGCTATTGAAGAATACGACTTAGAGAATATGTGGTTTCAACAAGACGGTGCCACATGCCACACAACTCGAGCGAATATGGCTTTATTGCAAGAGAAATTTTCTGGGCGCGTAATTTCTCGTCGTGGCGATATCAAGTGGCCACCAAGATCGTGCGATTTGACACCGCTTGACTTTTTTTTGTGGGGCTACGCGAAAGATCGTTTTTATGCAGATAAACCTTTAACTCTTGAGCACCTAAAAACCAACATTCGTCACGTTATGGCTGAGATACCGCCCAATATGTGTCAAAAAGTGGTCGAAAATTACCTCAAAAGAATCGATGCTTGCAGCAATTCGCGTGGTGGTCATTTAAATGATGTATTTCACACATAATGTCAACGTTCAAACTTAATAATAAAAAGAAATATCATGATAAAAAATATTTTATATGTGTTTTATTTACATTTACTTTTGAAACCGCAAAATGGATAACCCTTTATATTCTTGTACCCAACTTTAATTTTTTGTAATAAATGACGAGAACGAGTGTATCATTACACACTCGTAGTTGAACCATCAGTAAAGTAACATAGTTCTTTTGATTAGGAATAAATTTAGCCACAGACGCTAAATATTGGTGACACCAGACAACAGACACTTAAATTGGTGATTTTTTTTTTAAATTGATTTAATTAAATCTATCGATAGAAACTTTAGAGAATTTATTTGCTTACGACAAACGGTACATCGATAAAACCGTTAACAGTGATAGTTACTGGTACAGTCAGTCACGGCACTTCTCCAACAAAATCTTAGTAGTTAAAACACAACGATGTCCACTGCTACTACTCCTCCAGACAAAGTACCACCACCACGTATACACAAGCACTCAACAGTGAAACTCAGCCAACGCAGGTGACCAGCAAACAGCAACAAAGCACAGACGCTGACGCTATGCTACCTGCACGTAACGACACAACGCGTACAATTACACCAGCGGCAGACGTCAATGCCGTTGCGGTAAAAATTGATATGCAAGCAATTGATCCCAGAAACATTGAAGGCTGGTTTCTTAGTCTTGACTATTGGTTTCCAGCAATGGGAATAAAAAGAGATAACCAGAAGTTCAACACTGTTATGGCTGTGCTTGGTCCGAGAGTGCTTCAAGATTTTTTAGCAACAGTAGGACAAATACCTGATCAACGTCGCTACTAGTACGTAAAACATCGCCTAATAACCTTCTGTACCGATAGTCAGCAGCGTCGATTAGATCAAATGCTGAACAAAACGCAGTTGTGTGATCAGAGGCCGAGTCAACTGTATTCAGATATGAAACGCTTAGTGGGCGATACTATGAACGAAACAGCAGTAAAAAATATATGGGCAAAACGTGTGCCAATATACGCCCAAGCAGCAGTACCCGCCTGCTCAGGATCGCCACAAGAGTATTTGAAGATAGCTGACGCCATCGTTGATATCGTAAGCCTACAAGTTAACAGCTGCACAAGCGAGAGAATCATCTACGTAGCCCATCCAATACCACCGTTACTTTCTCCTCAGCCAAAGGATGAGTACAGTGTGCTGCACAGCGCAATTAACGAATTGAATAAGCGTTTTGACCGAATGTGAACCGAACGCGGCAGAGAGCATGACCGTTATCAGCACCGTTACCAACGACAGCCACGTGAGCGATGCCGAAGTAAAACACCAGTTGATCCTGACGAGTGCTGGTACCACCGAAAATTTGGCTCAACCAGCAAAAATTGTCGATCACCCTGTAAGCACTATAAAGGCAGCAGTGGTGATAAAAATCAAAAATGAATCACAGCGGTCTCTGGTGCAACAACAACGGCGGTCACCAGTGTTAACCGCCTAACAATTAATGACCGAAAATCCGCCATTTCCTTTTTAATCGATACAGGAGCCGACATTTCTGTTTTACCTTGCCGATATACGCACGTTGCTACACCTTCGACCATTAAACTCTACGCAGCTAATGTCTATGACTAGCAGACAAACATTTACACCGGAGCTCTCCTGTAGACTTGGTTTTAGGAGGTGACATTTACCCCTCCATTGTGCTGGAACGAAACTACAAGAGAATTCTTGGTTCACTGATTGCTCAGAAGACGGTCTTTGGCTGGGTAGTTACCGGACCAATTCAGCCATCGCAAAACGGTAGAACGATTCCATCGTTCTATAATAAAATCGGCATAGACCGAAACCAAGACATTTCGGATTCGTCTTTTCCTTCCAGGAAAAACTTTTCTGAAGGTGATGCATGCAACTTCCATGTTGCAAAGTTATGCTGGCCGTTATGTAGGGGCATGCACTCCGTTCGACAATGTGAAAAATTCTCTTCACATACAGTGGACCAGAAAATTTCCATTGTAAACAAATACTTTTTTGCGTTAACTGCTTGGCAACTTTACATACTCTTGCAGAGTGCCACAGCCATTTCTCGCCATCGTACGTTGAACGATAGTTTGCAAATGAATCCAATCTCGCCCAATACAGGGCCCTTGTCTCGGAAATTTTGATGCGAAAGTGTGGCCTGGTCATACTGACTGGAGCCACAACAACATTAAGTAGCATAGTTATGTCAAATTCTCCGAGTTTGATCATCATACGCACCCCTCTCTCATTTCTACGAAACGTCAATGAAACTATGAAATGGAGTAGTTTCCATGCGTATGAAAATCCCGAGTGTTAAATATCCACTACTTGTTACATTGTCTTGAACAAGGTCAACAATCGCAGAGGCTCGCTCCCGAACTCCTTTTGGATTCTATATGCGTCTAGAAATTGTGAAAAGCATCTTTAGTCCCGGTACTTCGACCATTTAGAAATTCCTTTTTTCCGTGTTCAAATTCCAATGACCAGAATAATCGATTCCTGCGTATCCTACGTGATTGGACGTCCAGAGTCTATACAGTACCGAGTATCATTTCATTACTGCTGTACTTCCTCGGATAGTGTTAAGGCAACAGGGCTTACGTTTGGTCGTTGACCTATTTGAAAACCCATCCTTCAGTGAAGCCACGCTGACAAATCGTATGCTCATATCGTCTAATACCTAGTCGTTCCTTAACTAGAGGCCTTCCTATTTGGTTTGTTAGCTACGTTGACTTACCATGACACTACATGCTTTCACGAATCGCAGATTTTCACATTCTAGTTAAGTCTAGAAAAATGTTGTTCACTTCAAATTGAAATCAGAATTTTATTACTTAAAATGAGAAAAGAAATAATTACATGAAACTCTCAACACTTACAGTTGATGGGAGAATATATCTTGTGCAAAAGTGTGATTTATACGTCAAATGCTTGGCGACATAACATACTCTTACAGAGTGCCAAAGCAAGTTCTTTGGTAAGTTCGTCAAGAAAACAATTCCATTCCGTGCTTCATCGAATGCGGTTAAATCCGAATATAAAGCAGAGTCGCTATAAATTCTCAACTTTATCACTTAAAAAGAAGATTAGATCTTACAGATCTTGCAAATCGATAATGCGACTCCCTTCACAGAAGTCAATATTACTATTTATCCCGCCTACAGCTGTATTCTCTATTCATCACTCTCATTTCTTCAACAAGAACCGTACATGGATGACAATGCAATCTCTCTCAAGCCTAACACTGGGCCCCACAAAATTTATTGTCACGGCAATACGACAATATGGCCCGGACATACTGACCGTAGCCACCCCCACATTATATAGCAATGTTTTTTTGTCAGATTCTTCGAATATGACCCTCATACGCTTCCCTCTCTTATTTTGTTCAGTTATCCTAACCGAACCGAACCGAAGCGACAATGAAACTATGTACCGACTATGAAACTATGACTCGGGTCCGAGTGGCTGATGTTCGAACCGCTAAAGGCGTTCTTACTACGCCAGTCGTTAAACTTGTTTCTCTGCCCTAGTTTCCTCTCTATACGTATTTCCTACCTATCGCTTTATTGTACGTATTATCCGAGATGATGGCAATACTAATTATATTTTATTTTTGTTTGTTTTTACGAAGCACATAAAGTCTCCGAACCGCCGAAGATCGACTCGTTATAGTCCAATCCGAATTCCTAGCGAAGCCTTATTATTATTTTTATTATTTTTATCTTAATCTCCCACTATTGTTAGTAATTTAAGATATAATTTAAATTTGTTTTTGATCTCTTTATCTTTTAGTCATTACTATCACTTATCACGCTTATTCTTTTATTTTATTTTATTTTTCTTTTCTTTAATTTCAATCCGGGTAGGGAACACATCGCGCGCTGTTATGGTGATTGGGAGTGAGTGGGCGATCTGGCATCACCGATTATACCAGTTCTCCACTCACTTCCACCATTTCCCGTTTTTCCACACACTCTCTCTCTCTCTCTCAATTTTCTTTTTATTTCGTTTTTTTTTTTTTTTTGGCTATGCCAATTGATTTTTTCTTGTTTGGATCACTTATAATTTGATCTTGCTTTAGTAAAATAAAGAGCAGTGCGCGATTACTTTCTTTAGTTCTGTTGAACAACAATAATTTTTGTTGTCGACAACGAAATTTACTGTCTCACACCAGCTGTGGTTTTTTAACAATTAAATTTAATATCATATTTCAATTTCATAAGAGCATACAAATCAACGGTTTACACAGTTGTATCAATATGTATGTACTAAATAGAGATGTATTCATAGTTAGTCTATTGCAATAGTAATATAATATAATTCACAATAATAATATAATTAGATACTTATAATAATAGAACTTCATTATAACTTATATAGGTATATGGCCAAACATCCCGGCCCCGTTGATATATTCATATATTAACAGCTGCCCTTATGGTAAAGGTGCCAATTTATGTATCGCACGTTTAATCGTTCCATTTTTCGTTTGAATATTGGCCACACGAACCATGCCATCTTTTCCAACAATGACATCTACTATTCTGCCTAGCAACCATTTCTGTGGAGGCAGGTTGTCTTCGTGAACAATAACCATTGAACCAACCTCTACGTTTTGTTGGGGCTTGAGCCATTTGGCCCTGGCTTGCAGCCCGAGGAGGTAATCTCTGCGGAACACAGACCAAAATCGCCCTTTTAGATAGCAGATACGTTGCCATCGTTTTGAATACGTCAGAACTTCGTGTTCTATAGTAGGTTCGGGTATGGCCTTTAAAGAGCACCCGATTAATAAATGCGCTGGCGTGAGCGCCTCTCCGTCGCTGGGATCTTCTGACATTGGAGCGATCGGCCTTGAATTTAAAATGGCCTCTATTTCGACCAAGACGGTTGACAATTCCTCGATCGTTAGGTTGGCGTGCGCGACGGTGCGATAAAAAAGATTCTTCCGGCCGCTTCCCACAGGCCTCCGAAATGAGGGGCGCGCGGCGGGATGAATTCGAAAGTCAGGCCTCTCTCTGCTACGAAATTGAGTATTTTGTTCTGACTCTGCTCTCCGAAAAACACGTCGTTCAGCTCTTTCAGCTTTGCATTGGCTCCCACGAAATTTGTAGCGTTGTCGCACATAACCTTCTCTGGAAGACCTCTCCTTCCGATGAACCTTTTAAAACAAGAAATGAAAGCGTTAGTGGACAAATCAGAAACAGCTTCGATGTGAACAGCCTTTGACGAAAAACAAACGAATATAGCTACATATGTCTTATAAGGAGGTCTACCACGAATTCTATATGACGTGTATATCGGACCACAAAAATCTACTCCGGTTATCAAAAATGGTCGCACTGATAAAAGTCGGTCTCTAGGTAGATTCCCCATAATTTGTGTCATTAATCTAGGCTTGTACCTAAAACAATGTATGCAATTGCGAACTACATTACGAGCCACTTCTCTTGAATTTATTGACCATATTTTCAGCCGCATTATACCAATTAGAGCTCGTGGACCTGCATGACAATTTGACAAATGCAAATGGGTGGCATACAGAGTTACGAATCGGGACTTAGGCATCAATAAAGGATGCTTAGTATCATAAGGTAGTGGGGCATTCAGTAATCTGCCACCAACACGCACTAAAGTAAATTTTCTGCCATTTTCTTCAAATTCGTGCAGAAACGGATTTAATTGTTGGAGTTGTTTGCTTAATAACAATGAGCTTTTCATACATTTTATTTGTTCAGCGTATTCCTCATGCTGAATTATTTCGATGACTTTGAAAAATGATAGCTCAAGTTCTTTTGCTGTAATTGGTTGTTCTGTATGCCCATTTTTGATCGGCTTTATAAATCGATAAACATATGCAAGTGTTCGCAATATTTTCATGTACGTCGACGAATTTTCAATTATTTCGTAGATTATGTTACGTTCTTTTTCAACAACTAGTACGATCGCTTTAGACTTGCGCATTTCTGACGATGACAATGTTTCTGCGGGCTCAAAGTGAGTATTTACCGGCCAATTATCTTCCTCCTCCATTAAAAATGTAGGACCATCAAACCATATAGACTGGCATAGCTCATCGACATTGCAACTTCGCGATACAATATCCGCAGGGTTCTGAGCAGTTGGAACGTGCCTCCATGTAGCTTTATTCGCCACTTCTTGAATGTCCGATACCCTATTCCCAACAAAAGTTGATAATGTGGATGGGTGCTTTTTACGCCAGTATA
Organism: Megamerina dolium; assembly: GCA_963854835.1. Lineage (NCBI taxonomy): Eukaryota > Metazoa > Arthropoda > Insecta > Diptera > Megamerinidae > Megamerina > Megamerina dolium. The sequence continues at coordinate 49,398,525 of OY978525.1, forward strand.
ACACAATTTCTGAATCGCTCCAAAAAATTACCTTTTCTGCGTATGGCAATAAAATTGGCTCTATAATTTTCCACACTTTTGCTAACAAGTGAGCGGCACAAAGCTCAAGTCTTGGAAGAGTTTTAGTTTTAAGTGGAGCAACTTTCGACTTGGCTGTAAACAGTATGGACTTGTAATTACTACCACATTTGCTACGTATATATATACAACAACCATATGCACGCATAGATGCATCAGCGAAACCGTGAATTTGAACTGTTGATAACGAAGAAATATTCACGTATCGAGGAACATGTATCTCTGGGATTTTTCGGAAGTTTTTTTTAAAGATCTCCCAGCTTGTAGCCACCGACATTGGAACTGATTCATCCCAGTCTAACTTTAGCAACCACAATTCTTGCAGCAATATTTTTGCTTTTGTAATAACTGGGCATAGAAGCCCCAATGGGTCAAACAACCGGGAAGACACCGACAAAATATTGCGCTTAGTAGCCTTCAAAGTATCAAAATTTGCTACGAGATTAAAATTAAGCTTATCACTTTTCGGATGCCAAACTATACCTAGAGTTTTAGTGGTTTCGGTGTCGTTAAATGTGATTTCTTTTTTAACATTGTCGCTATTATTGAGAACCTGGTGGTTAGAATACCATTTCGCCAACTTAAAGCCAGCTGAATCGAGAATTTTTGTTATATTATATTGAATGCTTTCAAGCTCCTCCAATGTTTCAGCACCTGACAATAAATCGTCCACATAGAAGTCCTCTTGTATAACCCTTGAAATCGCACGCATTTCTCTATTAATATTGCCAAGTTCATTTAAGCACCGAATAGCCAAGAACGGTGCTGGTGCAGTGCCATATATTATTGTGTTTAGTTTGTATATTTGTATAGGCATGTTTGGATGTTTCCGCCACAAAATAAGCTGAAATTGTCGGTCTGCTTCATGGACTTGTACTTGTCTATACATTTTTGTAATATCTGCCGTAATGGCAAATTTACGACAACGAAATTTCAATAAATTTGTATAGAGCTCTGGTTGAATAGTTGGGCCGACCATTAGAGTATCGTTCAATGAGATATTGGATGATGTTTTACATGAGGCATCAAACACAACTCTTAACTTGGTTGTCAAACTCTCAGGCCTTATGACAACTTGGTGTGGTATGAAATAATGTGGCCCTGTCGGAATTATGTTTTCCGTTTTAGACATGTGGCCTAACGACAAATATTCGATCATAAAATTATTATACATTTCTTTGACATCAGGTGTTCTCATAAGCCTACGCTCAAGTGACAAAAATCGTCGTTTTGCCGTTTCGTATGAGGCTCCGAGTGCTGACGAATTCATTTTAAATGGCAACCGAACTTCAAAACGACCAGTTGGTAATCGCTTGGTACTCTTCATAAAATGTTGTTCGCAACTCATTTGTTCTTTCGTAAACTTTTTGGATGTGCTTGGTACTTCTTCTATTTCCCAAAACTTATGCACAATAGCATCTAAAGAAGCCAACTGAATATCGCTTTTTTTATTTACTAAATTGCATGCTCCACTTTTCGAATTTTCAAGTGATTTATACCGACCAGAAACTATCCAACCAAGCAACGTCTTTTGCAATGTTGGCAACGAATCGTTTAATTTTATTTGACCGATTGATAAAAGTTCGAAAAATATATCGGCACCAATTAACAAATCAATTTTTTGTCTTTTATTAAAGTTGGGATCTGCCAGCTCAATATTCCCCGGGACTTGCCATGAGTCAACGGGTAAATTAACTTCAGGTTGGTAACTCGAGATGGACTTTATGACCCAAAAATCTGCTTGAAACTTGTAGTCATTAACTCTTGATTCTACAATAGTATTAACTTTATGTCGTAAGTTCGCATTTAACTCCCCAATACCCGATAAATTTAGATCTTTAAATTCTCGTTTTAAATGTAATTTCTGTGCACAATCTTCACTCATGAAATTTATTTGTGATCCAGAGTCTAAAAGCGCTCTTACTAGGTGGGTACTTCCATAGCGATCTTTTATTCTAACTATAGCTGTAGCCAATACAACGACATCATCTGTATTCGAGACATGGTGTGAAGAACGCTGGAACGATTGTTGTGGAGTATCATTGGCAGTAGCAGATGTTGATGGTAACACAGATAACTGATTATCGAAGCGATTTGATTGCTGCTGCACCTCATATTTATGCAGCAGAGTGTGATGAGGACGTTGACAAACTCGACAATGAGATCGAGAACAATTCCGGACCGAGTGTCCTTTCTTTAAGCAATTTATACAATTTCCAGATTTTTTTACAAAATCAAACCGTTTACCAACGGTCAATGCAGCGAAAGAGTTGCAACTATGTATTGAATGCCCATTCAATTTACAAAAAATGCATTGATTTTCCAAACCACTCGCAGCAACTGCAAATGATGTTTTGTATTCATTTTTCTTGTTATTATGCGATTTAATTCTATGAGGATTCTGTTGCTCAGAACTGTCGTATCTATTCGACCTGTCGTCATTTACTTCGAGTGATTGGCATCGACGAATTAGCAATTTCGAGCAGTCGTTCCATGAAGGAAGGGTGGAGTAATCCAACTGATCGTTCCATCTCGATTTTGTAGCTGGATCAACTTTTGATAGTACCAGTTGAATGAGTAATGCATTTGTTATATCCATCTCTGTACCCAATGATAGCAACGAATCGTAAATTGCGGATACAGTGTCAACCACATTTCTAAGCGCTGAAGCATTTGGTTTGGTCATTTTTGGAATGTCAAATAACTGCTCGATATTATCAAAAAATATCAAACCTTTTTTATCGTATCGTTCTGCTAAACGATCCAATGCTTTCTTATAATTGGCTTCTGTGACTTGGAATGCTTTTACCGTTCTGAGCGCGTCACCCGATAAACAACTCAACAAATGATTAAATTTTTCAATTGTCGCTAGATGTGGCTCATCATGGACCAAGTTATTGAATGAGCTTATAAAATTTTTGTACTCCGCGTACTTTCCACTAAATGTCGGTAATTTCAGATTCGGAAGACGAGACGATTGAGGCGTGGTAATACCAAGTGTACTCTCCAACATTGGACTCTCTCGACGCTTATATTGCCCCATAAGCTGAATAAGCCTCGATTTAGCACTTATGCAAAGATCCTCGATATCGCCTCTTCGGTCATCGTCAGGATCCTCCCTCTCGATCTTGGTTTGGTATGCCATTATTTGTTTAATATAAGAATCTAAGATTTCTAGCCGGCATTCCAAATCTATAACATTCCAAGTTACCGTTGGATTATCAAGCATGTTTTTGATACGTGTTATATTACCACGCGCTGTTGCTTTTTGGATGTGCTTGGTACTTCTTCTATTTCCCAAAAATTTTTGTACTCCGCGTACATTTCCTATAAATGTGGTAGCAGTTGGAAAAACACTGAAAATTCATTTATTCAATTTGCACTGATAACAAGTTCTCAAAAGAACGAACGAAGTTTTAGTTGAGCACATATCGAATTTACGGTATTATTATCAAACGTTGTGCAATTGCATTTGTTATCGTCACTTTCTAGCCAAACTGCTTGTATTTTAAAATTTGAACGTACATCTGTGTTGGTAGAAACTTCGGGTTCATATTCTCATTAATTGTGCAGTTGGATTTGATGTCGGTTTTCTCTTCAGTAAGTTGCATAATGTTGGGAACATTTTTATCTGCTATTTGTTTGTGGAACCATATATTTAATTGTTTAGCATAAACTTGCGAAATGTTCAAATAAAATTTCTTAATTTAGTAAAAAAATAGACTTGCGTCTAATTAACGGTTGCCCAGTTACTTTTCAAAACGGTCTTTATCATTTGAACCGTAAATCAATGAATAACGTTATCGCAAATTTTATATTTTTCACTGATATATGTTTTATTAACCACAAGCTATTGTCTACTGAATTTATCATTTACAGTACCTTATTCATTCCTGATACTTTCATTTTTTGTTACCACTTTCCTTCAATGTACGCAGCCGACAACTCTCCTGATAGTCCTGAAGCCAGTCTTCGCTTGCTGATCCTAATGTTGAATCCTCGCAAGGCTCTTCTTCGCACAATTTTTTGGATCAGTCACTAACGTTCACTTTTTTATGTATGTTAGACTCTTAAGAAAATTAAACTTTAAACACAAAAAAAATAAACTTTTCTTTTTAAGTCCCTGCTCGGGCGCCAAAATGTTGAACAACAATAATTTTTGTTGTCGACAACGAAATTTACTGTCTCACACCAGCTGTGGTTTTTTAACAATTAAATTTAATATCATATTTCAATTTCATAAGAGCATACAAATCAACGGTTTACACAGTTGTATCAATATGTATGTACTAAATAGAGATGTATTCATAGTTAGTCTATTGCAATAGTAATATAATATAATTCACAATAATAATATAATTAGATACTTATAATAATAGAACTTCATTATAACTTATATAGGTATATGGCCAAACAAGTTCTTTTGTGTTTGGTTTAATAAGCATGAAGGGTATTTTTCTTTATTATCTTTGATCTCTAACACGTGGAAGTTTAATAAATATTGTATTTTAGATAAATCCGAAGAAGTGTGTTAGAAGATATTTTTATTTGTTTTTGGCGTAGACAGTGTACATACATACCAGAACCAATCAACGTAACACCACGTCAGGCACAACAAGAACAAACCTCATCTACCACCAGAGGTTTATATATATATATATATATATATATATATATATATATATATATATATATATATATTTATACATATATATATATATATATATACATATATATATATATATATATATATATATATATATATATATATATATATATATATATATATATATATATATATATATAGCTGCTGATCTACGACATAATGGCACTATTTTCAACAAAAGTGTTGTCGTATGCCGCCGATATTGATATAATCGGTATGAACACGCGAACAGTCAGTTCGATTCTCAGAGTTAGAAAGAGAGTCGCGTCGGATGGGTCTTACGGTGAACGAGGGCAAGACGAAGTATCTAGTGTCAACAAACAAAGAGTCCCGGCGTCTTGGACAGCACTTCGCTGTTGACAACTACGCTTTTGAAGTAGTAAGGGACTTTGTCTATCTTGGAACCAGCATTAACAGCAGTAATGACGTCAACCTGGGGATATTGCGAAAGATCACTCTTGCAAACAGGTGCTACTTTGAGAAGTCGAGCTCTCTCTCGAAGAACGAAAACTATACTCTACAAGTCTCTCATCATGCCTGTCCTAACACATAAGAGAAAGACCTAACCTCCTGTGGAAAGACCAAGTACTGGAGAACCTGACGGCGCTTGCAATTTCTAATTGGCGCCAGCTAGCGAAGAACAAAGATGGCTGGCGAAGCATGTCATATTCGGCGTAAATCTATATTCGGTTGTTATGGCCACATAAGTAAGTATATATATATATGTATATATATATATATATATATATATATATATATATATATATATATATATATATTTATATTTATATGTGTGTGCTTATAACTTGGTTGCACTACGTAGATTGTCCGCTGTATGTGGATTTGGTACGTTTTTCGACACCGCTCTACGCAACCAAGTCGTTTTTGGGTTACGCAGCCAGAAAATGCAAAGTCGTTTGCTTAAAGAAAAATCTTTAACATTGATTAGGGCAATAAATTTAGCAACGGCATACGAAATGTCTGAAATAGAAGAGGGCGAGTTACATAAAATTAACGGTGGTGGTGAAACCGTTAATAAAATTCAGTATAAAAGGAATATTTTATTTATTTTTTATAAAAGGAATAGAAACAAAAAAACTCAAAATGGAACAAAAAAATAAGAAGAATAAAAATCTACAAATTTAAGAAAAATATGTTATCGATGTGTTTGCAACAAAAGAAATCATTAATATAATAATTGCGGATAGCAATGACAAACAGGAATGCACTGTGGAAGAGATATTTCAATTGGAGACGGACAAAGTAAAAGATTTACGCAACAAGGTGTTGTGGAAACTAAATATAAACAACAAAAACATTGAATTTGAAATCGATACAGGATCGCCTCTTAAGCTAATAAATGTAGATGACGCCAAGAAATTTAACCCAAGGGAATAAGTTCAACCTACCGTCACCGAGTTCTACAGTTATTGTAAAACTAAACTAGATTGTTTTGGATATATTTGGGTCACTATGAATGATAACAAGACAGAATCTGCAAAAATGTACATAGTGCGTTCGGATCGAAGACTTTTGCTTGGCCGTGAATGGTTACGTACAATTAAACTCGATTGGTATTCTATACTGCAAAAAAACTCGAGTGTGAACGCTATTACTGGAAACATTAACGTTAACAACAAGTTGAATGCAATTTTGCAGAAATTTGGAAAACTGTTCGCAGAAGGAACAGGCAAAATTATTGGTCATCAAGTTAAACTCTACCTTAAGAACAAAGTCTCACCAAAGTTCGTGAAAGCAAGACGAGAGCATTTCCCTTTACTGAAGGCGGTGGAAGACGAAATCGCGCGGCAAGTGCAATAAGGCATACTTGTGAAGGTCGATACATCAGAGTGAGCTACGCCGATTGTTGCTGTACCAAAGCGAGGTGGTGCTGTAAGAATTTGTGGTGACTATAAAGTCACATTGAATCAGGCATTAGTGGTCAATGAGCACCCGCTTCCTACTATCGATGAACTTTTTAGCGCCATGGCGGGCGGCGAAAAATTGTCTAAGATTGATTTGTTTAATGCATACCTGCAACCAAAAGTATGGCCTGACGATCAACACTTGCTTACCCTTAGTACACATAAGGGACTCTACAAACCAACCCTCATGATGTTCGGAGTAGCGTGCGCACCAAGTAATTGGCGAAGATTTATGGAATTATTTCTCAGTGATCTGCCGGGTGTAACTGTATTTAAAGACGACATAAAAATCACAGCGAGCAATGATGAAACACATTTACAAAGCATTCATGTGGTACACGCAGGCTAAATGAGTACAATATGCGCGTCAACTTGAAGAACTCCGAATTTTTGCAATACCGAATTGAATATTGTGGCTACGATTGGCATTCGCAAGTTACGCAGCAAAATGGTTGCAATATTAAAGATAAAACAACCGACTACCAAGGACGAATTACGAGCTGTTCTGGGTCTGATCAATTATTATGGGCGCTTACGAGGCATTCGTGTCTGCATACCTAAAAGGCTAGGAGACAGGATTTTGAAGGACACTTTGGTATGGCAAAACTGAAAATGCTAGCACGCGCCTATTGTTGGTGGCAACGTATCGACGATGACATCGAAAATCTTGTTTCCAACTGCGCGGTCTGCCAAAGTACGAGACCAAACCCTAGGTTGGTTCCAGTCCACCCATGGTTGCCTCCAGATAAAATATTTGAGAGGGTACATGCTGATTACGCTGGCCCGGTGTGCGGCAAATATCTATTTGTACTGGTTGATGCTTTATGCAAATGGCCGGTTGTAAAAGTGGTGAACAACATGACACTGAAACAACAATACAAGAATGCAGAGACATTTTTTCGACATATGGCACTGACCATGATGCGGGGTCATGGTCAGTGACCATGGAACACAATTCAACTCCGAAAAATTCCAATCTTTCCTGAAGTCGAATGGCATTGTGCACAAGCAAGGCACTCCTTACCACCCAGCTACTAATGGGCAGGCTGAAAGATTTATTCAAACAATAAAAAGCAAACTCAAAGCCTCTGGGTCGGGACCGCTAACCTTAAATAGCGAACTGGCAAAAATACTACTTGCATACAGACGTGCGATACATCCGTCTACTAAAAAAAGTCCTGCTATGATGATGTTCGGGCGACTATTTTCATCTACCTATTGTTACCTGAAAACAATATTGATGTAAAACTACGAAATTACGCCGATTAAGCAATTAAAGATGAGTGAGCGTGTCGCTGTATGTTACAACTTAACATAAGCCTTAATATAAGCCTGGGAGAGATGTTATATTCTGTATATTTTTAATATTAGTTAATAGCATATGACCCAATCTAGCGTACCAAGAATATGAATAAAAAGAAACAATGACTAGCAGTCAGTCAGCACACCAACGCGAGCATATTCACTTCGTTATAGGTAGTTTCTTTCTAATATATATATATATTTATATATATATATATATTAGGGTGGGTCAAATTGTAGGGGGCCGAAAAAATGTTAAGGAGCTCATCGAGATTCTTGTTCTACGGGTCATTTGAAGATACTTTTCCAAAGAAACCATAGCTCTAAAATGATTTTCGAGCCCCCGGCTTTTTCAAAATAGGTTTTTTCCCCAAATACTCAAGAATAGATGTAAAAAAAATGCTATTTTCTCTAGCCAAATGTGTATGTGGGGGTTTTTGGATCGAGGAATCCATTTTTGAGATCTATTTTTATTTTTGAGCACCACCAGAGGGCGCTTTCGTTCATTTTTAATTTTATCGTTTTTTTTTGGGTAAATTTACGAAATTTTTCGTGTAAATTGACGAATATTTGACTTTCTCATAAGACAACCCAAAACTTTAAATAGCCCAAAGTGTTTAGCGTTAAAAATGATGGGGGAAGGGGGGGGGGTTATTCATTCACGACCTATATCGAATTTAAGACAAAGAGTAAACAAAGCATATTTTACTTTATTTTTTTCTTCTAAAATTCAACATAACAAATAATAAAAGCATATAAAATGTAATTAATAAAAATAATTAATTGAATTCAGTAATTAAGAAACAAAACGAAGAGTTTTAGGAAATAAACGCGAAGGAGTTATTTTTGAAAGTCTTTCTTGCTGTCAAGTCTAGCGAATTTTTCACGACTTTCTAATGTCACCGCCATAACTCCTTCTCGATTATGTTCTAAAACTCTTTTGGATACACTAGCCAGCAATTGAACATGTCTTTCCGTTCCTTGTATGTGTACTGGAATTTTCGGATCAGGCAGCGGTGGATCAATGTCTTCTAAATATTGTTGTAGATATTCATAAGGAATATTCGAGTATATATATTATATATATATATATATGTATATATATATATATATATATATATATATATATATATATATATATATATATATATATATATATATATATATATATATATATATCGTATGTCTACGCCACAACATTACTAAATTTTGTTACTACTTTATATTTAATATTAATATTAATTTAATTTCTTTTGTTAACTTCTCTGAATATTGATTTTTTCTCTCCCTCTTTCATTCTCTTTGTCTCTCTCTCACTAATCTATTGTTTGGGGTGGTTGTTCCGTCTCTTTTGCAGTAAAACTGCAAGGGGGGCGGAATGTCTACTCCAGAAGATGTGTGTCACGCACTTCCGATCTTTTCTTTTTACTTTTTTCTTGTCACTGCTTTTGTTTGTTATTTCATTATTATTATTTTTTTTTTTTTTTCTAACAAGCTTTCTTTATTGGATCTTTCTAAATCACTTAGAAACTAACAATAAGTAATCAAATCTTACAAACTAACTAAAATTATGTGATATTCCCTATGTTCCATCACAATTTGGTGAGTCGCGAGGTATAGCAATTTCACAGCATATTCAGTGTGTCTTTTCTTTTTAATCGACGATGCCCCGTGCTCAGCAACAATTGCCTAGCAAGGGGATTCGGATGACTGTGTAATTTTTGAATGTAGCTTCTGCAAGACATTGCAACTTCCTCAGAAATTGTGGGTACATTTAAATCTCGATGGATGTTAACGTTCTTCATATACCAAGGCGCGTTTACAATAATTCGCAGACACTTGGATTGTATTCGCTGCAATTTTTCGATATTTGAGGAAGATGCGGTGCCCCAAAACTGAATACCATAAGTCCAGATTGGCTTCAGGATTGCTTTATATAATAGCACTTTGTATTCGAGATTCAACTTTGATCTTTTGTGTATCAGCCACCATAACTGATTAATTTTAAGCTTGATCTGAGTTTTCTTTGCCTCTATGTGATTTTTCCAGGTCAGCCTCCTGTCGAGGTGAATACCCAAGTACTTTGTTGAGGAACATTGTGGAACTGATTGGCTATTAATTTTAAGTGGGGGACATGTATCTGGCCTTAGCGTGAAGGTTACATGTACGCTCTTTGATTCATTGACTTTTATACGCCATTTTGCTAGCCAGATTTCGAGAGAATCGATATGAGTCTGCAGGAGTTAAGTAGCTTCTATGGGGTTAGAGCGAGAGCACAATATTGCCGTATCATCTGCAAAGGTCGATATAAATGTATGGTTATTGCTGGGCATATCTGTAGTGTATAAGAGATACAGTAAGGGGCCCAAAACGCTTCCTTGAGGAACGCCAGCGTGAATATCCAATGGATTTGTTGTGTAATCCTTGTGATGTACGAGAAATTGTCTTTTCGTGAGGTAGCTACTAAGCAATGAGGAGACATTTGCAGGCAGTAATAGTTTGAGTTTGTAAATAAGGCCATCGTGCCATACTTTATCGAAAGCTTGAGTGATATTAAGAAAGACAGCTGAGCAATACTTTTTTTCTTCAAAAGTGTTCCTTATTAGAGTTACAATGCGGTGGACTTGTTCTATTGTGCCGTGCTGTTTTCTAAATCCAAACTGATGAGGAATCAGTTGGTTGAGATTAATAAATTATTTCATTATTGTTGAATTAAAATTACCAGGCAAACCAGGCAGTGCGCGATATAATTAATACGTTTTTCTTTATAATATAATAAATAATATTAAGTTGAGACATAAGTGAAATAAAGTGTGTTAAATTAATAAGTAAAACTAAGTTGGCTTAAGCCAACTTGTGACCCACCGGCAACTTCCCCCCTCATATATATATATATATATATATATATATATATTTATATATATATATATATATACATATATATATATATATATATATATATATATATATATATATATATATATATATATATATATATATATATATATATATATATATATATATATATATATATATATATATATATATATATATATATATATATATATATAGAGGGTTATCCATTTTGCGGTTTCAAAAGTAAATGTAAATAAAACACATATAAAATATTTTTTATCATGATATTTCTTTTTTATTATAAAGTTTGAACGTTGACATTATGTGTGAAATACTACCACGCAAATTGTTGCAAGCATCGATTCTTTTGAGGTAATTTTCGACCACTTTTTGACACATATTGTTCGGTACCTCAGCCATAACGTGACGAATGTTGGTTTTTAGGTGCTCAAGAGTTAAAGGTTTATCTGCATAAAAACGATCTTTCGCGTAGCCCCACAAAAAAAAGTCAAGCGGTGTCAAATCGTATGATCTTGGTGGCCACTTGATATCGCCACGACGAGAAATTACGCGTCCAGAAAATTTCTCTTGCAATAAAGCCATATTCGCTCGAGTTGTGTGGCATGTGGCACCGTCTTGTTGAAACCACATATTCTCTAAGTCGTCTTCTTCAATAGCAGGCAAAAAAAAGTCGGTTATCATATGACCATAACGCTCCGAATTGACGGTGACAGTCGTTCCATCGTCGTTTTCGAAGAAGTAAGGTCCAATCACACCTCCGGACCAAAGAGCGCATCAAGCAGTGACTTTTTGTGGATGTAGTGGCCTCTCTTCAATTACTTGAGGATTCTCAGAACCCCAAATACGACAATTTTGTTTGTTAACATACCCACCGAGTGAGAAATGTGCTTCGTCGCTGAAGAAAATGTTGTTCGAAAAATCGCCATCCACCGCCTGTTGTTCAAGCACCCATTCGACGTATCTACGACGTTGTGAATGGTCAGCTGGCTTCAGTTGTTGTGTGAGCTGGATTTTATATGGATGTAGGTGTAGATCCAAATGCAAAATACGCCATAATGTGCCGTAAGACAGTCCTAATTCCTGAGAACGACGAGGAATCGACACATTCGGGTCTTCGGCAACACTTTCACTTACAGCAGCGATATTTTCGGTGGAACGAGCGAAACGATGATGCACTGGCCTTACAATATCTGTAACCAATCCAGTCTCTTCATATTTCTTCACAATTTTGCCAATTGCTTGCGTAGTTGGACGATTATGTAAACCATAATCTCCTCTTAAAGCACGATATGTGGCTGTGGCAGAATCACCATTTTTGTAGTAGGTTTTTACAATTTTAATGCGTTGTGCGATAGTTAAGCGATCCATTTTCGCAAATGTCAGACTTTGAACTGAAAAAGAAAGAAATTGTTTTAACAACTCAGTTTGACAGATGTCGAATTCTAGCCCTATACTTTTGAAACCGCGAAATGGATAACCCTTTATATATATATATATATATATTTGTCATCACGAAAGCTTTTATATTATTTATAAAATTTATGTAATTTAAATGAAATAAATGAAATAAGAGATATTTAATTGCACTTATTGAATATGTTTTATTACTTTAATTCATTAAATTTCGCTATTTTGATACTGTCTACGCCAGAATAAATTCCCCCGTACTGCCTTGCGTATATTTTTCTGAATTAAGAGAATGGGTGGAGTGGTGATCTGGCATCACCGTTATTTTTGCCAACTCCCCCATTTCGATCAATACTCTGTTCTGTTTCTCTTACCACCGTCTCTCTTTCTCTCTCCCTTCGTATGTATTCTCTTTTCTATTGTTCCTTTACTTTCTTTAACGTTTGTATTCGATTCTGATTATTCTTCTGATATACGTACAAGGCAGTGCGCGTTTCTCCCTATCTCCCTATCTCCCTATTTAAATTAAAATTAAAATCTAAAGACCATAAATAAGTTAAAACGTAAACCATAAAATTATAAATTAAATAAAATAATAAATTGTAAAGGAAACAATAGAAAATAAAAATACAAATAAAATCAAAGATGATAGCGAATTTTTTTAAACCAAAACTAAGAATAGGTGTGTGCTTGTTTTATACTGTGGCGGCAAGCTACATCAACAACAACAAACCCATCATCATCAGGCAAGCCTTGCCATTAAGCGGCCCTCGGCAATCATTTCTCCACATACACAAATACTTTTGTTCAATTCTATATATAATTCTAATATAACTGTAACGAAAATGTAAACTTTTTACACTGACGACGACGTCACAACTTGTTTTCACTTTGGAGGGTGCCAAAGAAGAAGAAAAGGAAATGGAAAAATTTTGCAACAATATTATTTCACTAGTTTTGAAACATTTTATTAAATTAAAATTTACATATTTTATCTCTAAGCTAGTAATATCTGCGATATACTGTCCCCCAAGATACAGTATTACCGAACAGCAATATAAAGAATTTTTCTCAACTCTTGATAGCAAATTCTTGGTTGCTGGCGATTTCAACGCCAAACACACTCACTGGGACTCCCGCTTAATAACTCCAAAAGGCAGAAGACTATGCTCAATCATCATTAACCACGGCTACGATGTAATTTCAAATGGTCAACCGACATATTGGCCGACGGACAAGAGGAAGATACCAGATATCATAGACTTTGGAGTCGCCAAAGGTTTGCAGATGGAAACTATCTCCACAAAGTGTAATTATGATCTCTCATGTGATCACTCACCCATGATAATATCTATAAAATCACCAAGCCCCCAAGACAATTGCGTTAGAAAGAAAATATACTGGTTGAAATTCAAGAAATATGTAAATTCCCATCTTCTTCTAAATACTGTATTAAGAAATGGACAAGAAGAAGACTCAGAACTCGAAAAATTCAACCAGTTTCTCTGATTAGCTCTCAGATCAGCCACCTGCACTAGGGTGTACATGCAATCAAACTATATCCCATACACACCAGCCGACATTGAATTGCTTGTAAGACAGAAAAGAAGAATCCGAAGGCTATGGCAAGAATTCAGATCACCGAATCTGAAAACACAGCTACCGCACTGCACTCGAAAGTTAAAGCAAGCCCTAAAAAAAAAAACAACAAATAGTTGGAAGATCACATAGCCAAATTAACACCTGATGAAGCGTCAGACTACTCTTTGTGGAAATCAGCAAAACTCAAATCGGCCAATTCTCACTGATTCCCCCATCCATTTGAATGACGGTAATTGGGCTAGAAGCAACTGTGAGAAGGGTTTGGCTTTTGCAGACCACCTAAGAAATGTGTTTACACCCAATGCACCCTCTTCACAGTCCTCATTACCAAAATTAACTCCTCAACCTTGCTCAATAAAATTACCGGTAAATTGATAAAGGAGCTACCTCCGGCTTCAGTAATTCATCTCATGCACATTTTCAATGCTATCCTTCGTATTAAACACTATCCCAAATGCTGGAAAACTTCAAAAATTATTATGATAGCAACCAAGAAAAGACCGTACAAAAGCTGCATCGTACAGACCTATCAGCCTCCTACCTCTACTCTCTAAAGTATTCGAAAAGCTACTTGTCATGAATATAACTCCATTTCTTAACCTCAACCAACTGATTTCCCAACATCAATTTGGATTTAGAAAACAGCACGGCACAATAGAGCAATTCCAACGCATTGTAACTCTGATAAGTAACACTTTTGAAGAAAAACAGTATTGCTCAACTGTCTTTCTTAATATCATTCAAGCTTTCGATAAAGTATGGCACGATGGCCTTAGTTACAAACTCAAACTATTACTACCTGCAAATGTCTCCTCATTGCTTAGTAGCTACCTCACGAAAAAACATTTTCTCGTATATCACAAAGATTTCACAACAAATCCATTGATATTCACGCTAGCGTTCCTCAAGGAAGCGTTTTGGGCCCCTTGCTGTATCTTTTATACACTTCAGATATGCCCAACAATAACTATACATTCATATCGACCTTTGCTGATGATACGACAATATTGTGCACTCGCTCTAACCCCATAGAAGCTACTAAACTCCTGCAGACTCATGTCGATTCTCTCGAAATCTAAATAAATAAATAAAATAAAAGTCAATGAATCAAAGAGCGTACATGTAACCTTCATGCTAAGGCTAGATACATGCCCCCCACTTAAAATTAATGGCCAATCAGTTCCACAATGTTCCTCAACAAAATACTTGGGTATTCACCTCGACAGAAGGCTGACATGGAAAAATCACATAGAGGCAAAGAAAACTCAGATCAAGTTTAAAATAAATCAGTTATGGTGGCTGTTACACAAAAGATCAAAGTTGAATCTCGAATACAAAGTGATATTATATAAAGCAATCCTGAAGCCAATCTGAACTTATGGTATTCAGTTTTGGGGCACCGCATCTCCCTCAAATATCGAAAAATTGCAGCGAATACAATCCAAGTGTCTGCGAATTATTGTAAACGCGCCTTGGTATATGAGGAACGTTAACATCCATCGAGATTTAAATGTACCCACAATTTCTGAGGAAGTTGCAAAGTCCTGCAGAAGCTACATTCAAAAATTACACGATCATCCGAATCCCCTTGCTAGGCAATTGTTGCTGATAACGGGGCATCGTCGATTAAAAAGAAAAGACACACTGAATATGCTGTGAAATTGCTATACCTCGCGACTCAACAAATTGTGATGGAACGTAGGGAATATCACATAATTTTAGTTAGTTTGTGAGATTTGAATACTTATTGTTAGTTTCTAGGTATTTTAGGAAGATTCAATAAATGCATAGTATTTAAAAAAAACATATTTTATATGTTAAATATATATAAAATATCACAAATTTATTTGGAAAACTTAACTCCTATGTCGCACAAAAATGGCGAGTTGTCACTTAATGCAGTAACAAGTAATCTATACAAATCTCAATTTCGAAAATTGTCGGCATATTATCAATGATTTTTTTATACTTGTCTACTCCAGTATAATAATAAGTTACAATAATTTTCATATAATTACAGCCTACACACACTCCGATAGTGAAGATGGTTCGGAAGACGATACAAATACAACACAAAATTATTCGAGCAAAGATGGCGGTTCTGCTAATGGCAATGCAAAATCGCGTCGAAGACGAACGGCTTTTACTTCAGAGCAATTACTTGAACTAGAGCGTGAATTTCATGCTAAGAAGTATTTGAGTTTGACCGAAAGGAGTCAAATAGCCACAGGTTTGAAATTGAGTGAAGTACAGGTATGAATATAAAATTCCGTAATCACTCTAAACAGATATTTTTATATACACACATCGCAATAGGTGAAAATATGGTTTCAAAACCGACGAGCCAAGTGGAAACGCGTCAAAGCTGGTATCACATCCCATGGTCTCGGACGTAATGGCACAAACGGTGGCACTAAAATTGTCGTACCCATACCTGTGCATGTAAATCGCTTCGCCGTACGCTCCCAACATCAACAAATAGAGAAAATGTGTCTGAGTGGTCCAAAGCCTGACCTTCGAAAAAAAATAGCGACTATGCAACAGAGTGGATTTGAGAAATTTAATGGGGGCATGACGGCGGCAAATACTGTTGATGATCTAGGATTCATTACTTCAGAAGGAAACACATTGATCCCATCCTCTGTAGAGAACTCAGGCACCGTAACATTGATGAGTAATAGCATATACTGAATATAACACTGATCAATTTTCTTCTTTGCAATTATCAATTTAAACGTAATTAGTAAAATTAATATTAAAGTACCATGTCATTATGATTTGTGTTAAAATGAGGAAACAATAATTTATTACATTGTAGTCTACTTTATGTAAATACAATTTTGAAACAAATAATTTTATAATTATTAGTGTTTTTCTTTAAACTCGTATGTTTGTATATACATAGGCATTTCACGGATATTGCCAGTACGTAATACATTCCAAATTTGTGTGCTTATTGTGGTATAAGTTGGGTTATACCACAATTACACTGTGTTCGAATCGGAGACATTTCTTTCAATCACTCATCAGCGTTGACGGTAGGGGAGTTAGATAAGGGGGATTCTTATTGAATTTCCCGCAAAGAAACTTTAAATGCAATACTGTTCCCGTCAATTACTACCTGTTAATAGACTACCGTCAAATTTAAAGAAGCTTTGTCATTAGTTTGTGTTTGACAGCTATTGAAAGCAGACATTGCTGTGAATTTCGACGAAAATGAAAAATGTGGCTTTTACCGTGACATCTTTACTTCGTACTACATATTTTCGATTGGTGGAACTACATATTTTACTTAAGTGGCCATCAGAATCGATTCATATCGATGTTGATCGAGTGTAATATATTTTGCAAACCGTCTCTGTTTTCTGGTAGCTGACTACAGTTACAATTTTCAAATGCTGGCAAGTTCCCCAGTGCTTGGACCTTACACCATTGGTTGAGTCTTCCTCTTCATCTGCGTCTTCCATAGGGTTCCGAATATAATCACTTTATGATCAACAAATAGGTGATATGTGTCACGTCAGGAAAAGTCATGAAGTAATGGAGCAAAATGGACTTCGGGTTAGTGTTCAGCACATTAAAATTTTCAAGCAAAGGTTAGTCTGATCTCCGAACCGCTAGAACTTTTTTCGTGACTGTGTAATAATTGTGATTTTTCATTTGGTTTATTAGAACGAGGTATTTTGACAACCGACTAAGCTCCACATCAATTTTTTCCATATTGCGAACAAATTGCTTTGCTGTATTTGAGTCTATTTGCAAATTCTACTTAATCATAGGTCATTTTCACGTCAAGTGCTACAATTACATAGTGGAACATATTTCCCGATGAGATGACATTCTGATCATGAGTTTACCAAAAATTCAACCAGGATAACGCCAACACGACAGCAAATTCTTTGGAAAATTGTTCTGTAATTTGTAATTTGATTTACAGCAGTCATATTAAAAGTTACACTCACCTATTGGTTAAAAGCAATGGCCCGTAGGGAAGAAATGGGGATGAGAAGATGTTGCATATTGCACTAATGAAATTAGCGATTTTACATTATTTACAGGTAATTAAAAGATAGAATAAATTGAACGATAACTGAAAAAAAGTTGAACGCTTTGCGAGAAAAAATATGAAATATGCACATATTCATATTTGCCTCGAGACATATTTTCCGAAATTGTGAAATACATATTTATCCATAAACGAACTTCATTTACATAAGCATAACACCAATGTTTAGACATACGATACCATGATAACTTAAATAACGTTGACTACTCTTGTGTGTGAATATCAAAAAGTTGCTTTCCACATAATGGGTACATACATACACAAATGTGGTGTGAATCAATTATGGACATACAAACATACATACACACATGTGGCGTGAATCAATTGTGGATTGTATGTTATATGTTGATATGTGGCTAGATCTATAAGTTGATAGTATTAGAAAAATGGTATATAAGCTGCCAGCTTACTGAATGCAGTCGCTTTTTTGAGTTGTGAATGTCTTGAAGTGTAAATGCTGCGATCTTTACGAGGCCCTCTAGTATTAGTGAAATAAGTAATTTTAATTTAAACTGAAAAGAATCAGAAATAAAGTGAAGACATAAATGTGCAGTTTAAATAATTCACCCTGTTTTATTTTCAGCTAACCACTGTTATAGTCCCGAAAGGATACGCAATACTTATGAGCTTGGGTTTATGTGTGAATCTTATGTGTTACATCCTTGAGTCTAGCCGTTATGTAATTAGTAAGTTTTGTGGAAAAATAATACACAATATTTTGGTAAAGATGGTAGGATACTGCGAAGTATCTTGTATATACAAGGTGTTTTACGTTCAACGTTTAACGCAGTATAGGATCTAATTCTAGTTTGTGTTTTTTTTTGGGTCAAATGGCCAATAAATTCTATAAATCATTATCAAGAGAACTAGATATTACATTGATTAAGCAACGCAGCACATACGAGCAAGTCCAGCTCATAAAATCAGAAGTACATCGCGGAAGGGTACTGACATCAACCGATGAACTAGACTCTACGTTATCCGAATTGAAAGACCTTCTAAAAATCAAGGCTGAAGCAGCCTTGAAACAAAAAGATTACCTCGAGGCTGCAGAAACACAAATCAAGGCTCTGCGAGCACAGATTGAAAACCGGGGATACGACACAGAACTTCCAGAAGTAGAGCTTTCTGACACCCTCAAAGGATGTACTGAGAATCTCAGTTGACTCTGAGCAACTAAGTGCGCTCCAAGCACAAGTGAGGAATCTCGAAAGAGGACACTGCCTAACACAAGAGACGCCTCTTCGTCGTACTACCCCTGTAAGAAGAACACAATCAAAGTCACAACAAGAAATACAATCAGCCAAAAATGCATATTGACGAAATAGCACAGACGGTCAGTAGACTGGTCCCAGTATTCAACTGGTGCGGAGTCTAAAGACGTACTGAAGTACATAAGTTCATTTATTGGTGCGAATTAGCAAGAAAATACATAAAACACGATGAGTTGGAAGATTTCGTAGCCTGTATAAAATAGTAACTATACGGGGATGCCTATAACTTGGTATTGAGCAAAAAATTTGCTAATTTAGAGAGTTGTATACACATGCGAAATATATATTTAAAAACTGTTCACCTGGAGCCGCTCACGCATAAAATACAATTCTCACGGCAATTACCCTAGAAGGCTATACGTGTCTTTGCAAGGGGGTTGGGTGAATTTAAATCCATAGCAACACCACAAAAATTTGCTAGAAATAGATTAGCTGAGGTGAAAGGTGTCAGTCACAGTGAGAGATTGTTGACACACCCTCCACGTCAGATAGTAAGATGATGGAAGTTGGTAGCCAGGCTCCAGAAGTATTGTTGACCCATCTTTCCCATCCAGTGATAGCAAACTTGGCTACTGTTTTGGAGTCTCTGATGTAGATTGATTTTGAGATAATTTATAAACCGAATAAAAAGAATTTAAATGCAGGTGCACTCAGCAGAGTACCACAGCCAGAACCTGAACTATGGTTAAGACTCGTTCCACGGCAAGGAAAACCGCTGAAAAGACAAGTGCAGAAAACCCTGAAGAAAATTCCGACGAAAAGATATGGAAAAGGAAACAGAAAACACGGTAAACCAGAATGCGGAAGTACTCAGCGATGAAAAATACATAACCACGGTACTGCGAAATTTCCACGATTCACCCTTAGCAGGACATCAGGGTGCACTGAAAACATATTTCAGAATTTGAAGACAATATAGATAGAGGGGTATGCGTAACCAAATTAAAGATCATGTAAAAAATTTTAAATCAGCTGGCAGTCTTAACTCGTTTCCAAAAATTCTCATTGCTGGTCGTATCATGTTGTGCGCATCGATATTCCATAAGGAACATCGAATGCCTGTCACGCTGCTTCAACCAGATCTGATATTTCTGTTTCTAGTTGGCGTACCCGTGGCATTGGTCGACAAATCAAACTGGCGGCTTCAAACGTCAGGGAACCACTGACTGCTCCTGCATATTCCTTGGTCACATGACTAGGGCACGCTTAGACTCTCCGTCGCGTATTCCATCTATGAATGCCTCTATTTTTATTTTCTCGATGAATTCTTCTGAATTACCAGAGAACGTAATATGATATAAGCGCTCAATGTCGAAAGCGAAATCCTGAAGGCTCTCATTATTCCGTTGCACACGCGATCTTAATTCCACTCTATGCAATTAACTCTTATATTAAATTCCATATTAGCGCTGGAGTGTGTCCATCAGTGACTGATAGCTACCATGATTATTCTCTGGAACCATTTGCAAGACTTCTGACGCATTACCCTTTAATGCCATTATTAAAGCAGCGGTATTGTCACTATCGTCCCATTGATTCTTTGAAGCTGTTGTCTCGAACTGAAGTTTGAAGATGGTGAATGGCGTAGTTCTATCAAATGTCGACGGCTTTAGCTTGATTGTACTTGTTTCTTTAATCATGATATAGATGGTCCGTTTATTTTTAGTTGATTGATTTCGTGCTCTAATTTCTCGAACTTATATTCCAGTGCTGCATGTATATCGGCTTCCTCAAATAACTCATGTTCTTCTACATTAATACCCTTAGCCTCCATGGCTTGCCTTAGCCTTACCAGCAGTTCTGCTTTTGCACCTGATGACGATAGATTCATCTCTACCAACAGCTTCTTAACCTGGTTCACTTTTAGTTAGTAATCCTTCACCATCTTTACAGAATCCCACTTTTGACACCAATTCTTATGTTTTTATTTTGTGAACGTTTAATTCTATTTGAATCAACCTTGATCGAACACTGGGCTCTGTCAATAATAAATGCAACACTTATTTTGTACAACTATATACAGCAACAATTTATATAATCAACTTTATTTTTTTTTACAATTTTTACAATAAACTATTTAATGTACGTGCAACGTTTACCTCTGATACTGTATTTGCGAGATCACTTTCGGAATTCAATTAATTTCATTTGCAACAACAGGCCCTATTTACACCCTGTGGCAACACTAAGGAATCTTCTTTTATCGTATTCGAGATCCTTCTTTTTCTTTCTCGTTAGCTGGTTCTGGTTATCGCCTATTTCTTTTTGTTGTCAGTCGTTTCGATGCTGCTAATATTCGTGACTTTCACGATTAGTGATGAGTAACCAACCATCGATACTCGTTACAATAGAAACAGTCCAGTAAAAACGACTATACAAATTGGACGAAAAGGGAAAACATTGATACACGAGAATTTAATTTTTGACACTAAACAAAATACATACTGCTACAAAAAATGCAAAACACAAAATTACATGTAGAAGATGTGGCAGTACAGCAGAAACATATACTAGGTGGCTGTACTGAGTAACGGAGTATACACAGCGTCACAATCAATTAGCCAAGATTCTGCATCAACAACTTGCCCTTAAGTTCAATCTCCTTGCAGAAAGTCAACAATATTACAGGTATGAGCCAGCGGCAGTGCTAGAAAATGCACACGCCAAGTTATATTTGGACAGGCCAATTACAACAGGCAGATCGATAAGAGCCAACAGACCGGATATTGTGATATAAAACAAAATACTATTGGGTGCCGTAGCTCAGTGGTTAGTGTGTTCGCCTTCTGATCTGTAGGTCGTGGTTCAATCCCCGGCTGATGCGTAACAAATTTAATATCGATAAGATTTTTCTTTCGAATGGTACCCACCTGTCGGCAAGCAATTGGCAATTCTTCCGACAGTAACAACTTGCCATGAAAAAGCTTCTTAAAGAACTATATATATATATATATATATATATATATATATATATATATATATATATATATATATATATATATATATATATATATATATATATATATATATATATATATATATATATATATATATATATATATATATATATATATATATATATATATATATATATATATATATATTGAACTAATAGATATAACCACAAGATAAAAATATGCAATCAATAATATGCAATATATATATATATATATATATATATATATATATATATATATATTGAACTAATAGATATAACCACAAGATAAAAATATGCAATCAACTTATGCTGGAAAGCATAAGTCATCGTGAAAGTCACCAATAAGAGTGGACGTGTTTGATAGAGTCGGAAAAGTTATTGTTTTCGGTATAAAAAAAAAAAAAAAATTTTAATATTTTGCGAAAAGACGCTAAGAAACTCAAAGAGTTATTTCGGTGATTTGTTTTTTTTTTTTTTTTTAGAAAAAAAAATAAAATAATATCGTTTGCAAACAATTTGTTTATAATATGAGTGTTCAGCGCTCTCCTCCCCGGCAACGGCAATCGCCTGTTAATGTGTGTGTAAACAATAATTTGCAATCACCCGCGCAAACCCCCCCGATTAGTGCACTATCAAAAAAAACAGTTGATACACACTGCACAAGTGAAAGTAACAGTGTTAATCTTTTGCCTGTACATATTCCTCACTCTAACACTACATCAAAATTTGCAACAACAATAAATACAGACAAAAAAAATAGTTTGTTCTCTCGTGATATACTATCTCCCTCTATACCGTGGAGTGTACAATGCGCTTCTCCTGCTGTAACACCAACAGCTACAACATCAAAGCAAACAAATAACGGCCTTTCTACTGAAGTGCATGACCCAGTAGTTAAAGCAACTAGTGCGATGACTAATAAAGAACCAGTTGCTGTTCAAACTGGAATTGATCGCTACATTACTGTAGTAAAGCGAAAAAGAAGTCCACAAAATTCAAAACAAATGAATTCAACAAAAATTCAAAAGCAGAACACTGCCCCTATCAGTTCGGAAAATAGATACGCTTTGCTTTCAGGTGATGAAAGTGACGAAAATATTATCTCCAAGAAAAATTTCAAACCCCCACCCATTTTCTTAAGAGAACGCAACTCAGATAAGTTGATTTCTAGAATTACAAGTCTTATAGGACCAAAGAATTTCCACGTTGTTCCTATTCGCAAAGGCCAAATTGAGGAAACGAAAGTGCAAATCTACAGCGAAACTCATTATCGCAAAGTAATTGCGGAATTTGATGCTGTAAAAAAGAATTACTACACATATCAGCTAAAAAGTAGTAAGGGCTTAATCGTTGTACTCAAAGGCGTCGAACCCAACGTTGACATTAACGAAATCAAACTTGCCCTTCAGGAAGAAGGGTTTCAAGCCAAAACAGTATTCAACATTCTCAACAAGAGCAATATACCTCAACCGTTATATCGTATTGAGCTTCAGCCTGAAACAAAACCCCTGAAAAAAGGTGAAGTACACCCCATATATAAAATTCGATATTTATTGCATCGCAAAATCACAATCGAAGAACCCCATAAGAGAACTGGACCTCCTCAGTGCAGTAACTGCCAAGAATATGGACATACTAAGACATATTGTACCCTGCCAGCTGTTTGTGTGATTTGTGGAGATCTCCATAAATCAAACATATGCCCAAAATCTAAAGGCGATGCTAGCATGAAAAAATGCAGCAATTGTGGAGGTAATCACACCGCAAATTATAGAGGTTGCCCAGTATATACAACCCTAAAGCTAAATTTCTCCGCTAGCAATCAACCTCTAAAACAAGTTGAGCAAACTCAGATAGCCAACTCAAGTAAGAGACAAAATATTGATGCAACACAATTCTTCTCTGCAATCCCAAACAAGAATCAAACCAATTCATACGCTAGCGTGTTAAAACAAAACACACACCAACAAAGCAATGTAAATAATGAGCAGAAACACTCACTGCCCACCCAACAGCCAAGTACCCTTGAACATTTGCTTCAAACATTAATTCAGAATATGAACCAATTCATGAACTCAATGCAAACAATGTTGCAAGAAATGATGAAAAATCAATCGATGTTACTCCAAACATTGCTATCCAGACCATGAGTTGTCTCAAGATATGCCACTGGAACGCCAACGGCTTAAGCCAGCACCGTTTGGAGCTAATTCAATTCCTTGCATCCAACCAAATCGACATAATGATGATATCTGAGACCCATTTCACTGACAAAAATTGCTACCAAATACCATATTACAAACTGTACACCACAAATCATCCGCATGGTAAGGCACGCGGAGGAACTGCCATATTGATAAAAAGCAGAATAAAACATCATGTTCTCGAAGATTTCAGTAGCGTCTACTTGCAAGCAACATCTATATGTCTGGAAGAATACATCTCTAAGCTAGTAATATCTGCGATATACTGTCCCCCAAGATACAGTATTACCGAACAGCAATATAAAGAATTTTTCTCAACTCTTGGTAGCAAATTCTTGGTTGCTGGCGATTTCAACGCCAAACACACTCACTGGGGCTCCCGCTTAATAACTCCAAAAGGCAGAAGACTATGTTCAATCATCACTAACCATGGCTACGATGTTATTTCAAATGGTCAACCGACATATTGGCCGACGGACAAGAGGAAAATACCCGATCTCATAGACTTTGGAGTCGCCAAAGGTTTGCAGATGGAAAATATCTCCACAGAGTGTAATTATGATCTATCATCTGACCACTCACCCACGGTAATATCTATAAAATCACCAACCCCCCAAGGTAATTGCGTTAGAAAGAAAATAGACTGGTTAAAATTCAAGAAATATATAAATTCCCATCTTCCTCTGAGTACTGTATTAAGAAATGGACACGATGTAGACTCAGCACTCGAAAAATTCAACCAGCTGCTCTCATTAGCTCTCAGCTCAGCCACCTGCACAAAGGTATGCAAGCAATCAAACTATAGCCCATACACAGCAGCCGATATTGAATTGCTAGTAAGACAGAAAAGAAGACTCCGAAGACAATGGCAAGAATTCAGATCACCGAATCTGAAAACACAGCTACAGCACTGCACTCGAAAGTTAAAGCAAGCCTTAAAAAATAAAAACAACAAAGAGTTAGAAGAGCACATAGCGAAATTAACACCTGGTGAAGCGTCAGACTACTCTTTGTGGAAATCAGCAAAAAACTCAAATCGGCCAATTCTCACTGATTCCCCCATCCGTTTGAGTGACGGTAATTGGGCTAGAAGCAACTGTGAGAAGGGTTTGGCTTTTGCAAACCACCTAAAAAGTGTGTTTACACCCAATCCACCCTCTTCACAGTCCTCATTACTAAAACTAACTTCTCAACCTTGCTCAATAACGCTCAAAATTAAAAAAAAGGACATATTCAAAGCAATTTATAAAGATTTAAACCCAAAAAAATCACCTGGTCCAGATAAAATTACCGGTAAAATGATAAAAGAGCTACCTCCGGCTTCAGTAATTCATCTCATGCACATTTTCAATGCTATCCTTCGTATTAAACACTATCCTAAATGCTGGAAAACTTCAAAAATTATTATGATAGCTAAACCAGGGAAAGACCCTACAAAAGTTGCATCGTACAGACCTATCAGCCTCCTGCCTCTACTTTCTAAAGTATTCGAAAAGCTACTTGTCATGAATATAACTCCATTTATTAATCTCAACCAACTGATTCCTCAACATCAGTTTGGATTTAGAAAACAGCACGGCACAATAGAACAAGTCCACCGCATTGTAACTCTGATAAGGAACACTTTTGAAGAAAAAAAGTATTGCTCAGCTGTCTTTCTTGATATCACTCAAGCTTTCGATAAAGTATGGCACGACGGCCTTATTTACAAACTCAAACTATTACTGCCTGCAAATGTCTCCTCATTGCTTAGTAGCTACCTCACGAAAAGACAATTTCTGGTACATCACAAGGATTACTCAACAAATCCATTGGATATTCACGCTGGCGTTCCTCAAGGAAGCGTTTTGGGCCCCTTACTGTATCTCTTATACACTACAGATATGCCCAGCAATAACCATACATTTATATCGACCTTTGCAGATGATACGGCAATATTGTGCTCTCGCTATAACCCCATAGAAGCTACTAAACTCCTGCAGACTCATATCGATTCTCTCGAAATCTGGCTAGCAAAATGGCGTATAAAAGTCAATGAATCAAAGAGCGTACATGTAACCTTCACGCTAAGGCCAGATACATGTCCCCCACTTAAAATTAATGGCCAATCAGTTCCACAATGTTCCTCAACAAAGTACTTGGGTATTCACCTCGACAGAAGGCTGACCTGGAAAAATCACATAGAGGCAAAGAAAACTCAGATCAAGCTTAAAATTAATCAGTTATGGTGGCTGTTACACAAAAAATCAAAGTTGAATCTCGAATACAAAGTGCTATTATATAAAGCAATCCTGAAGCCAATCTGGACTTATGGTATTCAGTTTTGGGGCACCGCATCTCCCTCAAATATCGAAAAATTGCAGCGAATACAATCCAAGTGTCTGCGAATTATTGTAAACGCGCCTTGGTATATGAGGAACGTTAACATCCATCGAGATTTAAATGTACCCACAATTTCTGAGGAAGTTGCAATGTCTTGCAGAAGCTACATTCAAAAATTACACAGTCATCCGAATCCCCTTGCTAGGCAATTGTTGCTGAGCACGGGGCATCGTCGATTAAAA
Organism: Megamerina dolium; assembly: GCA_963854835.1. NCBI lineage: Eukaryota > Metazoa > Arthropoda > Insecta > Diptera > Megamerinidae > Megamerina > Megamerina dolium. Next base: position 49,425,428 of record OY978525.1, read on the forward strand.
AGAAAAGACACACTGAATATGCTGTGAAATTGCTATACCTCGTGAGTCAACAAATTGTGATGGAACGTTGGGAATATCACATAATTTTATTTAGTTTGTAAGATTTGATTACATATTGTTAGTTTCTAAGTAATTTTAGAAAGATTCAATAAAAAAGCTTGTTAAAAAAAAAAAAAAAAAAAAAAAAAAACTTATGCTGGAAAAATATAGAAATATACGGAATTGGCGATAGAAATCAAAGATATGTACCATGTAACTAGCGTAACTACAATTCCGATAATAATATCCGCTACAGGATTATCCCTAAAACTCTTACGATCCATCTTAAACATTTCAAATTGGAACATTTGATTCACTTAATGCAGAAGCTGTGATACTAAGTACATGTAATACAGTCCGCAAGTTCCTAAATCATACGTAAGTCTCTAATGTTAAGCTCTGTAAGCTGTTATAATTAATTTAGCTTAGCTAAACATTGTTAAAACTGTGTAAAATGTAAATTTAAATTTGTGCATAATAAATATGTAAATATATAAGCCCAACCCCTTGGTGTAGTACATCCGGGGTGGCTGAATGCCGGTGGCTCTGGTACTGAGAATGTCATAAATCATAATAATAATAATAATAATAATAATAATAAAATTAATAACCTAAAGTGCCTCCTGGAATATTACTTCTGAGTAAATATTGAACAGAAGTGGTGATAATATACATCGTTATGTAACCCCCTTTAGAATTTATATTTCGTCCGTATTTTCATTATTTACTCTGACATCTGCAGTTTGATTCCAATATAGGTTCTCTAAACATCGCAGTTCCTTAGGTTCTATATCGAATGGTATCAAAATATCAAATAATTTATCGTGCTGCACTGTATCTAAAACTTTCTTTTTTTGAGATTTACACATAAGAAAGCTTCACGCATTCCCATTCCGTTTTTAAATCCAAATTGGGAATCTTCCATGGTATAGAGCTGGCAAATTAATTGAAACGGCCGTGCACGAACTAGTTCGGGTAGCGAAGAGAGATCTGTCTTGTGGAGGGATATCTATGTCTGCTTTCATGGATATAGAGGGTTCCTCCGATAAGATTGGTAAGATTGATAAACTAAGGATGATCCTTGCTACTCATGAAGTCAGCCCAACCATTATAAGGTGTGTGGGTAGCATGCTGAGGAAAGGTCCATCAACTTTCAAAATGGGAGTTACAGACACAGAGGTAGGGTAGTCAAAGGATGTCCACAGGTGGGCGTACTATCACCTATCCTTTGGAACGGTAGATTCCCTACTCCAGCTTCTGGACTCAATAGGCATACACACCATCGGGTATGCAGACTACATAGCGGTAATGGTGAGTAAGTAAGTAAGGTAAGTTCCTGAACACTATTTACGATACCAAAAGAGGTGTACTCAAATTGGTTGAAGAATGGTGCACAGAACAGGGACTCTCCGTAATCGCTAGTAAATCGGAAGCAGTACTCTTTCCTAAAAGGACGACAGGGCTAACCATGTACCCTCTTAAGCTTTTTGGATCGAACATCAACGTCTCCAAGGAAATAAAGTATGTAGGTGTCATCCTGGATAACAAGGTGACTTTGAATAGTCACTTTGATGATAAGATCCAGAAAGAAAAGACGGTACTGCATCAGGTTAACAGAGTGTGAGGAATTACTCCAAGAGCCATACACTGAGTCTACAAAACGGTAAGGCCCGTAATAGCGTATGCTGCTGTGGTCTGGTGGCCTAAGGTAACCCAAAAGACCAGAAATAGCAAGTTAGATAGGACCCAAAGAATGGCTTGTATTGGGATTACCGGAGTAATTCGGACGACCCCGGTAGAAGTATTGGAGATCTTTCTGGGGCTGCTGCTGTTATTATGAAGTCGGCGGCATTAAGAGCACAGGAGCATTCTTCCACTGGTATATAGCAGTGTAAAGGAGCCACAAATGCTGATAGAAGGAATGGGTAGGCTAAAGATGACTAGAAAGTCACACATATCATGTATGTGAGGAAAATGACATCAGCATTTTTACTGATGGTTCATTAATGGATGGCAGGGCGGGTGCTGGAATCTTCTCTAATGAGTGGGACTGGCATGCGCTCTGAATTTGGGAAGATACGTATCGGTTTATCAAGCAGTGCTTGGTCTAATGCATGCGCTAGACCATCTATCGGACGGAAAGGTGCAAGGTAAGAAAATCTTGTTAGCACTCGATAATCAAGCGGTGATCAGACGGTTGCAACACCCTACGGTATCTTCTAAGTTGATGATCGAATGTGTTCAGAAAGTTAACGGATGTGCTCGCAGTAATGCGCTTAATCTAATGTGGGTGAAAAAACACATTGGTATAGAGCAAAATCAAGCTGCGGACGCTTTGACTAGACAAGGATCTAAAGCCGAATCATATGGGCTTACCGGCTTATGGGCCGGATTAGTTCTGCTTACTAACGGTACGGTGAAGGTAAAGGATGAAGATTGGATAAGGAAACTCCATCTCTGGAGATGGGAGTTGTCCACTTGAAGACAGGCAAAGGCCTAGTTGAGGATACCAAGGGACAGTGAATCGGAGAGGGGTTCTCAGTCGAGGATGGTCAAATCTGAGCTGGTTGACTGCATTAATAACTGGGCATGGGAACTTCAGATACCACCTAAGCTATATAGTACGTAGCAGAGCTGTAAAAGAATTGAATCATTACGGAATTCACTCACCCTTAATTCATTTAAAAGCTGCATCAACGAGGCTGCACTCTTTTGCTTCGAATTCATTAAAGAATGACAGACGAACCATTCATCATTCTCAAAAGCTTAAAATTATCACACTTTCCAATTCAGTAAAGAGTGGGAATTGAAAAATATCAATCCCATTCTTCAAAGGCTTAAAAATATTATGAATTCATTCAATATTATAACTCTTTTAAACTCTGAAATACTGGAAATATGATATTATTTATTACCATGAAAAGCATATCTGCTTTGAAACAAACCCCATGGTGTTATTATGAAGGTAGAGCAACTACAAAAAATTCCTATTGGCTGCGCGCTATAATGTCAGAAACTGGCGTCTTATAGTGTCAAGCTAGTGTGTTTCTTGTTTCATTTTCAACTTCTTCTTTTCCCATGTGTTTGTTGTTGTTTTATTTACTTTTTCTCCTTCTTTCATGAAAACTCTCTCCAATGGCTCTACCTTGTGTTATTATACCATGACAAAACCAATCATCTGAAGTGTGAAATTTGATGTAACTTGCACAGTAACCTGCAGTTTTGTATTGCATATGCTACAACGCACAAGAATTCCCCCTTTTTTCTTGTAGTAGGATGTTGAATCGAGCTGCTCATTTTATATAAAAATTAATACAAATATGATACACCCACTATATATCAAAACAATTTTTAGCGAACCTTTTCAATTACAGAAAAAAATGTGCCATATAAAATGTCATAGCGTTTATCAAACCAAATATCGGATAGCTTTCCCATTCTTCAATGATGTGTTGACTTTGCGATGAAGAATTCTCACAATCAATTAAATTTTCACACTCTTTTGAACACATTTTTAAATTTATCTAACAAGATTCACTTTGAAGAAATTCACGTTTGAAAAGAAATTAACGGATCATTATATATCTACGCATTATACATAAATATGCGTATATATACGTAGAATTCTTGAAGGAGTTTAAACTACCAGGAACAAACATGCTAGCCGTTACTTCTCAATTTATTAAAAAGATTACGTAAAAACAAACAAAAAAATTGTAATACGAAATAAAACTTTTATAAATTTTTGCATTTAATACTTTTTTATATTTAATATAAGCCAATGACAACCCAGAAATGAAAAATCCAACAACCATACAGATATTTTGTAAACAACAAAACGGGAAGAAGAAGAAAGCCTGTCAGCTTGCTACTGTATGGATATCGCCACTCCCATTCTTTTTAGGCTGCATTCATTAAAATTTCAATTCAGTGTGAATTCTTTAGCATTTTCAATTCATGAATTGAAAATGAATAGAACTCATTCATTTTTATCAGCCTAAAGATTTCACACACTGAATGCTAGAAAAAAAAGATTGCAGCTTTTCAAAATTTAAATAAAAGCATTAAAAGTGAAAATGAGTTCACACTTTTACAGCTCTGTCCTGAAGATAGGATTAGCACATTATTGGTTACTATGGCAAGAGTAGGACATAAACATAAACCGATTGGCGGATCGATTACATTGATGGGAATTTCATATCCAGGCGTGGAACGATTTACATATGGTTCACAATTTAGACCATCCTATATATTCGAAGACATTGACAGCACAAGTCAAAAAGTCAATGAGGCTGAGAAGATTAATAGTTCAACTAAAAAAATATATGAGACTGAGAAGGCTGATAGAACAACTCAAAAAAAAAATCGATGATGTTGAGAAGATACGAGCAAGATATCAGATCCTTTAGGTTGAGAGGACAAAACACGGAGAATATTAATATATAATAGTTTTGTTAATTGTACGAATTTAAAGTTGATTTTAAAATAAATTTTATAATTAATGATAATATACACTAGTGTATTTGTGTTATTATCTCTTTTATTCTCATTCTTTGATAAAGTTTTTCATACATAGTTCAATCAATCAATTTTTCTACATCCAAGCATTTTTGTTTTTCGAAGGTATAACATGCACAAGTGTCAGGTCCACAGTCATCATTGCTCCAAGGTGAATTTTAAATATGAATCCTATATTTCGATTCCATGAATCCGACTTTTTGAATATTTGATATAAGTTCTAATAAACTTTGTACTTTTAACCAATGCGACTCTGTTATAATATCACCATATTTTCGAATGAAATTTCTAATTTTTAATGATAACATGTTCGAATGTGTGAGCTCAGCGGTTAGTGTGTTGGCCTTCTGATCTGTAGGTCGTGGGTTCAATCCCCGGCTGAAGCATAACAAATTTAATATCGAAAAATGTTTTCCTTCGAACGGTACCCACCTGTCGGCAAGCAATTGGCAATTCTTTCGGCAGTAACAATTTGCCTTGGAAGAGCTTCTAAAAGAACTCTTTCACAAAGCTCAGAAAAAGTGATGTCGCAAGAGTTCTGCCGTTCGGAACTGGCTATAATAAGTTGGTCCCTTCTAATACTGTCCAAAATTTAACACGCACAACATTAATGGAAGAAAAGCTCGGCCAAAAAACCATTCGTGGTTTTAAGTGCCACATAATTATTTATTTTAACGGATATGAAATATATGTTTTTCACAATAATTGCGCGTGTAAAAATTCAAACAGGAAATAATTGGGGCTTTACTGATAAGAACTTCCTGTTGACAAAAAGATTTGAATGACCACAAACCACTGAGAGGTTCGTCATATATAAAATTACCGCAGAGATTAACTGAAAAGCATGCCTGTATCAATGTTCAGAACAACGACGAATACTACTTTAAATGCGCAATCATATCTGCATTCTCAGCTGGAAGAAATAATCAAAGATGCACCAGATTCAATATAAATATTCAGGATTATGTAATTACTGTGGGCGGTAAAACATTAAATTTCGATGGGTTAATGTTTCCTATGCCGATTGACCAATTTTCCGTATTTGAAAAAAAATAATTACATTAGCGTTAATGTATTTGGATGTGCCTACAATGACGCCGCTGTAGTAGGACCTTATCTCAGTCCAACAAGGAGACAATTTCCACTATGTTTGTATTAAAGATAAATCAAGGTAAGATCACGAGACATAAACTATGAAGTATGCTTCAAATAATATATACTTAATATATTAATTTTAATTCACAGACTAGTACTTTCACAACTAACTCTCAATACGCGTACTATCTTCTTATGTAACTTCTGTTGCAATATAACAAAAGTGAGGAAAGTGTGATGTCTGTCCAAAATGATATTATGGACAGACATCGAATAGAGTGCAACAAAGTGGTTACGAATATGTCTACTGGTGAAAACGGTAACGATAAGTTAAAATTTAATTCTTTCAAGTCTAAACTTAATGTCCCATTCGCTGTCTATGCAGATTTTGAGTGTATTTTAGAAAACACAAATTGAACGAGTCTAATAATGTGTTAACTACTCAAATTCATAGACCGATAGCATTTTCGTATTACTTCAAGTGTAGTTTTGATCAAAGTCTAGATAAATTTGTAATTTACTCGGGCGAAGATTGTGCAAAAATATTTAAATGTAATTTGGTAAATGATATCACAAGTATTTATAAAAATTATTTAAATATTGTTAGACCAATGAACTCCCTTATACCAGAAGCATTAGAGCTACATACGTGAGCTAGAATATCGCGGCCCTGTTTTTCAAATTGTAATTTGAATGTTCAAGTTGCAAAGTTTATTCCAATTTTTTTCCACAATTTTTCGGGATATGATTGTCATCCTTTTGTTAAAGAATTAGAAGCGTTTCCCGGTTCGATTAAAATTATTCCTCTAAACAAACAATTATATACGATATATCACTTTCAAAATATATAAATATATCAGAGAAAAAATATGTAGAGTTACGGTTTCTGGATTCATTCAGATTTATGTCCTCCAGTTTAGAAAGTTTAACTAAAAATCTGAATAGCAAAAAATTTCGTGTTTTAAAATCAGCACATCCATATAGTATAGAATTTAACTTATTGAAACGCAAAGGAGGATTTCCATACGAATATTTAAATTCAGTTGATCGTTTGAAGGAAAATACTCTCTCTCTCTCCTCGAGAACAATTCTTCTTCACTTTAAATAATGCATAATGTTCTGTTGTTGATTATCAACATGCTGTAAGAGTTTGGACTACATTTAAATGTAAAACTTTGCTCGACTACATGCTCTTGTATTTGAAAACAGATGTTTTGTTGCTGGTAGATGTATTTGAAAATGTTCGCAAAGTTTGTAAAGAAATCTATCAACTAGATCCTCGTACTACACCATATTTATCCTGGGATGCTATGTTGAAAACCACCATGATTGAATTAGATCTTTTTCAAGACATCAACATGTATAATTTAATAAAGAATGGAATAAAAGATGGTATCGTTCAATGTAGCAATCGCTATGCGAAAGCCAATAATAAATATCTACCAGAATATGATTGCACTAAACAATTTGAATGAGTGAGTTTATTGGTCTACAATCAAAAATGTATTCAATAGATACATTTGAGGGTAGGGTGATAAAAAAGCAGAAGGGGTTAAGAAATATTCTTTAGCTAAGGTAAGCATAGATAATCATAAAAAAATTCTTATTACAAAATAGAGTGTATCATGATAAGATTTATTTTTTAAAATCTAAAGTCTATACATTATATACAGAACAATGGACAAAAGTAGTATTAAGCAATAATGATGATAAGCGTTCTATTAGAGAAGATGGGGCACATACTTAATGTGAATGTTTGACTAATAATGCAAAAATTAATTGAGCGTGTGAAAAATTATATTAGCGAATGTTTGACTGGGGAATAAATATTGTATTGTCATTATGGTTGAGGTGATAAAAATGTTGTGATAATAGTAATTTCTTTAGAAAATATTATTGGGCAGCACTTGACTGATGAATATGAATCGTTTCGACTCATATAAAAAGCCTGACGGGTTGAGAGACTGTATCAAACACTATTGTAAACCAAAACAGGTAAGTTAATATATACATATATATTAAATTTGTATTATTTTACAGTTTTTCTTTTTTGCTTACTTTCAGAATCAAAATAATGGTCCCAACAACAAGCACAAAATTCCCCAAAATTAGACAGGAGTTTTATAGTAAAAACTATAAACCGTCTTTGGGCATCAACAACACGCCTAAAGATAAACTATTTAAGGTGCTGGGATTGAAGGTCTCCAGCACCAAATATGGAAGAAGGTTAGTTTATGATCTGGAAAATCACAACCTCTTCCTGCCGGAGAGGTTTAGAAACTTCTTCGAAGAAACCTTAAATTATATAAATGATCCCTCCAATGATCTCTTTATCGTAAAGAGATCATTGGATGAAACGGCAATCTGAATTAATCTCCAGAACCACGACGACGAGGGCCAATACGGGGACCACGAAGGTAAGATAATTGTTCTCCCAAATGACAATGATGCGGTCCAGTACGGAGTATTAATTTAAGAAATTAATATAAAAATAATATAAATTTGTATTTAAATTATCTTTAAATAAAAATTAAGATTTATTTAATTCTTTTTTATTGAAGGATTTTCTATTGAAAAATCAAAAAATAAATTAAAGAAAAAGATTAAGAAAATATAAAAAAATAAAAAATTAAACCAAAAGGAAAATATAAGAATATAAAAATATTTTTTAAAATTTAAGAAAACAAAAAGAAGAAATATATGATATTAAAAGAAATTATAATAAAAGAAAATAAAAAGAAAAAATATTTAAAAAATAAAAGAAATTCGGTCTTATTGGTGAATATAGTGGCTAACATACTATTGTATGAGAGGTGGATTTGGGTTTCATTCGAGAAAATATAAATATGGATTTCTTGTGATAACCAAATATGATTTTATTAATGTGGCAGACATCGAAAAAGATTTAACATTCTTATTCATCTATAAAAGTTCAACTATTTGACAATCAACTTTAGTACATTATATCAGATTGAATTAACCAGATCTGATCAGATCTAGTACTACCAGACCTGATCTGATCTGATCATAAAACATAAATGAACATGAATGAACAGAAATGATCTCAAACGAAAATTCACTTCGTTAAAATTAGGAGAATCGAATGCACTGGATAATATGGAGAAAACTTTTTCACCTGTATCAAAACCATTAAAACAACTAGTTTCGAGTACAAAAAAAAAATGAAGTAGATAAGAAGGATGAAAATAAAATAGAGAACTCTATTAAAGATAAAGTTTTTTGAAAAAATAGAGTCTAGCACGAAAATAATAAAAGGTAAAACAACAACTTCTACAAGCTATACTTTTGATGGTGATGATGGTCATCGGGAGAACAATTATCTTACCTTCGTGGTCCCCGTATTGGCCCTCGTCGTCGTGGTTCTGGAGATTAATTCAGATTGCCGTTTCGTCCAATGATCTCTTTACGATAAAGAGATCATTGGAGGGATCATTTATATAATTTAAGGTTTTTTCGAAGAAGTTTCTAAACCTCTCCGGCAGGAAGAGGTTGTGATCTTCCAGATCATAAACTAACCTTCTTCCATATTTGGTGCTGGAGACCTTCAATCCCAGCACCTTAAATAGTTTATCTTTAGGCGTGTTGTTGATGCCCAAAGACGGTTTATAGTTTTTACTATAAAATTCCTGTTTAATTTTGGGGAATTTTGTGCTTGTTGTTGGGGCCATTATTTTGATTCTGAAATTAAGCAAAAAAGAAAAACTGTAAAATAATACAAATTTAATATATATGTATATATTAACTTACCTGTTTTGGTTTACAATAGTGTTTGATACAGTCTCTCAAACCGTCAGGCTTTTTATATGAGTCGAAACGATTCATATTCATCAGTCAAGTGCTGCCCAATAATATTTTCTAAAGAAATTACTATTATCACAACATTTTTATCACCTCAACCATAATGACAATACAATATTTATTCCCCAGTCAAACATTCGCTAATATAATTTTTCACACGCTCAATTAATTTTTGCATTATTAGTCAAACATTCACATTAAGTATGTGCCCCATCTTCTCTAATAGAACGCTTATCATCATTATTGCTTAATACTACTTTTGTCCATTGTTCTGTATATAATGTAGACTTTAGATTTTAAAAAAAAAATCTTATCATGATACACTCTATTTTGTAATAAGAATTTTTTATAATTATCTATGCTTACCTTAGCTAAAGAATATTTCTTAACCCCTTCTGCTTTTTTATCACCCTACCCTCAAATGTATCTATTGAATACATTTTTGATTGTAGACCAATAAACTCACTCATTCAAATTGTTTAGTGCAATCATATTCTGGTAGATATTTATTATTGGCTTTCGCATAGCGATTGCTACATTGAACGATACCATCTTTTATTCCATTCTTTATTAAATTATACATGTTGATGTCTTGAAAAAGATCTAATTCAATCATGGTGGTTTTCAACATAGCATCCCAGGATAAATATGGTGTAGTACGAGGATCTAGTTGATAGATTTCTTTACAAACTTTGCGAACATTTTCAAATACATCTACCAGCAACAAAACATCTGTTTTCAAATACAAGAGCATGTAGTCGAGCAAAGTTTTACATTTAAATGTAGTCCAAACTCTTACAGCATGTTGATAATCAACAACAGAACATTATGCATTATTTAAAGTGAAGAAGAATTGTTCTCGAGGAGAGAGAGAGAGTATTTTCCTTCAAACGATCAACTGAATTTAAATATTCGTATGGAAATCCTCCTTTGCGTTTCAATAAGTTAAATTCTATACTATATGGATGTGCTGATTTTAAAACACGAAATTTTTTGCTATTCAGATTTTTAGTTAAACTTTCTAAACTGGAGGACATAAATCTGAATGAATCCAGAAACCGTAACTCTACATATTTTTTCTCTGATATATTTATATATTTTGAAAGTGATATATCGTATATAATTGTTTGTTTAGAGGAATAATTTTAATCGAACCGGGAAACGCTTCTAATTCTTTAACAAAAGGATGACAATCATATCCCGAAAAATTGTGGAAAAAAATTGGAATAAACTTTGCAACTTGAACATTCAAATTACAATTTGAAAAACAGGGCCGCGATATTCTAGCTCACGTATGTAGCTCTAATGCTTCTGGTATAAGGGAGTTCATTGGTCTAACAATATTTAAATAATTTTTATAAATACTTGTGATATCATTTACCAAATTACATTTAAATATTTTTGCACAATCTTCGCCCGAGTAAATTACAAATTTATCTAGACTTTGATCAAAACTACACTTGAAGTAATACGAAAATGCTATCGGTCTATGAATTTGAGTAGTTAACACATTATTAGACTCGTTCAATTTGTGTTTTCTAAAATACACTCAAAATCTGCATAGACAGCGAATGGGACATTAAGTTTAGACTTGAAAGAATTAAATTTTAACTTATCGTTACCGTTTTCACCAGTAGACATATTCGTAACCACTTTGTTGCACTCTATTCGATGTCTGTCCATAATATCATTTTGGACAGACATCACACTTTCCTCACTTTTGTTATATTGCAACAGAAGTTACATAAGAAGATAGTACGCGTATTGAGAGTTAGTTGTGAAAGTACTAGTCTGTGAATTAAAATTAATATATTAAGTATATATTATTTGAAGCATACTTCATAGTTTATGTCTCGTGATCTTACCTTGATTTATCTTTAATACAAACATAGTGGAAATTGTCTCCTTGTTGGACTGAGATAAGGTCCTACTACAGCGGCGTCATTGTAGGCACATCCAAATACATTAACGCTAATGTAATTATTTTTTTTCAAATACGGAAAATTGGTCAATCGGCATAGGAAACATTAACCCATCGAAATTTAATGTTTTACCGCCCACAGTAATTACATAATCCTGAATATTTATATTGAATCTGGTGCATCGTTGATTATTTCTTCCAGCTAAGAATGCAGATATGATTGCGCATTTAAAGTAGTATTCGTCGTTGTTCTGAACATTGATACAGGCATGCTTTTCAGTTAATCTCTGCGGTAATTTTATATATGACGAACCTCTCAGTGGTTTGTACTGGTTTAAATTTATTTCCAATCCAGAGTCCATCCACTATCTCGTTCTTGGAATTCTTCCATTTTTATACATAAAGCATTCGCTTTATCGTTGTACATTATTTCACTATATTGTGGTTTTTGTAATAAAGTCATTTTTGTTTGAAATGACTTTATATCTACGACAACAGCATCAAAATCAGGATCATTATCATTTTTATGTATTCTCAAAAAAGTTCAAAATTAAATTTATACGAGTGATTTCTATGCAGTTGTTCACGCAAGAATTTCATAATTTCCTCCTTCATCTTTTCCAAAAAATATCCGGCAAGAGAATAATTTCATCCACATTTTCATAAATGTAGTTCTGTATATATAATTTAAAAATTTCCTTTATCTGTTGAATATGTCCATGCGATGTTGAAGTGTTTTCTATTGGTGACAAAGTGGAATTTTTTTCATATTGATGCACGAAATTGGATAACTCGATGCGTACTGAGGAGTAGTCAATTTTACACGACTTTATAAGATTGCTCCTCCAAACACCTTATCACCATAATATAAGCAGTTATCAACAGGAAGTTCTTATCAACAAAACCCTAATCATTTGATGCTTGAATTTTTACACGCGCAATTATTGTGAAAAACATATATTTCTTATCAGTAGTATTTTCAAAGTCATTCAAATCTTTTTGTCAACAGGAAGTTCTTATCAGTAAAACCCCAATTATTTCCTGTTTGAATTTTTACACGCGAAATTATTGTGAAATACATATATTTCATATCCGTTAAAATAAATAATTATGTGGCACTTAAAACCACGAATGGTTTTTTGGCCGAGCTTTTCTTCCATTAATGTTGTGCGTGTTAAATTTTGGACAGTATTAGAAGGGACCAACTTATTATAGCCAGTTCCGAACGGCAGAACTCTTGCGACATCACTTTTTCTGAGCTTTGTGAAAGAGTTCTTTTAGAAGCTTTTCCAAGGCAAATTGTTACTGCCGAAAGAATTGCCAATTGCTTGCCGACAGGTGGGTACCGTTCGAAGGAAAACATTTTTCGATATTAAATTTGTTATGCTTCAGCCGGGGATTGAACCCACGACCTACAGATCAGAAGGCCAACACACTAACCGCTGAGCTCACACATTCGAACATGTTATCATTAAAAATTAGAAATTTCATTCGAAAATATGGTGATATTATAACAGAGTCGCATTGGTTAAAAGTACAAAGTTTATTAGAACTTATATCAAATATTCAAAAAGTCGGATTCATGGAATCGAAATATAGGATTCATATTTAAAATTCACCTTGGAGCAATGATGACTGTGGACCTGACACTTGTGCATGTTATACCTTCGAAAAACAAAAATGCTTGGATGTAGAAAAATTGATTGATTGAACTATGTATGAAAAACTTTATCAAAGAATGAGAATAAAAGAGATAATAACACAAATACACTAGTGTATATTATCATTAATTATAAAATTTATTTAATTAAATTTATTTAAAATCAACTTTAAATTCGTACAATTAACAAAACTATTATATATTAATATTCTCCGTGTTTTGTCCTCTCAACCTAAAGGATCTGATATCTTGCTCGTATCTTCTCAACATCATCGATTTTTTTTTTGAGTTGTTCTATCAGCCTTCTCAGTCTCATATATTTTTTTAGTTGAACTATTAATCTTCTCAGCCTCATTGACTTTTTGACTTGTGCTGTCAATGTCTTCGAATATATAGGATGGTCTAAATTGTGAACCATATGTAAATCGTTCCACGTCTGGATATGAAATTCCCATCAATGTAATCGATCCGCCAATCATTTTAATTTTTACATGCTACTTTACAGTAAACATGAAACTTGTATCAAGTATGGCTTCAGGTTTATGTTCTACTCTTGCCATAGTAACCAATAATGTGCTAATCCCATCTTCAGAAGTCAAAAAGATTTTTAAATATTCCTGAACAACATCAACTTGAATAATCTTAAAATATTTGCAACCGCCCTTGCATAGACAATGCTTGTCACCCTTCTTTACTTTTTGAATCCAAAACATTTTTCATTTACCGCGATCGTTAAAGCGCAACTCAAGTTAAAACTGCCATATTGATAAAAAGCAGAATAAAACATCATGTTCTCGAAGATTTCAGTAGCGTCTACTTGCAAGCAACATCTATATGTCTGGAAGAATACATCTCTAAGCTAGTAATATCTGCGATATACTGTCCCCCAAGATACAGTATTACCGAACAGCAATATAAAGAATTTTTCTCAACTCTTGGTAGCAAATTCTTGGTTGCTGGCGATTTCAACGTCAAACACACTCACTGGGGCTCCCGTTTAATAACTCCAAAAGGCAGAAGACTATGTTCAATCATCACTAACCACGGCTACGATGTTATTTCAAATGGTCAACCGACATATTGGCCGACGGACAAGAGGAAAATACCCGATCTCATAGACTTTGGAGTCGCCAAAGGTTTGCAGATGGAAAATATCTCCACAGAGTGTAATTATGATCTATCATCTGACCACTCACCCACGTTAATATCTATAAAATCATCAAGCCCCCAAGGTAATTGCGTTAGAAAGAAAATAGACTGGTTAAAATTCAAGAAATATATAAATTCCCATCTTCCTCTGAGTACTGTATTAAGAAATGGACACGATGTAGACTCAGCACTCGAAAAATTCAACCAGCTGCTCTCATTAGCTCTCAGCTCAGCCACCTGCACAAAGGTATGCAAGCAATCAAACTATAGCCCATACACACCAGCCGATATTGAATTGCTAGTAAGACAGAAAAGAAGACTCCGAAGACAATGGCAAGAATTCAGATCACCGAATCTGAAAACACAGCTACAGCACTGCACTCGAAAGTTAAAGCAAGCCTTAAAAAATAAAAACAACAAAGAGTTAGAAGAGCACATAGCGAAATTAACACCTGGTGAAGCGTCAGACTACTCTTTGTGGAAATCAGCAAAAAACTCAAATCGGCCAATTCTCACTGATTCCCCCATCCGTTTGAGTGACGGTAATTGGGCTAGAAGCAACTGTGAGAAGGGTTTGGCTTTTGCAAACCACCTAAAAAGTGTGTTTACACCCAATCCACCCTCTTCACAGTCCTCATTACCAAAATTAACTTCTCAACCTTGCTCAATAACGCTTAAAATAAAAAAAAAGGATATATTCAAAGCAGTTTATAAAGATTTAAACCCAAAAAAATCACCTGGTCCAGATAAAATTACCGGTAAAATGATAAAAGAGCTACCTCCGGCTTCAGTAATTCATCTGATGCACATTTTCAATGCTATCCTTCGTATTAAACACTATCCCAAATGCTGGAAAACTTCAAAAATTATTATGATAGCAAAACCAGGAAAAGACCCTACAAAAGTTGCATCGTACAGACCTATCAGCCTCCTGCCTCTACTTTCTAAAGTATTCGAAAAGCTACTTGTCATGAATATAACTCCATTTATTAATCTGAACCAACTGATTCCTCAACATCAGTTTGGATTTAGAAAACAGCACGGCACAATAGAACAAGTCCACCGCATTGTAACTCTGATAAGGAACACTTTTGAAGAAAAAAAGTATTGCTCAGCTGTCTTTCTTGATATCACTCAAGCTTTCGATAAAGTATGGCACGAAGGCCTTATTTACAAACTCAAACTATTACTGCCTGCAAATGTCTCCTCATTGCTTAGTAGCTACCTCACGAAAAGACAATTTCTCGTACATCACAAGGATTACACAACAAATCCATTGGATATTCACGCTGGCGTTCCTCAAGGAAGCGTTTTGGGCCCCTTACTGTATCTCTTATACACTACAGATATGCCCAGCAATAACCATACATTTATATCGACCTTTGCAGATAATACGGCAATATTGTGTTCTCGCTCTAACCCCATAGAAGCTACTAAACTCCTGCAGACTCATATCGATTCTCTCGAAATCTGGCTAGCAAAATGGCGTATAAAAGTCAGTGAATCAAAGAGCGTACATGTAACCTTCACGCTAAGGCCAGATACATGTCCGCCACTTAAAATTAATGGCCAATCAGTTCCACAATGTTCCTCAACAAAGTACTTGGGTATTCACCTCGACAGAAGGCTGACCTGGAAAAATCACATAGAGGCAAAGAAAACTCAGATCAAGCTTAAAATTAATCAGTTATGGTGGCTGTTACACAAAAGATCAAAGTTGAATCTCGCATACAAAGTGCTATTATATAAAGCAATCCTGAAGCCAATCTGGACTTATGGTATTCAGTTTTGGGGCACCGCATCTCCCTCAAATATCGAAAAATTGCAGCGAATACAATCCAAGTGTCTGCGAATTATTGTAAACGCGCCTTGGTATATGAGGAACGTTAACATCCATCGCGATTTAAATGTACCCACAATTTCTGAGGAAGTCGCAATGTCTTGCAGAAGCTACATTCAAAAATTACACAGTCATCCGAATCCCCTTGCTAGGCAATTGTTGCTGAGCACGGGGCATCGTCGATTAAAAAGAAAAGACACACTGAATATGCTGTGAAATTGCTATACCTCGTGACTCAACAAATTGTGATGGAACGTTGGGAATATCACATAATTTTATTTAGTTTGTAAGATTTGATTACATATTGTTAGTTTCTAAGTAATTTTAGAAAGATCCAATAAAAAAGCTTGTTAAAAAAAAAAAAAAAAAAAAAAAAGTTAAAACTTACTGACTCAACACACCATTATTTATATCCTCGATATTAACCTCTTATCAACGCTTCTCATCAATTTTTACCCCAGCACCAAACCACGATCACAATTAAAGCTTTACATCAAACCACAACTTGAAAGCTATCACCCAAGGCACCCACCCACAACACAATAAAATATTTTAGACACAGACCCACAACAAAAGAAAATATTCTAGACACACACCCACAACACAATAAGATATGCTAGACATAAACCGATAACGTCATTGTTCCTCTGCTCCTCTGTGACAGAACAGACATATCCTAAATACTCAAGATAGGTCTTGTTAAAGGAGAAGATGCTGATATTTGCAGATTATGAACAGGAGTCCCTCCTATTTCCAAATAAATTTTTTAACCTCGCCCAGTTAGCTCTATGAGGAATACGATGTGGCAAGGATCTACCTTACGATCCAAATCGTAGAGTATCCTGCTCCATCCAGGAGTTGCCCCATAATGCGTTCCTGGCATTGGTGTCGCATCCGAGAAGAAGGATCCTGTCTCCTGTTTCTTGCACTAGTCTACTAACCTCTTCAGGCGGTGCAGGTTTCTCATGTGCCATATATACAAATGCGACCCGTAGTGTGACGCCGTCAGCTACTAGGTCAGCAACCGTTACATCCTGTGAACTGTAAAATGGGGTTAGAAAAATATTTAGGTGTTTTTTTGCTATAATACATGATCCGTTTATAGAGTACGTTGTAGTTTTCCCTGAAAGCCCCTTGATCTCGGTGCCCCGCAATGGCTATATCCACGTCCTCCTCCACCAGGAAGACGGCATGGTTGTCCGTAGCAACCCGAGAGTGCTGCAAGTTAATTTGGACTACATTGATGACCATGGTTAGACGTAATTTGTTTCGGTGACGTCATCCAGCTGTACCCCTTCCAACAGCTTTACGGTGCCCTCGGCTATATCCTCCTGCTCTTCATCCGTTCATTCCGTTCGCAGAACGGAATATTTTTAGTTTGGTATGCCGCATGCGGAGCCTCCGCTTTGACAGCGTTCCTCGATTTCGCTCCACTTGTCCAGCACAGGCTTCCCGTGGCCAGCGGTTTCATCCACCAACGTGATCTGCAAGTGATCACGTGCTACCTTGTTGTAGCCACGTGGTTTGGCAGCAGTTTTTGGAGAACGGACAGCAACACTGATTCCGTCGGCCATTTTGCTTTTTTAAGCGCCTCTCCGGATTCGTCATGACACCGATTCCGCTTCATTGCCTCGTTTGCCCTGGGTTTTTTGGCCAAGTACTCCTTGTAATCTTGGACCACCTTCCTATATCTGACTTTGTCGGCATCATCCTTTGGATGAACAGTACCAGCGGCCTCGTTTTTGCTTATACTCCGCTAGAAGCCAACCAAGAGACGGAGAGAGATCCTTCTCCGAGGTGGTACCCAACTCACTCCGTCCGTCCGTCACGGTATCCGATTTTTCTTTTGAATTACTTTGCATGTTAAGTGTGTTGTGAGTCAAAATGGTACGTGCCTAGTTTTTGTGCCTTGGCTCACTACGTAATAAAAGCATTCTCATTGTTATATTATATATAACTATTATTATATTTCATTATTATAATGTTATAAAACACTTATTATATTCTGTATTATATCATTGTGCACATTATATTATGTAGGTTAGGTTAGATTATGTGGCTGCCCTCTCTATGAAAGGACACACTTAGGCCAGAAAGACCCATTGTGATACCACCAAGCTTCTCTTCCAATACTATTGTGCGTGTTATATTTGGACAGTATTAGAAGGGACCTATTTATATTAGCCTGTTCCGAACGGCACAACCCTTGTGACATCACTTTAACTAAATTTTGTCACAGAGCTCTTTTAAGAAGCATTTTTGGCAAATTGTTATTGCCGGAAAAATTGCCAATTCTTACTGCAGGTGGGTTCCGTTCGAAAGAAAAATCTTTTTAATATAAAATTATGTTATGGGTGAGCCGGGATTGAACCCACGACCTACAGAGCAGAAGGCCAACGCACTAACCACAGAGCTACGGCACCCAATTATATTATGTAATTAATATTAAACTGTAATAACATCATAGTGGCTGAATGATCATTACCTTATTATGTATAACGCAATGATCATTGTGTTATTTCGTTGGTAAAAATACATAGTCGTAGTCATAGCCAAGATTAAAAACTATATTGTGAAGGAAATAATACACGGTTAAATAAAAACCTATATTGTGCGGGATAATATATATTGTCAAATAAATCCTACATTGTGAAGCAAAAACTATATATGTAGTCGAGTAAGAGTTAATTTGTGTGAAAGAAAAATTACTTTGTCGAAATAAATAAAGACTATATTGTGAAAAGAAACATTATAATTTTATTGTGCTAGGGAAGAATTACGGGAAGCAGAAGCAGAGTGAAAGGGGTAAGTTCGAAGAAATAAGTTATCTAAGAAGAAGTTTGAGTCTTCGAAAGGAAGGCACAACATTTTGGATACTGCGAAGTATCTTGTAAGACAAGATATTTTATGTTAAACGTTTAACGCAGTATTGGGATTCCATTGTTCCCTAGGACATAAAAATCGATTTGTGTTCCAGGATAATATCTGATGGAGGTTAGTATCTCCTTAGATATTACAATTCAGGAAGCCACCACTTTCATATGGGATTTAATTACGCAACATTCCACTTACGAGAAATACGTACTCACAAAATCGAAAGTACAACACGGCAAAGTACTACCACCAGGTGAGGAGCTAGAAGCCACATTAGCAGAACTAAGAGACCTTTTAAAAACACAGGGTGATGCAAGTCTAGTCTTGAAGGACAATTTGGACGCAGCAGCAGCACAAATAAGAAACCTCATATTAAAGATTGTGAACCAAGGGTTGGAAGCTGAACAACTAGACGCAAAGAACGTAGAACTCCACAGAAGAAATCAGGAGTTAGAAGGACTACTTAAGAAGAGAAATATTTCGGAGGAATTTATAGAAAAGAAATTCCAAGCCTTCGTGGATACTGAGCAATTAAGCGCCCTCCAGGTCCAAGTGAGAAACCTTGAGAGGGAACGCAGTTTAGCGGAGGTGACACCTCTTCTCCTCCGTACACCTATAAGGAAGATACTTACAAATATCAGCACGTATAGACGAGATAGCGCAGATGGTTAGTAGACTTGTTCTAGTACTCACTGGAGCCTAGTCAAAAAATTTGAGAACAGAAATCTATCAATTTATCTCTGGCTGTGAATTAGCCAGTAAAGGTATTGTGTATATGAGAGAGATGCCGGTGAGCTCATACCTTGGTTGAAATGATGTTATAATTTTTTCTGCAACCTGCTTTCTAACAAAATTAAAGTTATTTAAGTTTAATCATTCATAAATCTACTTAACCAAAGTAGAGGATACTAAAATGGCGCGTCTCATGAATACCGTATGATCCGAAATTTCTGCCAACTTTACCAGGTCATGTGAGATTATATATCTTGTCGGATTTTTGCTGTTATTGATGTTGTGCTGGTAATATTATTTTTCGTCTTCATCTTTTCCAATATCAGACTATTGCTATTGATGACTGATGTCAAATCTTGCTGTTGTTGTCGCTGTTGATTTTCTTCCATTTGTTCTGCTTCTTTAATTAATACGGTTGATGTGATGGTGGTGTTGTTGCTATTTGTGGTAGTTGTTGTATTCGCATTAGCACATTTTCCATCAACTTCCAAATTGTAAAGCCTTTCGTTGCTGGCCAATACCATTATTCAAAATGTACAAGTATGTAAATCAAATTTTGATTTATTTAATTACTTTCGTTATCGAAAGAAATTCCGTTTTGAGACGGAAGAGAAACGCACGTAAATCAAACCAATTGTTTCTTATCTATATCACTTTGTACAAAGAAAAAAACACGAGATATAAATATTAACCCTTTATATATGCGAGATAAATATAATTTATTATTAAACCGTATTGAATATGTTCCACAATGGAAATTGTTAAATATATTATTTTATACAAAAAAAAACCTCGAGATAAAAAATGAACAAAAAATGCGCGCTCTGTTCGTGTAAGCAAGAACAAGAACAAACGAAGCCACTGCTGACTGATCAAGTCAGAGTTGCATTCGCCTTCTATAAAGGTGGCACCAAATACACCAGACAGTGCGCGTGACGTAATTTTCTGGCGTAGACAGGTATAAAACCAGAAGAGTTGGAAGATTTCATACCCTGCATAGAGCAACGTTTATACGGAGATGCTTTTTTTTGGTATTGGCGAAAAAATTTGGAAAAATTATATACACCTCTAAGGAACACATACCTGAAAATAGTCCAGCTAGAACCCATCACTCACCAAATCCAGTTTGCATGGCAATTACCACAGGAAAGTATAAATGCATTCGACAGAAGATCAGACGAACTGAAAACCGCCGCAACCCAGTGTGTCAAAGTCTCATATGGGGGAAGAGAAGACCAAGCACTACTGCATGAGCTAGAGACGTCCGCAAAGGAATCATTTGTAAGAGGCCTTAGCGAACCAATGCTCAGAATCCATATGCTAAGCAAGAAAGTCACATTAGGAGAACTAGCAGAGGAGGCTTTAAATAGGAGTATCCTGCTCGAAAGAGGGCAACACTACTATCAGCTCAACCATTAAATTCTTATGAAACTTACCATACCCAAACAGGTAACATAATAGCGTTCCACCACAACAGGAATAATAAGGTGCCACTTAAGGTAGATCAGTACCCAGAGAATAAAGTAAATCCTTAAAATAACAAAAAGAAATTTCCTACCTGTTCCTTCTGCTAAAGGGACAGACCAAAACGAATGTTTTAAAAGGAAAAATACTCCCTTCGTATTAAATGTAAGCAATATGGGCAATATGTGGGTGCCGTTACTCAGTGTGTTGGCCTTCTGATCTGTAGGCTGATCCCCGGCTGATGCATAACAAATTTAATATCGATAAGATTTTTTTTTTCGAATGGTACCCACCTGTCGGCAAGCAATTGGCAATTCTTCCGACAGTAACAATTTGCCATGAAAAAGCTTCTAAATGAACTCTGTGACAAAGCTCAGAAAAAGTGATGTCACAAGAGTTCTGCCGTTCGGAACCGGAACCGGAATACTGTCCAAATTTAACACGCACAACAGTATTGAAAGAGAAGCTCGGCCAATGAGCCCTTCGGGGCTTTAAGTGCCACATATTTAATTATTTATTTTTTTTTACTAATTACATAATGTAATGTGCATAATGATATAATACAGAATATAATAAGTGTTGTTATAACATTATAGTAATGATATATAATAATAGTTATATATAATATAACAATTAGAATGCTTTTATAACGTAGTGAGACAAGATACAAATATTAGGCACGTACGATTTTGGCTCACAACATCCCTACCCCTTTAAGTAAGAAAAAATTATCAATTTAATTGAATTTAAAAATTGTTTAGGTAACATAAAGGGTTATCCATTTCGCGGTTTCAAAAGTATAGGGCTAGAATTCGACCTCTGTCAAACTGAGTTGTTAAAACAATTTCTTTCTTTTTCAGTTCAAAGTCTGACATTTGCGAAAATGGATAGCTTAATTATCGCCATTCTGCTTTAAGAGGAGATTATGGTTTACATAATCGTCCAACTACGCAAGCAATTGGCAAAATTGTGAAGAAATATGAAGAGACTGGATCGGTTACAGATATTGTAAGGCCTGTGCATCATCGTTTCGCTCGTACCGCTGCTGTAAGTGAAAGGTTTGCCGAAGACCCGAATGTGTCGATTCCTCGTCGTTCTCAGGAATTAGGACTGTCTTACGGCACATTATGGCGTATTTTGCATTTGGATCTACACCTACATCCATATAAAATCCAGCTCACACAACAACTGAAGCCAGCTGACCATTCACAACGTCGTAGATACGTCGAATGGGTGCTTGAACAACAGGCGGTGGACGGCGATTTTTCGAACAAAATTTTCTTCAACGACGAAGCACATTTCTCACTCGGTGGGTATGTTAACAAACAAAATTGTCGTATTTGGGGTTCTGAGAATCCTCAAGTAATTGAAGAGGACACCACTGCTTGGTGCGCTCTTTGGTCCGGAGGTGTGATTGGACCTTACTTCTTCGAAAACGATGATGGAACGACTGTCACCGTCAATTCGGAGCGTTATGGTCATATGATAACCGACTTTTCTTTCCCTGCTATTGAAGAATACGACTTAGAGAATATGTGGTTTCAACAAGACGGTGCCACATGCCACACAACTCGACCGAATATGGCTTTATTGCAAGAGAAATTTTCTGGGCGCGTAATTTCTCGTCGTGGCGATATCAAGTGGCCACCAAGATCATACGATTTGACACCGCTTGACTTTTTTTTGTGGGGCTACGCGAAAGACCGTGTTTATGCAGATAAACCTTTAACTCTTGAGCACCTAAAAACCAACATTCGTCACGTTATGGCTGAGATACCGCCCAATATGTGTCAAAAAGTGGTCGAAAATTACCTCAAAAGAATCGATGCTTGCAGCATTTCGCGTGGTGGTCATTTAAATGATGTAGTATTCACACATAATGTCAACGTTCAAACTTTATAATAAAAAAGAAATATCATGATAAAAAAAATTTTATATGTGTTTTATTTACATTTACTTTTGAAACCGCAAAATGGATAACCCTTTATTTTTATTTTTAAAACGTATATATTGTGTATTTATATGTGAATCTTAATATTTTATACCTATTTTTATAACTTATTAAATAATTTTCTTGGTTCCATGTTTCTGTTGAGCCGCTTTCTTCTGTTGTACTGTGATTAGAAAAGTTCTTGTTAAGTAAAAAAAATCTTATTTCTGCTTATATCGTTGAGGTACTGACGTAGGATTTTGACGGAATTTTAAAAATTGAAGAAATGGCAGTTGTTTTTTTAGAAATTATTCGTTTTCATGCTTTTTTTCGATATAAAAACTGCTGTAAAATTGAAAAAAAAAATTTTCGAAAAACCGCTACGTGGGTACCTGTATTAATGAGTCTGTCAAAATTTCAAGTCAATCGGTTAAGTAGATTTTTTTTAATCCTGCCCACAAAATTCAGAAATATGGTTTCGAGAAAAACGCTTTAAAAGTTTGGAAACACAACAAAACTTTGTATTATAGACTCACATTTAATCTGCAATACCAGGACCATAAACTTCCCCTTCCTCATCCTGTAGAAGCTCTCGTTAAGGATGCGAAAAATGTAAAAAAAATCGATTTTTCAAAAATTTTACACAGGTGGACCCCCTTAACTCCGCCGTTGCTTTATATTTTTTCTCAATGTTAAAACTGTTTTAATGTGTCGAGGAGGATTTATTTGAAATGTGGAATTTTGCTCGCTGCAAAATCATCGATGTTACTGTTATATAACACGTAAAATTCTTGCTCACCGTGATATACCGTGGTGTCCAATGTCTGAATAGTTATTACATTACTACTTTGTAGAATCAGCGTTGTTGAGTTGTTATCGTATCTCCTTCTTATACTCGTGTGACTGACGATTTAATCTTCTCATTAACTGCTTATCTTTGCAATTTATACTTTAGCACTATTTACAAAATAGAAGCTCAGTGCACGTGTTTTGTCTGGTATGTACAATTTCTCTCGACATAACGCCTCCAATGGTTGGACAACATCTTGCAGTGTGATTTTTTTGTATGCAACACTACTAAGAAATATCGTTAATGTGACGCCCTGTAACCCAGCTCCAAATGCGTGACAACTGAGTCAACAATAGGCGTTCACTATCCGGATAAAAGCGTTACACATGAGACTTGTATGTAGACACTGTGTATAGCTGCTATTCAAACAGTCCAAGTATTTCATGAGAATGCTGCTTATTCTGTTGACTTTATTTAACGCTATACTATGTAACCTCAACTCGATTACCTATTTGGTTTCCGTTAATATCGCTGTCTAAATCTTTTCCGGTGTGTCTAAACCTTGCTGGATAAGTTGTCTTTCAGCTTTGTCAACGTTCCACCAGTTCTTGCCAGTATATTACTGGCAAGATTACCAGTAATATACCTATTCAATTATTTTTTACAAACTCTACAAACCTTTTCTTTTTTTTATTATAATTACACCTTAATAGTCGTAGTATATTCTTCTAAATCAGACTTTTGTTTTATAAAATTTGTAGTTATGTTTTTACAAAGTTTTATAATTTTGCATTAAACGGTTTTTATGTATATTTTTTATAATGCAACTTTTATATATTAATTTATCTTTCTAAAAATTTTAAACTTGGGGAATGCATCGTTGTTTTACATATTGTATAATTTATCAACAACGTTTCAAATTCCTTCTGTTGCAATAATCATCTCTTCTGCACTATTCGATTGTTCATATTTTCATCTCAGACCGTGGAAGACGGAACGGTAACCCGTTTTGTTAATTCTCTCTATTTATTCTCTAATAGCCCTGACAGGCGGCAGCGTTAATCCGGATTAACGATTTAATTCGAATTAACTCTGGCATTAATTGCAGCTATTCCGCATTAACTAACAGTTAATTATCATAATTAAAAATTTCTATTATGAATTTTTCTCGATCCAGCTTATAAAATAATAGGTGTGTTCACTTATAAAAAACATTCAACAATTGTTAACAATTTTCGACATTAAAAGCGTTGGCGAACAAATAAATCCAGCTGTCAATTACGAACTGTGAATGTCAATGAACAAGTTTCTGATAGTTTTCAGTTCACGTACTCCTTGTAGATTGTCTACCTAATACACAATAATAAAACAGCAATGAGCTGTTTAGTTAATTCGCAATACTGCCGTCTGTCAGGTTTGTATTTTATACGGATTAAGTGGGCCGTTAATCCGGATTAAAGCTGTCGTCTGTCTAGGCTATAACTTCTGCCTCGTATTGCTATGATTGATCTGATTTTCATAACGATTTCCTAAACCTATGTATTTCTATACTAACTCGAATTTAATTATTTGATTGCTTAAAAGGCTTGATTAATAAATTCGCATGTGCTCATGAGTATCCACACACCGAATTACAATTTAACGTGATGCATTGCAACAGATGTGGTTATACATATAAACATAGCAACTTGCCCTATTCTATGTCCTGAAGCTTAACTTAACTTAGTTCTTACGTCACACTATTGTATTTTATACCCTAACTGAATATTTTTTTCGTCTACCGCAAACACTGTTAATTCGTTAAACTACTATTACTAGTATCTAGTAATACTAGTATCTAGTGTCAACAAACAAAGAGTCCCGGCGTCTTGGACAGCACGTCACTGTTGACAACTACGCTTTTGAAGTAGTAAGGGACTTTGTCTATTTTGGAACCAGCATTAACAGCAGTAATGACGTCAGCTTGGAGATCATGCGTAGGATAACTCTTGCTTGGTGTTACTTTAGGCTGAGTAAACAATTGAAAAGTCGAGCCCTCTCTCGAAGAACGAAAACTACACTCTACAAGTCTCTCATCATGCCTGTCCTAAAAGCGTAACTTATGTATATAAAATTGCTCCATTTTTCTGATAAATTAGTATTTTGTAAAAATATATATTTTTTGGTTTTTTTTTTATCTAACAAGTTTTTTTTATTGGATCTTTCTAAATTACTTAGAAACAAGATTACACTCTCCATTTCTTGGATTGTTAATTTATGCACCTTAATACAAATAATCCGATCTCCACCTTTGCCCTGCTGACAAATCCAATGTCATTAACATCATCTTCGAGGGACTCCGTGGCCTTGAGTACCTTCAAAGTATCTTTGTTGGATTACTTTGAAGGTACTCAGATGAGCTTCCTCTAGGCGCAGTTCTATCGACAAGTCCATGACTCCTATAATGAGGTCGTCTTCCGCTAGTTGAGCGTTGGTTTTCCTCGCCCTGATGGGCGAGTCCGGCATTTTGGCGCTCCACCACAACTGCTTGGCCCATGTACCGTGCGCGAGACTTGTGGATTCGCTTGCTTAACAGTTTTATCAGATTGTTCACCCCACTCATCACTCCCCTATTGCCCTCCATCTCTAGAGCTATCCCACTAGTGCGAGGCTCGAGTTTCGAGCCTCGCACTAGTTCGATAGATGTGACACCTGGTTTTGGAGTGGATAAGAGCTTAGATTCCATAGAAGCCTCATTTCCGCCACCCCCTCCATTACTTTGTACGCCGTGTCTGTCAGTATTTCTTCGCATGAGGCAGTACTGACCGCCATTGCGGAACTTATTTAAATTGTTAAAATATAATAAAATATATTAATTAATGCAATTCCATGTAATTTTTTAGATCGGATGGTCGGGGATCGTACTTCTGATCAATTGCTCTGCGATGGATATTGGTTATCATTAGATCGAGTATTCGCTCCACGTACCGCTCTTCTATTGCCAGGCAAACACGTAGACATGCCAGTAGACCAGATGGTCGTACTACATATCTCTGATTGTATAGCACGCAATAGGTGGGATGCTAGCTATACGTACCTCTGGTTTAACCACTATGGCAACCTCCCTCAAGAAGGATGTATCAGATCGGTCACCTTACATTAATAGGGCATAGCCTTTAGCTGGTTTTGTATCATCGATGAATCTCGCGCCTGAGTTGGTTTGTACTTCAAACGATCTTGCATGATGCTAGACCCAACGCATTTGTATTGACGACGAATTGTTGGTTAATAATTTTGCTCACATAGTTCGTCTTCTTCGGGATCTTCCAATACCTAAAATTTCTTGAGTAAATTGTTACGATTCAGCTGGTTAAACGAAGCTGCCGATCTACAAGTATCATCGTTGAATCTCGAAGAAGTAGTGCTAGGTTCAGCACTATATCTACGACATATCAATTGTGTGTGATGGTAGATCCGTGGCTAATGTAGGTAATACTAATGCTTGAGTGGCCATTTCCCATGATGAATTATTATATACTAGAGTAATACTACAAGCTTCTACAGAGTTTGCAAAAATGGTCCTACAACAACATTTGTATTTAACTTTAGGTTTCGATACAATCGTTCAAAAATTAAGGTTGCTTCCGAATCTAAATCAATGACATCACACACCAAAAATGTAATATCATTATGTTTCTGATTGAAAAAGAATGAATGCTCTTTCTTTTAAAAATCGGAAGAGCCAAACGTCATTTTTTGGATATGGTCTCTTAATAATTTTTGCTTAGAAGTTAGCCTAGAATTCAATATGCAATACATTTTCTTTGAAAATTTTGCTCCAAATTCAGCCCTAATATATACACCTATTTATTCGGCGTAATAAAAACAAATCCATTATTTTTCCAATAGAAGGCTTTAGTATCTCGCGTTGTAAATATGAGTGCGTCCGAGTTACCTTAGATGGCGTCAGAAAACCTTCACCACAGTAAAGCAGCCTCGACTGCCCTTCTGAATCGTTTGGTAGAAGATCAGTCAGAATTTGCCTTGTTCAGGAACCATGGATGAATGGAGGGTGAATTTATGGCTTGTGTATGGCATGTATATTAGTGAAAGTATTTACAACTAAGTAAGTAATTTAGTATTCATAAATATAGCAACGAATATGTAACCAATATAAGCTGGGAGACTGGCAAGAGAAGATATCGGCTTGTGCTCCGTACCGTACCCAAACCCGTACCACCGTAAGTGCTAACAGAGCATGTAACGCAAGGCGAGGCAATAAAGCAAAGGCTTATTATAGGAGGTGATGCCAATGCACACCATACCATTTCCAGAGGTTATCCCTAAAAAAATTAATTTTTTTCTATATAAATTTTGGCTATCCTAATGCTAATATGTATATATATATATATATATATATATATATATATATATATATATATATATATATATATACACACACATATATATATATATATATATATATATATATATATTAGCATTAGGATAGCCAAAATTTATATAGAAAAAAAATTTGTTAAAATTGCACTTTATTCTTTAATATAATGCAAAACAAATATGAGGAATATTTAATAGAAAAATTAACCTCGAATATCGCCAACTTTAATTTCACTAGCGCATTGACTACAAAATAAAGAAAAAGCGTAACTTATGTATATAAAATTTCTCCATTTTTCTGATAAATTAGTATTTTGTAAAAATATATAAATTTTTGGTTTTTTTTTATCTAACAAGTTTTTTTTATTGTATATTTCTAAATTACTTAGAAACTAACAATAAGTAATCAAATCTTACAAACTAACTAAAATTATGTGATTTTCCCAACGTTCCATCACAATTTGTTGAGTCGCGAGGTATAGCAATTTCACAGCATATTCAGTGTGTCTTTTCTTTTTAATCGACGATGCCCCGTGCTCAGCAACAATTGCTTAGCAAGGGGATTCGGATGATTGTGTAATTTTTGAATGTAGCTTCTGCAGGACATTGCAACTTCCTCAGAAATTGTGGGTACATTTAAATCTCGATGGATGTTAACGTTCCTCATATACCAAGGCGCGTTTACAATAATTCGCATACACTTGGATTGTATTCGCTGCAATTTTTCGATATTTGAGGGAGATGCGGTGCCCCAAAACTGAATACCATAAGTCCAAATTGGCTTCAGGATTGCTTTATATAATAGCACTTTGTATTCAAGATTCAACTTTGATCTTTTGTGCAACATCCACCATAACTGATTAATTTTAAGCTTGATCTGAGTTTTCTTTGCCTCTATGTGATTTTTCCATGTCAGCCTTCTGTCGAGGTGAATACCCAAGTATTTTGTTGAGAAACATTGTGGAACTGATTGGCCATTAATTTTAAGTGGGGGACATGTATCTAGCCTTAGCGTGAAGGTTACATGTACGCTCTTTGATTCATTGACTATTATACGCCATTTTGCTAGCCAGATTTCGAGATAATCGACATGAGTCTGGAGGAGTTTAGTAGCTTCTATGGGGTTAGAGCGAGAGCACAATATTGCCGTATCATCAGCAAAGGTCGATATGAATGTATAGTTATTGTTGGGCATATCTGAAGTGTATAAGAGATACAGTAAGGGGCCCAAAACGCTTCCTTGAGGAACGCCAGCGAGAATATCCAATGGATTTGTTGTGTAATCCTTGTGATGTACGAGAAATTGTCTTTTCGTGAGGTAGCTGCTAAGCAATGAGGAGACATTTGCAGGCAGTAATAGTTTGAGTTTGCAAATAAGGCCATCGTGCCATACTTTATCGAAAGCTTGAGTGATATCAAGAAAGACAGCTTAACTTTTTAAGCATATTACAGTAAACGTGATTTTAAAAAAAAGTAACAGTTGGAGGTGTGAGCCCACAATAACGAAAAGCGGCGACTATACATGTTATTAAAAGTATTGTGTACAATAAATATTATAAATGTATGAAATGTAGTTTCTTTGAAACGAATCGAACAAAATATATATATATATATATATATATATATATATATATATATATATATATATATAAATATATATATATATATATATATATATATATATATATATATATATATATAAATATATATATATATATATATATATATATATATATATAAATATATATATATATATATATATATATATATAAATATATATATATATATATATATATATATATATATATATATATATATATATATATATATATATATATATATATATATATATATATAACGCGTTTATCCCAACGCTCTATCATTGGGAATTCAGTAGTGAACGGCTAGAAGAAAAGATTCCCAGATTCCCTGAGCCTTACGCTGCTTAGCTGCTTAACCTCAAGCCACTTGGCTGTTAGTTGTTTACCGTACAGGTCGATCGGTAGTAATGCTGCAGTTGGGCTTGTTCTAAGAGCTCCGTTAATAGATAGGCCAGTTTGTCTCTGAATACTCTCCATGCGTTTGATTGTATACCTATTATTAAGATCTGCTCACCAGACTAGAATACCATAAGTTAAAATTAGCCTCACAACGGTTGTAGAAACCTCTTGTATGATCTGAGGGTTAGACCCCGTCTCTTTTCAACTATCCCTTTACACGAGTAGAGTGCTGTTGCTCCTTTCCCTACTCTGTCTTCTACATTATAATTCCAAATCAACTTTCTATTTAAGATAAGTTCTAGGTAGCGAGCTTTAATTCTAAATGACAACGCAGTACTGTTTAAAGTAGGAGGATTTGCTTCTTGTAGTCGGTGCTTCCTGGTAAACATAATAAGTTCGGTTTGATTAACATGGGCTCCTAATCCCTATAATTTGGACCAGTTGTCAATTTCATATAATATACTTTGCACAATTTCAGAGAGAGTATCTGGAAATTTCCCGCTTACTGTAATGGCAACAACATTCTCGTAGGCAATAATTGTATGTCCCCTGCCACCTAGGTTTCGCAATAATTTATTCAATGCAAAAACCGACAGAAGATGCAAGAGGACACCTTGAATTCAACCAGAGACTCGACGATGCCAACGCGGTAATTAAGCTACCGAAGTAAATTAATTATTCTCTATAGAGTTTTCTATCTCTGTTATAAGTGAGTTCAGTGCAGTTTCCGTAGATTTGCTTTTACTGTAATCATGCTGCGAGGTCCTGAGTTGCTGTAGTGTTGTTATGGTTCTAATATATTTAGGCTTTAGTCTTTAGGACTAACATATGAGATTTTGCCTGCTTTTGGCATAAATACCACTTGTACTTCCTTCCACAAGTAGGGTATATAATTAAGGTGCACAGCACTCTTAAAATGGTTATGAGCCAGTTCATGATGTAATCTAAGAGCTTCTGAAGTTACCCTCGCTGTATCCAGTTAGGTTCTGGTGATTTGAATGGTTTGAAAGTTCTTACCGACCATGCTATATTGGTCTTGGTAATAACACTTAAGACGTCTGAGTCGGATTCCGATTTGCAGCCGCTTTCAGTTAACTTCGTGGCACTATTTACCCTACCAGAAAAGTATGGTATGTATCTAAAAGTTTGTTCAAAGATTCTTCGCTTGATACTGTCCAGCTCTGAACAGTATTTTTCTTAATCGAGAGGCTTCTGTGGTACTCTTAGCATCCCACAGAATGCCCTCCAAGAGGCTCCTTTTGCTTTTCTCAATTCTTTCTTATAAGAATTAAGTTTGTGATAGTGGTCGTTCCAGTCAATATCCTTTCAGAGTGACTTTGGTGTCGAATTGTTTTCTGCATTCTCTTCGTAGTTCGTTAAGTTTCTTAGACCACCAAGGTGGTTTCTTCTTCCCTTTCGTTGCTGATTTTGGGCAGGCTTTATTTAACGCTTGATTATATAATTTAGTAAACATCCCGACGAGACTACCGATTGTGTCGCCGTTATAGGGATTGAAGGGTGGGTCTAATAGTGGTGTTGACTGAAAGTTAAAAAGCAACTCACCCCATTTGTTGATGTTTGTGATGCCCAAATGGTATGGTGTGCATTGGCATCACCTCCTATAATAAGCCTTTGCTTTATTGCCTCGCCTTGCGTTACCTGCTCTGTTAGCACTTACGGTGGTACGGGTTTGGGTACGGTACGGAGCACAAGCCGATATCTTCTCTTGCCAGTCTCCCAGCTTATATTGGTTACATATTCGTTGCTATATTTATGAATACTAAATTACTTACTTAGTTGTAAATACTTTCACTAATATACATGCCATACACAAGCCATAAATTCACCCTCCATTCATCCATGGTTCCTGAACAAGGCAAATTCTGACTGATCTTCTACCAAACGATTCAGAAGGGCAGTCGAGGCTGCTTTACTGTGGTGAAGGTTTTCTGACGCCATCTAAGGTAACTCGGACGCACTCATATTTACAACGCGAGATACTA
This sequence comes from Megamerina dolium, assembly GCA_963854835.1. Classification (NCBI taxonomy): domain Eukaryota; kingdom Metazoa; phylum Arthropoda; class Insecta; order Diptera; family Megamerinidae; genus Megamerina; species Megamerina dolium. The sequence goes on from OY978525.1 coordinate 49,457,639, forward strand.
AAGCCTTCTATTGGAAAAATAATGGATTTGTTTTTATTACGCCGAATAAATAGGTGTATATATTAGGGCTGAATTTGGAGCAAAATTTTCAAAGAAAATGTATTGCATATTGAATTCCAAGCTAACTTCTAAGCAAAAATTATTAAGAGACCATATCCAAAAAATGGCGTTTGGCTCTTCCGATTTTTAAAAGAAAGAGCATTCATTCTTTTTCAATCAGAAACATAATTTTTTTTTTTTTTTTTTTTTTTGTTAGCTTTTTTTTTTTATTGAATCTTTCTTAAATACAAGAAACTAACAATAATTATTCAAATCTTACAAACTAAATAAAACTATGTGATATCCCCTACGTTCCATCACAATTTGGTGAGTCGCGAGATGTAGCAATTTTACAGCATATTCAGTGTGTCTTTTTTTTTTAATCGACGATGCCCCTTGCTCAGCAACAATTGCCTAGCAAGGGGATTCGGATGATTGTGTAATTTTTGAATGTAGCTTCTACAGGACATTGCAATTTCCTCAGAAATTGTGGATACATTTAAATCTCGATGGATGTTAACGTTCCTCATATACCAAGGCGCGTTTACAATAATTCGCAGACACTTGGATTGTATTCGCTGCAATTTTTCGATATTAGAGGGAGATGCGGTGCCCCAAAACTGAATACCATAAGTCCAGATTGGTTTCAGGATTGCTTTATATAATAGCACTTTGTATTCAAGATTCAACTTTGATCTTTTGTGTAACAGCCACCATAACTGATTCATTTTAAGCTTGATCTGAGTTTTCTTTGCCTCTATGTGATTTTTCCATGTCAGCCTTCTGTCGAGGTGAATACCCAAGTACTTTGTTGAGGAACATTGTGGAACTGATTGGCCATTAATTTTAAGTGGGGGACATGTATCTAGCCTTAGCGTAAAGGTTACATGTACGCTCTTTGATTCATTGACTTTTATACGCCATTTTCCTAGCCAGATTTCGAGAGAATCGATATGAGTCTGCAGGAGTTTAGTAGCTTCTATGGGGTTAGAGCGAGAGCACAATATTGCCGTATCATCAGCAAAGGTCGATATGAATGTATAGTTATTGTTGGGCATATCTGAAGTGTATAAGAGATACAGTAAGGGACCCAAAACGCTTCCTTGAGGAACGCCAGCGTGAATATCCAATGGATTTGTTGTGTAATCCTTATGATGTACGAGAAATTGTCTTTTCGTGAGGTAGCTACTAAGCAATGAGGAGACATTTGCAGGCAGTAATAGTTTGAGTTTGTAAATAAGGCCATCGTGCCATACTTTATCGAAAGCTTGAGTGATATCAAGAAAGACAGCTGAGCAATACTTTTTTTCTTCAAAAGTGTTCCTTATCAGAGTTACAATGCGGTGGACTTGTTCTATTGTGCCGTGCTGTTTTCTAAATCCAAACTGATGTTGAGGAATCAGTTGGTTGAGATTAATAAATGGAGTTATATTCATGACAAGTAGCTTTTCGAATACTTTAGAAAGTAGAGGCAGGAGGCTGATAGGTCTGTACGATGCAACTTTTGTAGGGTCTTTTCCTGGTTTTGCTATCATAATAATTTTTGAAGTTTTCCAGCATTTGGGATAGTGTTTAATACGAAGGATAGCATTGAAAATGTGCATCAGATGAATTACTGAAGCCGGAGGTAGCTCTTTTATCATTTTACCGGTAATTTTATCTGGACCAGGTGATTTTTTTGGGTTTAAATCTTTATAAATTGCTTTGAATATGTCCTTTTTTTAATTTTGAGCGTTATTGAGCAAGGTTGAGAAGTTAATATTGGTAATGAGGACTGTGAAGAGGGTGGATTGGGTGTAAACACACTTTTTAGGTGGTTTGCAAAAGCCAATTCTTCTCACAGTTGCTTCTAGCCCAATTACCGTCACTCAAACGGATGGGGGAATCAGTGAGAATTGGCCGATTTGATTTTTTTGCTGATTTCCACAAAGAGTAGTCTGACGCTTCACCAGGTGTTAATTTCGCTATATGCTCTTCTAACTCTTTGTTGTTTTTATTTTTTAAGACTTGCTTTAACTTTCGAGTGCAGTGCTGTAGCTGTGTTTTCAAATTCGGTGATCTGAATTCTTGCCATTGTCTTCGGAGTCTTCTTTTCTGTCTTACTAGCAATTCAATATCAGCTGGTGTGTATGGGCTATAGTTTGATTGCTTGCATACCTTTGTGCAGGTGGCTGAGCTGAGAGCTAATGAGAGCAGCTGGTTGAATTTTTCGAGTGCTGAGTCTACATCGTGTCCATTTCTTAATGCAGTACTCAGAGGAAGATGGAAATTTATATATTTCTTGAATTTTAACCAGTCTATTTTCTTTCTAACGCGATTGCTTTGTGGGCTTGGTGATTTTATAGATATTACCGTGGGTGAGTGGTCAGATGATAGATCATAATTACACTCTGTGGAGATATTTTCCATCTGCAAACCTTTGGCGACTCCAAAGTCTATGAGATCGGGTATTTTCCTCTTGTCCGTCGGCCAATATGTCGGTTGACCATTTGAAATAACATCGTAGCCGTGGTTAGTGATGATTGAACATAGTCTTTTGCCTTTTGGAGTTATTAATCGGGAGCCCCAGTGAGTGTGTTTGACGTTGAAATCGCCAGCAACCAAGAATTTGCTACCAAGAGTTGAGAAAAATTCTTTATATTGCTGTTCGGTAATACTGTATCTTGGGGGACAGTATATCGCAGATATTACTAGCTTAGAGATGTATTCTTCCAGACATATAGATGTTGCTTGCAAGTAGACGCTACTAAAATCTTCAAGAACATGATGTTTTATTCTGCTTTTTATCAATATGGCAGTTCCTCCGCGTGCCTTACCATGCGGATGATTTGTGGTGTACAGTTTGTAATATGGTATTTGGTAGCAATTTTTGTCAGTGAAATGGGTCTCAGATATCATCATTATGTCGATTTGGCTGGATTCAAGGAATTGAATTAGCTCCAAACGGTGCTGGCTTAAGCCGTTGGCGTTCCAGTGGCATATCTTGAGACAACTCATGGTCTGGATAGCAATGTTTGGAGTAACATCGATTGATTTTTCATCATTTCTTGCATCATTGTTTGCATTGAGTTCATGAATTGGTTCATATTCTGAATCAATGTTTGAAGCAAATGTTCAACGGTACTTGGCTGTTGGGTGGGCAGTGAGTGTTTCTGCTCATTATTTACATTGCTTTGTTGGTGTGTGTTTTGTTTTAACACGCTAGCGTATGAATTGGTTTGATTCTTGTTTGGGATTGCAGAGAAGAATTGTGTTGCATCAATATTTTGTCTCGTACTTGAGTTGGCTATCTGAGTTTGCTCAACTGGTTTTAGAGGTTGATTGCTAGCGGAGAAATTTAGCTTTAGGGTTGTATATACTGGGCAACCTCTATAATTTGCGGTGTGATTAACTCCACAATTGCTGCATTTTTTCATGCTAGCATCGCCTTTAGATTTTGGGCATATGTTTGATTTATGGAGATCTCCACAAATCACACAAACAGCTGGCAGGGTACAATATGTCTTAGTATGTCCATATTCTTGGCAGTTGCTGCACTGAGGAGGTCCAGTTCTCTTATGGGGTTCTTCGATTGTGATTTTGCGATGCAATAAATATCGAATTTTATATATGGGGTGTACTTCACCTTTTTTTAGGGGTTTTGTTTCAGGCTGAAGCTCAATACGATATAACGGTTGAGGTATATTGCTCTTGTTGAGAATGTTGAATACTGTTTTGGCTTGAAACCCTTCTTCCTGGAGGGCAAGTTTGATTTCGTTAATATCAACGTTGGGTTCGACGCCTTTGAGTACAACGATTAAGCCCTTACTACTTTTTAGCTGATATGTGTAGTAATTCTTTTTTACAGCATCAAATTCCGCTATTACTTTGCGAATAATGATATTACATTTTTGGTGTGTGATGTCAGTGATTTAGATTCGGAAGCAACCTTAATTTTTGAACGATTGTATCGAAACCTAAAGTTAAATACAAATGTTGTTGTAGGACCATTTTTGCAAACTCTGTAGAAGCTTGTAGTATTACTCTAGTATATAATAATTCATCATGGGAAATGGCCACTCAAGCATTAGTATTACCTACATTAGCCACGGATCTACCATCACACACAATTGATATGTCGTAGATATAGTGCTGAACCTAGCACTACTTCTTCGAGATTCAACGATGATACTTGTAGATCGGCAGCTTCGTTTAACCAGCTGAATCGTAACAATTTACTCAAGAAATTTTAGGTATTGGAAGATCCCGAAGAAGACGAACTATGTGAGCAAAATTATTAACCAACAATTCGTCGTCAATACAAATGCGTTGGGTCTAGCATCATGCAAGATCGTTTGAAGTACAAACCAACTCAGGCGCGAGATTCATCGATGATACAAAACCAGCTAAAGGCTATGCCCTATTAATGTAAGGTGACCGATCTGATACATCCTTCTTGAGGGAGGTTGCCATAGTGGTTAAACCAGAGGTACGTATAGCTAGCATCCCACCTATTGCGTGCTATACAATCAGAGATATGTAGTACGACCATCTGGTCTACTGGCATGTCTACGTGTTTGCCTGGCAATAGAAGAGCGGTACGTGGAGCGAATACTCGATCTAATGATAACCAATATCCATCGCAGAGCAATTAATCAGAAGTACGATCCCCGACCATCCGATCTAAAAAATTACATGGAATTACATTAATTCATATATTTTATTATATTTTAACAATTTAAATAAGTTCCGCAATGGCGGACAGCACTGCCTCATGCGAAGATGTACTGACAGACACGGCGTACAAAGTAGTGGAGGGGGTGGCGGAAAATGAGGCTTGTATGGAATCTAAGCTCTTATCCACTCCAAAACCAGGTGTCGCATCTGTCGTAGCTGGCGGAACGGCTCTTGAAAGGGCTAAACTGATGGCTGCGTCGGTGGCGAACAAAAGGTGCGATGCCTTAAAGCCGTCATGGAAACCAGTTTGGAGACAGAGCAAACGAGACATCTGATGGTGTGGACGAAGAAGCTCCTAACGGGGTGAAATCATTAGCTGAGTCAGCTATAAGTCAAGAGGACTGAGCCTGCAAAGCTGAAACGTAAGAAAGTCATGAAGTTGTCGGAGAAGACCACTGAGCAGCTCTCGGACCAACTCAGAGGACTTATGCAAGACAAGTTGACCTTGGAGGTGTGAAACTCGGGGAAGAGCTTCAGCGGCGATAGCTTTGGGACCACTATGAAGAGTTCAAGACCTGAGGCAGCTCATCCGAAGACAACAGAAGGGCCAGTTGAATTGGATGCTGGGATTGGTGGAAAACTTGCCCCTGAGGAGATGGTAATCCTTCCAAGCAGCCACCGAAAAGGAGAAGTGGTCGGGGAGATGGAAAACTAGTTATAAAGGCCATCAGTCACTCCAAACAAGGCTCGAAACTCGAGCCTCGCACTAGTGGGATAGCTCTAGAGATGGAGGGCAATAGGGGAGTGATGAGTGGGGTGAACAATCTGATAAAACTGCTAAGCAAGCGAATCCACAAGTATCGCGCACGGTACATGGGCCAAGCAGTTGTGGTGGAGCGCCAAAATGCCAGACTCGCCCATCAGGGCGAGGAAAACCAACGCTCAACTAGCGGAAGACGACCTCATTATAGGAGTCATGGACTTGTCGATAGAACGGCGCCTAGAGGAAGCTCATCTGAGTACCTTCAAAGTATCTTTGTTGGATGCCACGGAGTCCCTCGAAGATGATGTTAATGACATTGGATTTGTCAGCAGGGCAAAGGTGGAGATCGGATTATTTGTATTAAGGTGCAAAAATTAGAAATCCAAGAAACGGAGAGTAAAACCTAACCGGTTTGTGGGAGGATGGAAAGCTGAAATATGACGGTCTAACTACCTTTTCGACAAAGAGAAGTATGGTAATTGTGGGTGATGTCAATTCTGTGGGCAGCGACATCATTCTAAGGAGGCTGCAGCGACAAAACGGCTGTGTGAAAGACATTTCTAAATGGAGTGTTATTCGCACAATCGACCTTTGTCGACGCATGTCGTTACGAGGTTATTGATGTCACCCTGGCAAATGTCAATATGTTGGACAGGGTCTTAGATGAGAGGGTTGTGGATAGACTAACCGTGTCTAAACACAGGTCCATTCAGTTTGAGATTCTGTCAAATAAGAAACAAAGGAACGACTAATCAAAGCATTTGAAGCTGTCTCCCTACGATAGTGGACGACGGAGTCGTCATTCCATGATGGAATACGGTACTGGAGTCCATGAAAAAGGAGACAAGGAAGGCTTCTAATTACCAAATGAGAGTGGACCCCAATGCAGGGAGCTGAAAACGACTCTGCGCAACCGTAAAAGGAAAACGTGGAGAGAATTCTGTTCAAATATGCAAAATATAGCCGATGTATGTAGATTATAGAGGATTATATCAAAGGACCGGTTTCAAAGTTGGGATTAATTCTCAAAACGAATGGATCCTTTACAATCGGAGAGTCATTGCAACCTGATGGAGTTGAATTTTCATGAAACCCTTAGACCGGAAGACCCACAGGAAGCCACCCGCAAGGGCAAAAACAGAGATGAGAGATCGAAAGCTTTATAGAAGTTATAGTTAACAGAGATGGAGTGATAAACGGCATCAAGCTTTTCTCTCCATGCAAGACATCAGATATAGATGGAATATTTCCGGCCCTACTTCAGCAGGTTACAGAAGCCTTGGTAGACAAGTTTCTGGGAATATTCACTACTTACCTGGCTGACAGATATGTCCGACTTGATGCAGATGTACTACTCATACTGGCCTACTTTCTGCTTAAATGCATAGAGGGAGTACTGGCGGACTACGTTTCTGACTAAATCCCTGAGTAGGCGTCAGCACTCATATAGTGCTGGTAAATCAACTGAAATGGATGGCCCTTGCTACTCGTGAATGGAAATTACAGACTCAGAGGTAGGGCAGTCAAAGGAAGTCCAGAGGAGGCGTAACATCACCTATCCTTTGGAATATCACAGTGTCGATTCCTTCCTCCAGCTTCTGGACCTAAGACCAATTTTTTGTACTTATGCCACCCACTACTTATGTACTAATATTCTCTGAAAAAATCTTACATTCCATATTCTTTTTATCCAATAACAAATTAAATATGTATGTATATATATATATATATATATATATATATATATATATATATATATATGTATATATATATTATACACACACACACACACACACACACACACACACACACACACACACACACACACACACACACACACACACACACATATATATATATATATATATATATATATATATATAAAATGAACGATTAGGTAGCTTGGTACACTCCTACTGTATTGTGGAGTGATCTAGTACATCACAGTCGCCATTTTGGATAAATTTATCATAAAATTCAAAATATTCAGCATATAGAAAATAATGGGTTCACTTGATAAGTGCTGTAATCCTTTGCGTAAAAAAATCACCAGTTTTCGGTGAAGAGAGAGAAAACGGGAAGATGCAATATTGACTTGTCGCTGAGAAATAGCACTTTCTTGGACAAGTCAAAGTTGCCTATTAGAGAATTACTTGCATTCTCACATTTATGGGTGGAGAATACGACGCAAGTATTTATAATGAAAGAATTGGACATTTTGCGTCATACAACCATAGCTTGGTCAAGCTTTTGTCGGCAAGTGGCGTATGACGGCATGGTCACTAAAGTCCATAAAATTGGCGAAGTAAGAAAAGTGTGGTGCCGTAGCTCAGTGGTTAGTGTGTTCGCCTTCTGATCTGTAGGTCGTGGTTCAATACCCGGCTGATGCATAACAAATTTAATATCGAAAAGATTTTTCTTTCGAACGGTACCCACCTGTCGGCAAGCAATTGGCAATTCTTCCGACAGTAACAACTTGCCATGAAAAAGCTTCTAAAAGAACTCTGTGACAAAGCTCAGAAAAAGTGATGTCACAAGAGTTCTGCCATTCGGTACCGGCTAAAATAAGTAGGTCCCTTCTAATACTGTCCAAATTTAAGACGCACAACAGTAATGGAAGAGAAGCTCGGCCAATGAGCCCTTTGGGGCTTTAAGTGCCACATATTTATTAATTTTTAAGAAAAAGTGTAGAAATCGACGAAAGTAAGTTCGGGGGGCGGAAGGGCCATCGGGATCGTGCAGTTGAGGGGCAGTGTGTGTTCGGAGGTGTAGAGAGAACTAGCAACCCCTGTTTTTTAATCTCTGTGGAGAGGAGAGATAAGCAAACCATAGAGAGCATGGTTTTATTTAAACAATATTTAAACAATAGTTCATCCAATTCATCTGATGTAGAGAAAATAGTTACATGTGAGATATAGCCCACTATGGAATAATATATTTTTGAATTTTTCTATAATAAGCTGTTTTTGTAAAATGTTGAACTGTTTGCCGCTGTCCCCTTCTAAATTCACATGTTATTTAGTTGTTGAAGCGAAAGGGCTGCTTTAATGTTCGTAATAATATATATTAATTAATAGTTCTATGAAATTATATTCTCATATATTGTATTTCTATCAAATGTATGGTTTGATTGTTGAATTAACGCATACATGTTAAAAATAAAATAAAAACTGTTTATGATATGTTAAAAAAGCTGGCAATATACAACCTTAACAATAACCTTTCAGTTTGTGTCTGACTATGAGGAATTGAGTCACAGAACTCGGCCATTTGTGTTAGCGAATGGAGGGTGCTAAAAAGGCCTCATAAAGGTGACCTTGTCGAGCTGGCGATGATCCTGGACCCAGAGTTTTCTGAAGTGGTCGAAAAGCTGGGCAACAAAGTCTTTTATGGCTTTGGCAGTGCCCAGCTAAGAACCAGATTAAAGGGTAACGGGGCAAAAGTACGACTGTTGCTGAAGAGCAACCTTCGACCTCGGCTGCGTCTCGTGCGTAAGCAAATAGCCGAAAGCAGAAAACGGTTTCCAGCACCGCAAAGCCAGAACCGATAGCAGAGAAAGGCACCAGTGACCGGCGTCCAAAACCATCTCTGCTCTCCGGTAGGCTCAGGAAATGGGAATGCAAGGATCCGGAGGCCAGGGAAACCTTGCGAATCAAGGAAGGTGGTAAGGTCCGAAGGGGCCAGTCTGGGAAATAATGTCCCAAGCTCCACCTCGAATGTATACTGGCAGTTGAAGGCAGCACGAATGCCTCCAAATATATTTCCCCCGAGCAATAGCAGCCTCATATAGACTCAGTGTCATGGTGGATCAAAATTGTCTGGACTTTGTGACCATCCAAGAACCATGGGCCGTAAGTGGAGAAATAAATGGTCTGCAGACAAAAACATGTAAGTTGATCTACGACGTAAATGCTGACCGACCCAGGGCAGCGTTACTCATCAATAAAAATATTAAATTTCTTCCAATTTCAGAGCTCCTACAACGTGATCTGGTGTCGGTTCAGGCAGAAATGCCTAGTGCCAGAGGAAGAACTATAATACTGGCCTCCATGTGACGATTCGGGGGAGGTGATATCCCAAGAGCTCCAACAGCTCATGGTCATGGGTTGAATCGGAATCTTCAATGGGTGATGTGTTGCGACGCTAATGCACATCATACGGTATGGGGAAGCACGGATACAAACACTCGAGGTGAGTCACTTTTTCATTTCATTACTACGAACAACATTGTGGTGTTAAATAGGGGAAATGAACCAACTTTTGTAAATGCAATCAGGGGGAGGTGTTACATCTTAATCTGACCAGTGCATTTATATCTAATAACATTTCTAACTGGATGGTGTTAGATGAAGTCTCCTTGTCGGATCATCGTTATATACGCTTTGATCTGAACGGGGAAGTTGAAGACATCTTCGAAATTAGAAATACTAGGAAGACCAATTGGTCGCTGTATAACTTTTACTTAGAGCAAAATTTAGGTTGCCTAAGTGAGAGAATTAAAAATTCTCAAGAACTGGACCTCGAGGTCAGGAAACTTGAAAAAACAATAACTGAAGCTTTCGAAAAGAGCTGCGACTTGGTGGTGAAGAAACGTTCTAGGAACGTCCCTTGGTGGAGCGAGGAACTTAACAAGTTACGCAAGAAAGCACGTCAGCTTTTCAATAGAGCCAAGTCCAATGGGAACTGGGTATCCTATAAATGTGCCTTAATGGCTTACAATAACAAACTGAGAGAATCTAAGAGAGATTCATGGAAAAGTTTCTGCGAGGAGATGGAGATGCTCCCAGTACCTACCAGACTCCAGAAATCGTTAAAAAAAAGATTACTCAGTTGGCCTTTATACACTTAAAAAGACAGACGGAAATTATACGGGAAGTCTGAAAGAAACGGGACAGTTACTGCTGGACACTCACTTTCCAGGCTGTGTCACCTGTGATGAGGACAGTGAAAAAATCGAGGATATCAGTTTCTTGATGGCTACACGCAGGTCACTATCATTGGCTCGTAAAATTTTTACCATTAATAAAACTAAATGGGCAATCTTCACATTTAATCCATTTAAATCTCCGGGTGTTGATGATATTAAACCTTGCCTTTTCCAACAAGGGACTAATATATTAGTACCAATTCTAACTAAAATTTTCAGGATAAGCCTGGAATTAGGTGCAGTGCCTACATCATGAACAAAAGCTAGGGTCGCTTTCATCCCGAAAACAGGGGAAAAGGCGTATCACACTCCCAAATCCTTTTAGCACATTTGACTAACATCCTTTCTGCTAAAAGCAATGGACAAAATTATAGATCAGTACATCAGGGAAGTTTATCTTAAAGATACACCACTCTATACTGAACAATATGCTTACCAGTCAGGCAAGTCGAGTAAAATCGAACAGAAGGTAAAGATATAGCTCTTTGTACATCGGTTGACATTACAGGAGCTTTTGATAATGCTACTTTCAGGTCTATTGAGGAAGGTATGTTCAGGAAGCAAATTCATAGACTGATCATAACAAGGGTTATTAATATGCTGAAAAACAGGACATTAATTTACGAAATGGGGACAGAAAAATTAATTGCCAAGTCAACCAAGGGTTGTCCTCAAGGAGGCGTTTTATCGCCCCTCCTATGGTTATTGGTCATTGACGAGCTTTTACATCTCTCGATGATCTCGGATACGAAGTTCAGGGCTTTGCAGATGACATAATAATTATGGTTAGAGGCAAATTTGATTCTACCATACCTGAGCGCATGCAACTAGCTCTTGACATCACACAAGAATGGTGTCAAGAGAAAGAATTTTCAAGGGCTACCTTCGCTTGCCAAAGGCTGTATGGTTAAACATGGGGACTACGACCTAAAATTATGGCGTATTCTTACAAAACTGTAATAGTACCAATGATCACCTATGACTCTCTGGCATGGTGGCCGAAGGTAAACCAAATTGGGACTTAGATGATCCTTGACAGGATTCATCGAATAGCCTGTTTGAGCGTAACGGGAGCGTAACGGGAGAGCAGCTTTAATAATAATCACAGGTCTCAATCCTCTACACCTTGTGGTTAAGAGGACAGCAGCCAGTGGAGCTATAAGGCTTCCGAACTATAATCACCTGAAAGAAGGTAACCTAGAAGAGCACATTAAGATTCTAGACGTAGTCTGGAATTCATCGGACCTCACCGTCTTTGACAGGATGGATAAAAATGTATATTCTCCAAACTCTTCAAAGTGATCATTCACGATCGCACAGTGAGGAGAAACAACGTAATATTTCTAGAACAGGGCTCACAGCTATGGTACACTGATGGGTCCAAAATGGAAGATTTCGGTACTGGAGCGGGAATTGTAGGGCCAAATTTCCGGAAGGCAATGGGAAAAATAGCTGGAACCTCAGCAGAAGAGACATCAAGCTGTACACTGAACTATTAACAGGTCATCATCAGGTCATTATCACATGATGCCGTAGTTCAGTGGTTAGTGTCTTGGCCTTCTGATCTGCAGGTCGTGGTTCAATCCCCGGCTGACGCATAACAAATTTATTATCGAAAAGATTTTTCTCTCGAACGGTACCCACCTGTCGGCAAGCAATTAGCAATTCTTCCGATAACCTGCCTTGAAAAATTTTCTAAGAGAACTCTGTGACAAAGCTCAGAAAAAGTGATGTCACAAGGGTTCTGCCGTTCGGAACCGGCTAAAATAAGTAGGTCCTTTCTAATACTGTCCAAAATTTAACACGCACAACAGTAATGGAGAGAAGCTCGGTCAATGAGCTTGAAGTGTCACATAATTATTCTTTTTTTATTTATATAATTTTATATATATATATACATATATATATATATATATATATATATATATATATATATATATATATATATATATATATATATATATATACATATATATATGTGTGTGTGTGTGTGTATTTATAAATAAGTTCGTGCTGTTTATTTTCGAAATAGAAGAAAATTCCGCCCGTCTCTAGCCACTAGTTTTTGAGGCAAAATATGAATCCATCCAATTTTTGGCTCCTTCGTAAGAATTTGAGCTGTTCTTTTAGGCCGTGTCTCATCGATCGGAACAAGTGGTAATATGGTATAAGACGGGTGGGGTAGGGCATCCCCTTTGAGTGTTTCTAAGTACGTTTTAACGAGCGCCGCCACAAGTGGCCGAGCATTATCATATTGCAAAATAACTTTGTCGTTTCTGTCGGCATGTTGCGGCAGTATTCCTCGCAATGCTCTGCTCATACGCATCAATTGCCATAGGTGCAAGTACCCTGTGATCATCTGAACCAATTTCAACAGCTAATAATACACCATAGACAGCTGGTCCAAAACATGATCATCTCGCCATGAATATTTGGCTTGGCCGTAGATGATGAGGCATGACCGGGGTATCCATTTTGATTATCGAAATGGACCCACTTTTCATCGCCAGTCATAATTTGATGCAAAAAACCCCTTTTTTTTTGCTGTTAGAGTAGTTGTACACGCATGAAAAAACAGCGTTAGACGTCTCTTGGCTTCAGTTCTTACGGCACCCAATTTTCTACCTTTCGTATCATTCTCGTTGCATTTAAATGCGAGCAAATGGTTAACAGAGTAACTCCAAGGGTTCTTCATCTTCAAACTTTGGTGGCACTCCGTGTCGTTCACCATCTTTCAAATCAAAATTACCACTTTTAAATTGTGCAAACCACTTCTGACACGTTCGTTCAGCTAAAGCATGGTCATCATAATCTTACACTAAAATACGATGACTTTCGGCAACCACTTTCTCGGGCATATGAAACAATTTAATAATAAATTAGTAGCGACATCTGTTATCAAATCCACACGAACTTATTTATACTCCCAATAATTATAAACTATTATACCTCTTTAGTTAATTTTATGGCGCCACTTATGAGTTGTTATACAATATATCATTGGACCCTGACGCAAACGCTTAGTCCCATTAGAAGTGAAAGACACATTCTTCAGTTACCGAACTGTAGAGGTAGCTTCCTGTTTTTTTATAATTCAGAAGGTTTTGTACAGTTCGATTTCTGTTATGGTAAAATTATTGTAAATTTTTTGACAAATCAAGAATTTATTTCTTCATTGGCAACGGATTACCTAATTTCCCACTGACATGAAGAATGAAACAGTATTAACGACAAAAACAAATTGCATTAAAATGGAAATAAAAGAGGCTGTAACACAAATAAATTGTTTAAGGATATTTGTACATATACAGAATAAAGCAGTTACTCCAGGTGTCTCACGTGTCACGCCCTTTGCTGGAGTTATGTACAAGGGGTGACAATAGAATCAACGGAAAGAAGAGAATTAAAGAAAAAATCCGACTGTGAGTTTGACTTATTCGCTTCATATTGTGCGTGTGTGTGTCAGAGCTATAGATGAATTGAATCATTTTGGAAGTCAGACAACCTCAATTCATTTAAATCTGCATCATGAAATTGCGATCTTATGCGTCTATTTTATTAAATAATGACATAGGAACCATTCATCATTCTTGAAAGTTTAAATTAATTAATTTACTTAATGAATGCGACTTGGTTCTTTCTAGGCTTAAAAATATGATGAATACATTCTGTATTATCTTTCTTTTCAAGTCGGAAATAATTTATGTTATTTATGCGCATAACGAATCGAATGAGTATACAGTTAATGCAAGATTACAAGTTTCAAACGCTAAAGCAATCATAAAAGTAGTTTGTAAACAATGCTACGAGAAGAAAAAAACTGTCAGTGATAGTACCATTAAAATTTAATAAGGCATATTTGCTACTGAACCAACATTGCCATTACGTAATTTGAGGTTTCAGCCATCAGCGGATGCATTCATCGAAATTTCAATTCATGATTTCAGCTTTTGAAAATTTATATAAAAACATGAAAAGTGAAAAGGGCTTCACACTTTTACAGCATTGGTGTGAGTTATATTTTTATACATTGAGCGAATATTCATGCTCATTCATATAAATTATCTAATCATAATCGTGTTACTGTACATTCTCTTATAGCGGTCTGCAGCACTAAATTCATCCTTAACGTACTTTTATTAGTACTATTAAACGAATTTTCCCGCCAGTTTGTGTGAGCGCATTCGTGTGTATATTGGTTTACGTAAGTGTATAAAATGAACAGTAATTCACATTCCTATCTATATACATATGCGTAATTCAGCGAGAAATAAACAAGCTGCTGTCGCACATATATACTTGAACATCAAGACTCATTGACACCATCAACCCCCGTAGAATAAGCGCAGTGACACAATACTTTATATGCGACACGCCTCTCGAAAAATAATACACAACGCCTTTACAACAGTATGTATTTCTCCAGCAGTTCATTTATTTTTTATTCCATTTCATTGCGATAGCATAATTGAAGCGATCCCTCCTACCGAAGTTGCATTCGCTGCGCTACGCTCTAGCCCTGTACGGTTTTTTGGAAATTACTTTTTGCTTTCTTTTGTGGTGATAATCGTTAAATTAATCTAGTTTCAGTCGTAACATCAATGTCCACAAACATGAGCAGTCGTATTCTGTATTATAATTTGTCATTTAGGAACAAATCATCTGATAATTACGGGATTTTCCCGACAATTTTAGAATAATGTAGTCAATTTTGCTGCTACACAAAACGTCGTAAAGTACATACGTTTATTTATAATAAGTCAAAACAACAAATAAGTGGGATGTGTCGATCTATAACAATATAAAGTTACTTAACTATAAATTGCTCACCGAGCAATTCGAACAAAACGAAAGGATTACAAATCGGCGCATCAAGTGTTGTAACATTAGCGTTGAACAACTTGAACAAGTGCATAATCAACATAAAGAGAGTTGTAACAACAGCTACAATCGATTGTCAATGTTTAAATTATAAAAACTAAAACAACAGCACGCGTTTTAATTTAAGATAAGATTATGAATGAAGTGACTGCTCAAATGAGTCCTGATACATAGGAGGTGAGTAATGGACTCTGGTTTTTCCTCATCGCCGAAGTTCCGGCAGTAGTCAGGTTCAGCGATGCATAGCCTAATTGCATGACTACCTATAAGGTAATGCCCCGTAATAATTCTCACCTGTTAAGTGCTAGTAAGTCCTTTGTTCGTTTTATCTTCAGTGATGGCCATGTTCCATGTTCGCTTTCTGTAATACTCCTGAGACTAAGAGCAGTTTATACGTCCCCATTGTAATGCCAATACTCTCCTTATCAAAAAGAGCTTGCGACATTGTACCCTTCTTTGCTAGCTCGTCCGCAGTCTCGTTCCCTCATATATCCCTGTGCCTTGGGACCTATTTAAGGTGAATATTGGTCCAGAATTGTTTAGCCTAATAAAATTCACCATTCTAAAATCGATCCGAATCTAATAGCGACCCCATACAGTAGTATTGGTCTCACCACCGCTGTGTAGAGTCAATATACGATATTGCGTCTCATTCTCCATTTTTCCCTAATGCCCGTTTGCATGAGTATAATGCTACCGAAGCTTTCCAAACGTTTGCTTCAATGTTACGCTTCCAATTAATTTTTTTTCTCGAGAGTGAGTCTTAAATATCTAGCTTCGTAGGAAAAACTAACACGAGTTCCCCTGATTGAAGGTGGTGTAATGTGTATTGGTTTATACTTCCGTGTGAATAGAACACGATCTGTTTTCTGCGAATTGACCCCTAGGTCACAGTCAGTGATTCAATTGTTTAGAGTATTAAGCGAACTGCCCGGAAAATGTATTTCAGGGGAATTACCAGTGTTACATCGCTACTAGATGCCCACGTTCCATCTAATTTTATCAGATAGCTTAGACAATAATGGTTTTTTGATAGAATTTTTCGTGGCATCTTATAATTCGCAGAAAAGTTCCAAAGAAGTGCGTTGCATTTTCCTAATCTCATATTTCTAAGTTCGTAAATGAAACTTGTATATATCCCAGTCTTGAGTTATTCTGCTGGATTTAAAAAAAAAAAAACAAAATATGTGGCACTTAAAGCCCCAAAGGGCTCATTAGCCGAGATTCTCTTCCATTACTGTTGTGCGTCTTAAATTTTGGACAGTATTAGAATGGACCTACTTATTTTAGCCGGTTCCGAACGGCAGAACACTTGTGACATCACTTTTTCTGAGCTTTGTCACAGAGTTCTTTTTAGAAGCTTTTTCATGGCAAGTTGTTACTGTCGGAAGAATTGCCAATTGCTTGCCGACAGGTGGGTACCGTTCGAAAGAAAAATCTTTTCGATATTAAATTTGTTATGCATCAGCCGGGTATTGAACCACGACCTACAGATCAGAAGGCGAACACACTAACCACTGAGCTACGGCACCCACTATTGCTGGATTTGGCTTTGTTAAAAGCCTTCCGATAAATTTTTCATAGGGTGATCAGAAAATAACTATTCGTTGGAAACTCTCCATTCTGTGATCAAATCCGCAATATATTTAGAGGCTAGAGTGAGATCTAGGACCTACTTACAGTCATTAGTAAAATATAAAAGTTTAGTACTTAGAATAAGATCATTCCTTTCGTTTGTTCCGTTACTTCCTCAAGGTATGTGGGGGGCATTGACATCACCTCCTAACTATGTTTCCAATACCTGCTCTACCTGTCTCTGCCACTGCTGATACCAGAATGTGAGGAGGTGGTGCGCCTTTGTTGTCCTGCGCCAGGAACGTCGATGTTAGCCAGACTCTGCTGACATTGGGCAGGTCTAGGTTAATTGATGTTGTGTCGCTGTTGCTGAAATTAGAGAGCAAAAAAATGTTGTAGTTGCTCCTGACCATAATGCTGGAATGAGGTTTGGTGTCGTCCTTATATCCTGTGTTTTTAAACCACATACCTGATTGTTGATGATCAAAGGCTCTTGGATCAGAGCAACATCTACCCCGCCTTAGTTCAGGTGAAGGTGCGTCTTGGCAGATGCCAACTTTATGTGCTGGAGGTTGATTTGGACGAATCGTATCCTCAACCTTACGTGTGGCAGGGTGATGTCTACGCCTGCTGTTGTAGCTGAAATAAGTCGCTGACCAGTTCGGAATTCTATGGTATATCGCTGCAATCCGAACTGGTGTTACCTCCTAATTCTGGGTTCATTTCGAAATTGGGAGGGTCCTCAAAATCAGATGCTTACTTATAACGTTCTTCGTCTTTGATCTGTCTAATTTCAAGATCTGGTTGAACGCTCTCCTAGGAGGAGAGGTTATGTAACCTGATCCTTTTAGGATTTCTTCCAGGTTCGTCGGAAGACCTTTGTCGCTCAGACGTATCCGAGGAAGGTGCGAGTATCCGCTGCTCTGCGCTAAGCCTCTTGGACTTTCACTCAGACTCGGCTTTTATGGCTGTCTGTTGGGTCCTTGAGACCTTACAGGTGAACGCTGCGTTCCAAAAGGGGTATCTTTGGAGGCAGTAGTCTTACCAGTTTTAGCAGAGGGGGCCTGCTTTCAGACAGACGTGGCTGTGCAACCGGTGTTCTAGACACCGTGTCTTTAGCCAAAGGCATCCTCGGAAATGGGCCCGACGTTTTCGTCGAGCTCGTATTCGAGCGCTGGTGGCCCGTGGGGACATGTTTATAATTATTATTTCTGTGAATATTTCAGATTATCCGCTGCACCTGTCCAAGAATTAGAAAGCTGAATTTTTTTGTGGAAAAGGGAAGGTCGACCATGGCAGCGCGCCCTACCATGACAAGGACATAAATACTGCTCGAGGTAACCCGGTGTCGAGCAGGCTCCGTTAGAATACAGCCTAATATTTCTCCTGGCTGCAAGAATTTTTCTCCTTTATCAACACTAAAGGATAGATCAGCAGTGTTCAGTTTTGACAATCGCACCTGTGAAACTGTGAATGCCGTAGCAGGATTACCTCTTGCAGAATGCAGCTCCGGACCAAGCACTGACGGCCTTGACCTCGGCATTCAGGATAGTTTAAATCAAAATGAAGAACTTGCATTTCTCGAAAGTAGTATGATTGCTTACAAAAATTTAAACTGACACAAAACAACGAAAACTTTTACAGTTTACTATAAGAAACACCAACGCGATGAAACAGCACTTTTTTTATGATCAAACGCATAATGCTTACAAGGACGCTAACGCGCAGGTTCTTTTTCGGCTTTTCGGTGCCTATAAGTACCACATATTTGTTTATTTATAATGCGACATAAGTATAACAGTATATATCATACCATAATTTAATGCGCCTTTTATATATAACCTCGATTCAGAAAATGAACACGTTTAGCCCATTCTGATAAATTTTATCAACTGTATTTCAGTACTTCTCCCAGTGGAAATAACTCAAAAATAGTATTTTTATAAACGGAGTAGGGATCATTTTACAAGAAATAGTCAATATTTCAACAAAAGTGAAACAATTAACGATTTATAATAAGGTTTTAAGGAATAGTAAAAAAAAATAAAATATGCTTCCTTGAAATAACTTCTTTTTGAACAGGAATGAATCGCAAAAGTGTTGGAGTGCATCAACAGCTTTTTCCAGTATTGTATTATATAAGACAATTTTAACCGGCATTTTACAAATTGTGACTGGAAAGGTTTTGATTATGGGGTTAGCATCAGAGGACCTGATATTAAAATTTTTTTGGTTCGTTCAATGTCAAAGTCCCTTCCCTAAGACTTCTTCATCAGGCTATCATTTATATAAATTCGACAATTACCAGCTGAGCTATAATAAAAAATCATTTGGGCTCACTTTATTAAATTACAGTCTGTTCATATTGATAATATGTATTTCTTATATTCTATTATAAAAATTGAAATGAGTAAGAACTCCCTTCGAAATTTATTACATATTTTACTTTTTACAAAATACTATTAGATACCTTTGATTATTAAAACAAAGCTGTTTATAAATAACACTTGAATTCAATGAAAGTATCCAAATCTGTTCTGTAAATCGAGCGGCTAAGAGTAATGTTTTCATTATTCAACAGCTCTGCAGTGAGATGATTCGGATTTACTCTAAGTCGGTTTATATACTGATTGCGAGGCTTCTGGATCCCTTCACAGAGAGCTGGGGCTTTTAAATCACTATGAATAATTTCAACGGGAATGAATTGTTGCTCATTTGCACACATTCGCAAGGTTTTGGACTGGAATCTTTGGATTATAGGTAGGTAGGTAGTAGGGTGGTTGTTCTGCGACGCATTTACGCAATTCTATGGCAGATTGTGATGCCACTGAAGCTTATCCTTAATCCACTGGGTCCTCTCTAAACCATCCTGTGGATTTAACGAATGCAATAATCTTTGTTAGTTTTATATTTGCAACTTCCGTAATGCTGTCAAGAGAATCGATTCCGAGCGTATTAAATCTCCTCCTGCATAGAGTCTTGCACCCTCACAGAAGGTGTTCTACGGTTTCTTCCTCTTCGACATCCTGACAGGTTCTACAATAGTCCTAAAAAGGTGCCCCTAGTCTATTTGCGCGCCTATCAATAAGCCAATGGCCAGTTAGAACCCCAATGATTCTTCTGGTGTCCAGCCTATTACATTACCAAAGTAGCTTAGTTCGACTTAATCTTAATTCCGGCCACGTTAACCTACTAGTTAAACAGTTAGGGGTTTGTCTCCAACGTGTGTTGGCGGCATCGATGGTAAACCTATCTATTAGCAACTTGCACGTTGTCAGTGGCATTGGGGCCAACGCCTTGTCCTGGTGGAGTGACATTGTCGTACCTTACCTTGGAAATTCATCCGCCTTGCAGTTACCCTCAATATTGCTATGGCCGGGTCCCCAAGACAAAGTAATGTTAAAATCTTCCGGAAGCTCAGTTAATAGCTCATGACATTCAATCACTGTCTTGGAAGAATTGCTGATTATAATGATCTCAGAACAGACTGACTGTCAGAGTAGAAATTAATTTCTTTTGTGGTCAGAACATATTTCTTGACAATTAATAGCGCTTCTTTGACGGCTAAGATTTTAGCTTGAAATACACAATAATGGTCTGGCAAACGGAAGGAATAGGAACCTGGCTTCTTAGAGTATACACCCCCGCTTGCTTCTGTAGTTTAGATCCGTCTGTATATATGACGACCTTATCGGTACAATCTATATTGCCATCATAGTCTTCTCTCGTGGTAAATAGCTTTTCTACCTTCAGTTTCACCGAACTACAAAAGTCAGTGGTCGTGGGGATGAATTAAAACTTTTGTAGGATAGCAGAGTTAGTGGCTAGAAGAGATAGTTCACTTAGCCTCAAGGTCGATTTTACTGTTAGTTGCTGTACGTACAGGTCAATCGACAGAATATGCAGCATAACATTCATTGCCGCTATGGGAGTAGTTCTGAGAGCTCCGCTAATGCATAAGTTTGATGCCCTCTGAATGCTTTATATACGTTTAAAGGTGCTTTTACTAAGGACCGGTCACCATACTAGAATGCCATATGTCAAAATTGGTCTTACTACCGTCGTGTATAACCAGTGTACTACTTGGGATTTTAAGCACCATTCGCTCCCACCGCCCTTTTACACCAATAGAGTGCTATAGCAACCTTTTTCTCACCCTATCCTCAATATTAATATTCCAAAGCAGCTTCCTGTCTAGTTTCAGCCCTAGGTAGCGAGCTTTGTCACAAAATGGTAGTATGATACCGTTCAAAGTCAGAGGTCTAACGTCAGGTAACCTTCGTTTCCTAGTAATCAGAATGAGTTCTGTTTTATTAGCGTTGACTCCCAAGCTACATGATTTAGACCATATGTCTACTTCATTTAATATACTTTGCATGATTTCACAGAGAGTATCGGGAAAATTCCTTCGAACGATAATAGCAACATCATTCGCATATGCAACAATCTGAAATCCCCTCTCCTCCAGACTCTGCAATAGTGTATTCATTGCCAGAACCCATAAGAGAGGAGAGAGCACGCCACCTTGGGGAGATAACAGATAACAGGTCAAGTAGATTTATATTTTTATTATTTATTATTCTCTAATTTAAGAACGGTTAATTAAAAATAACTTTGTGTGTGTGGTTTTTGCCCACCATACAAAAGATGCATACGTACCGACTGGTCTAACCATCATTGTATATATCCAGTAAATAATTTTGTAGGCGGGGCCCCATGTTCTACTGATAAGACTGCGACATATCTGAGACTGTTCTATCGAACTTGCCAGATATGATGATTGCAAGATCATCAGCGTATCCAATTACCTCAAAGCCTAACTCAACTAGTTTGACTAAAAGATCGTCAATAACTAAAGACCATAGAAGTGGTGATAATACTCCACCTTGCGGACAGCCTTTTATTGCTTTGACATTGATAGATTCGCCTCCTAGAGATGAGCTAATTTCCTTGCTTCCTAATATCGTTTTAACCCACCCTAAAGTCGGTTTATCGATGGTTTTGCTTAAGAGAGCCCTTTCGATAGAGCGATAACCAGTGTTATCAAAAGCACCTTCGATATTTAAGAATGCACTCAAGGCTATCTCTTTAGAAGATTGCGCCTTCTCAATCTTCGTTACAAGATAGTGAGGCGCTCCCTCCGTGGATTTCCCCTTATTGTATGCAACTTGAGATTGATGTAATGGTATTGTTTTGTCCATCGTTTCTCTAATATGTAGAAGTTGCTAATTGCGACGAGCTAATTTTGCTTCTGATATACATATCTATCAGTCGCTCTAACGCTTTTAATAGAAACGATGACAGGATGATAGGACTAAAGTCTTTGGGGGTAGCATGTGAGATTTTCCCTGACAACTTTAACTTCCCTCCATGAGATAGAAATATAATTCAGCCGTAAGGCGCTTTTAACCAGCCAGTTCATAATATAATTAACCGTATGCTGGAGCTGCCCTGGGAATATTCCATGGTCTCCGGTGATTTAAATACTTTGAAAGTCTTCACAGCCCATTCTATATTGGCTTCTATGATAACTTTAAAATTTTTTCATTCGTCTTCCGGACCACTAAGTCTGGCAGCTGATATTTAATTGAATTTTCCTTAATCAGGACGCTTCCGTATTGCTCTCAATATCACTACAAAAGGATCTAGGAGGTCCTTTCCTTTCGGTAAAATTTCGCTCTATTGTAAATTTAGTACTGATGACCACCAGGGTGGTTACCCCTTCCCTGGTTGGGCGATTCCTCTTGGAAGGCAAAGTCAATATAACGATGACCTGAGAATGAGTGCTCCTCTAAAACTTTCCACCGGGTTTCCTCCATTCACCCAAAGCTCCTGAATGAGGACGAAATCTGTCTGATCTTCCGCCAGACAATTTAGAAGCCCAGCTGAAGCAGCTTTACTATGATGGAGATTTATTCGAAGAAGACTCACCATAAGTCAGTGTAGCATTCGCATCCTCCTATGAATCGCTCAGTAGCTCTTGTTCGGTATACAGGCCCTGAAGCCTATAAGCTAACTCACCTCACCACCGCATTTCGCTAGCGACTCCAGAGAGTCATCTGTCAGTAACAGGAGCACTTGCATCGTTGCTCTTGGTAGCGCGGCACCATTAGTGCCGGTGTTAGCACAGTTTCCTTCAATTGTAACGAACTTCCATTTACTACATGGGAAGTTCGGGTCACACGCTGTAAACAGTTGCATAACTTTCTCCGGATCCTAGGGAGAGGATGGAATCCACACCCTTACCCTTGGTCGAGACGGGATATCATTTTTGTCGATCGCGATTAACCTGGCTCCGGGTAGTGCTCACCAACATTTGCTATGGCTGCTTTGTACAACTCTACCGATCTTTGGTCATTGCAGGCAATGATTTTAATCTGACTCTGATACCACCCTGCGTCAGTGCAAGATGGTGGGGGGCCAGGATTGCTGGCAAGAATATCCAGGGCAACGTTGGTTGCCACTTCCACTGTGCCCTGGGTATTTTGCCATCAGGATCGGCTTCATCCAAAATGCCAATTAAGATTCGGGCTCTTACGATATCCACAAACGATATGGATGGGTTCACCTCTTGTATCCTGACTTTCTTTGCCGCCGGCTTTGCTTCGTCCATCGACCTCTGTCGTTTAGATGCAGATGGTGATGGCAATACGACATTCGCCCAATCAATAGCCTCCTTCAGCTCTGTGGTCAGTTCTTCCTCAGTCGGGTAAATTTCTAATAGGCAACTTTGACTTATCGAAGAAAGTGCCATTTCTCAGCGACAAGTCAATATTCCATATTCCCGTTTTCTTTCTCTTCACCGAAAACTTTGCACGACATCTGAAATAATTTTACATATTACAACAAAGATATCTATTATATACAGAACATGAACACTACCTCCAAACATAACCATCTGGCTGATTTCACCAGCTTAAATTTATAGCCATTAACACATTTGTAATATATATTAAATGTTTAAATACATAAAAATTAAAAATATTTTTCATACACCATTGGTTCTATATTCTTTATAGTGATTATTTTGATCATAACTTTTAACATATTTATAAAATAGGCTATAAATGTTACATATCACTGAAAAGGTATTAAAAAGACCTTTCTTTTGATACTCATACTATTGAGAATTTATTGAGTAGTTTCGATCGCAAATTTGAGCTTTGATTTTTATATTCACAAAAATAGGTTCTATACGAAAAACATTTTTTTTTTAAGTGGGCTATTCTGCACTTATGCCGCATCATGTTTGGTACAACATATTTCTTTTCTGTTAAATAGTCATCTGTGTTGCGCGGAATATTTGTGTCTATTGCAGGATATACAAGCAAAAACTTCGAGTATATTGGTTTACTGACAAAAAATTCGAGACTACAAATTGTAACCAAAACTTTTACTTTATTACGCCTTCGACACTGCTTAGTACCTTTTAACACTGGAATGCAGCCCAGCTCATAAGCTCATGTTAGACTCTTGTGATATATATTTAAACAATAGTTCATCCAATTCATCTCATGAAGAGGAAATAGTTACATGTGATATATAGTCCACTATGGAATAATATAATTTTGAATTTTTCGGCAATAAGCTGTGTTTGTAGGTCTTGATTTAATGTTTGTAATAATATATATTAATTGTTTTATGCAAATATTTCCTCATATATTCAATTGTTGAACTTATATGCATACATGTTAAATATAAAATATAAACTGATTTTTATTTCTCATTCTTCCTTTCTCTATGCTATATATTCCTACCTACAAATGTAACGAAATTTGCTTTAAAAATTTCACACTCCGTTTGCGATACCGCCGCCAAAGAAATTTTACTTCAAAAATATTAAAATATAATTCATTAATAAATCACAAATATTTAATATTACTTAGTGTTATTATACAGACTTCTGATATCAAATTAGAGAAATAATACATAGTAAAGTAACTTAGTGGTTAGCGCGTTCGCTTTCTGATATGTAGGTCGCAGGCTGAAGCATAAATTTAATATCGAAATGACTTTTCTTTCAAACGGTGGCATGCAATTGTCAATTTTTCCGGCAGTAACAATTTTCCATGCAAAACGCTTCTAAAAGGACTCTGTGATAAAGCTCAGAAAAAGTGATGTCGCAAGAATTCTGCATATGGGAACAGGCTAAAATAAGTAGGTGTTTTCTATACTGTTCAAAATTTAACACGGTAAACAGTACTGGAAAAAAAGCTCTGCTAAAGAGCCCTTTGAGGCTTTATTATTTTTTTATGTATTGAAAGTTATATTACTCGACCCCCAAATCACATTAAAGGCACGATCTCCAATTTCATATAGTTGTAAAAAGTATCGCTACGAATTTAAGAAAAAAAAAAAAAACAAAAAAATTATACCAAATTTATCCCGATATTTTTTCTAACTTCTGTGTATTACTGTTGAAAAACATTCTAAAAAAATTCTAAATTATTTAAAGTGTTGTCTTCCAATATAGATCTGAACTTAATGCATATTATGCTGCCGATGAGAAACAAAATTCCAGCTGATTTCTACCACAAACACAAAGTGATTTTCATTGTTGCTTTTTTGCTATGTAAGGGGATTTTTCTGACATCATTCTATATATTTTGAAAGGAATTAAAAATCTCGAAAATCCTGGGTTTGTTCACAACTATGGACGGGAATTTCAGGTCATAAAAAATTGGGATCCCGGGATTGACAACCATATCTCTTACCTGTATATTCAGCGAGAAAATAGGGCATACTTGACACGAATGCTAGTGGGTGCCGTGGCTCAGTAGTTAGTGGGTTGGCCTTCTGATCTATAGGTCGTGGGTTCAATCCCCGGCTGAAGCATAACAAATTTTATATCGAAAAGATTTTTCTTTCGAATGGTACCCACCTGTCGGAAATAAAAGAACTCTGTGACAAAGCTCAGAAAAAGTGATGTCACAAGTGTTCTGCCGTTCGGAACTGGCTATAAAAAGTTGGTCCCTTCTAATACTTACCAAAATTTAACATGCACAACAATAATGGAAGAGAAGCTCGGCCAATGAGCCCTTGGGGCTTATACACAAATACATAAGGAAGATTCCGAAACCAAATTTTCATTTGGAAGAAGCCAGGACACAGGATTTCCGATTGTTGTACACGCAATGAGTTGGAGAAGTGTCAGAGAAACTATGGGGCAAGATACGGCCAATAAACCGGGATCCCCAAAATAGAGATAGACCAACTGAAGTGGATAACGTCAGTCAGATAGTAAGATGGTGGAAGCATCCGGAGTGATTATTGACCCATCTCTCCAATCCAGTAATAACAAACGTGAGTATTGTTTGGAAGTTTCTGATGTACCCAATGAACACATCATGTGTTTATTGAGTTTCTATGTTAGGAAGCAAAAAATTGAAAACTCATTTTACTAGTAGACTCTGGGGCAGATACCAGTTTGATAAATTAGCAGTGAATGAGTATGTTAGCAAAAAACTAAATTCAAGGAAAATTTTGAGTGGTGCATTCAGAGGATTTGTCACCACATTATAGTGAATAGCGGTCCAACATAAGAGGACTAAAGATTTCAGTATAAAGAGAGACAATTTATGGAACCGTTCGGATCTCAATAGTATGAAAAAGAAGCTGATTTTCTTCGGTGAGCAGAAACAGCATTTGATGACTTTACCTCTCAAATCGTTGAGGCGAGGTTAATAGAGTAGTCTACACCAGTGAGGTTGTAGTACTGAAGTGAACGATGAATATAGTTCCCTTAAAAGTAAATACAAATTTTGAAACGGTAATCGCAGAGAAACAAAAAGTTTATACTGGAATATTTCTATGTGAGACAGTGGGTCATGTTACGGGCAACAGAGTTTATGTTCCCATACTAAATACAAATATGGAATCGTATACTATGACTAACGAGTTAAAAGTTAATAAGATCAAATTTAATCATTTGGTGCATATGGAGTGTACTACAGTTTCTAAGGGAAATAGCGTTAGGGAAACGGGTTCCTGCGAGAGGGTTGCTAAAATTTTGGGAACAGAGAAGTTAGATTCAAACTTGAACAATGAAGAAAGAAAATCCATCGATTCCACGTATCGATGAAATATTGGATCAGTTAGGTCATAGCAGATATTTCACTATACTTGATTTAGCTAGTGGGTATTATTAAGTGTTAATGGAAGAATCAAACAGAGAAAAAAAAACCTTTAGTTCAGATGTCGGATATTATGAATTCAATAGAATGTCATTTGGGTTTACAGGAGCGCTTGTAACTTTTTAAAGATTAATGAATCACGTATTGGCTGAACTTCAAGGAATAGATTGTTATGTATATTTGGATGACATTGTCTATGGTCGGTATTTGGCACAACATGATTCGCGCTTACGAATGGTGTTAGATCAAATAAGTAAACATATCTTAAAACTAAGCACAGAGAACTGCCACTTTCTACTAAAAGAGATAATTTACAACATGATTCGCGCTTACGAATGGTGTTAGATCAAATAAGTAAACATATCTTAAAACTAAGCACAGAGAACTGCCACTTTCTACTAAAAGAGATAATTTACCTAGGTCATAAATGCACTTAAGGAGGAGCATTACCAGATTCTAGTTAAGTAGAATACGTTAATTCAACTCACTGGACGTCATGTGTCTGTGTCTGCGCACTATGTGATAGCATCTGGCTGTCTCCAGATCAACGAACAAAAAACCAAATTGATCACGTGATGATCGGCGGAAGGTATGCTTCCACTACGATGAACGTTAAATCGATCCGTGCTGCTAACAACGACTCGGATCGCTAACTTGTTGCATCTAAGGTGCAAACACGTTTATGTCTCGCAAAGAACAAACGACACACAGGGAAAGCTTGAATCACCAGAGAATAAAATGCTTTTACAACTCGATTATCGGACCTGCTTATGCAGAACACTACCAATCTTTATGATACACAGTGGACACATGACGACTACTGCTTAGGAGGTAATCGGTTTCTACCGACCTCTGAGGAATAAGTGGTATGATCAAGAGTATCGCGACGCTACCGCAGAGAAAGACCCCGCCTACAGAAAGACGCTACGTGCAAGTGCTACGCAAGCTGTTAAGGAGTGGTACAGAGAGATAAAGAATGTGAAGAGAAGTCTTTTCAGACGCAAGAAGATGTAGATGTAGAAATGTGTAGAGAGGGGAATGAGACTCGAAAATTCGTTGAGAAGGTCAGGCGCCTGAGTGGTGGTTTAAACCCTGGAACCTCTTCCTGTCGTGACAACAATGGGAATCTGGTTACAGATTTCCAGAGTGTACTGAGCTCATGAAGGGAATACTTCTCCACGTTACTGAATGGCGACGCCTCAAACAATCCCGCCAGTGAAGGATATTTCCCGAAATCTCTAATCACGGATGATGTAGATGTTCCACCACCCGACCACGATGAGGTCAGAGAAGTAATTTCTTGACTGAAAAACAACAAAGCAGCAGGTGTTGTTGACATCAGCGTGGAGATATTGCGAAGGATCACTCTTGCTAGCAGGTGTTACTTTGGTATAAGTAAGCAATTGAGAAGTTAAGCCCTCTCTCGAGTAACGATAACCACAACTTACAAGTCTCTAATCATGCCTGTCCTTACATATGGCGCCAAAGCTTGGACAAATTCTACCTCAGATGAGAGAATGCTTGAGGTTTCCGCGAGAAAAGTCCTACGGAAGATCTTTAGACCTATTTCCCTTGATGGTGAGTATCAAATAAGGTACAACATTGAGCTGTATGCCTCCTGCGCTGGCTAGGTAATGTCAAGCGAAAGGAAGAACACGCTCCAGCTAAGGAGGTGTTATATTTGGAACTCCCTGGTGAACGACACAGAAGAGGCAGGCCCAACTTCCTATGAAAAGACCAAATACTAGAGAGTCTGTAACTCTTGGGATTACTAACTGGCGCCAACTAAGGAAAGAAAGAGCTAAATGGCGAAGAGTGCTAAATTCGGCATAAATTGATTTTCGCTTGTAATGGTCAAATAAGTGAGTAAGTCAAACTATTACCGAATATATGTATATTTAAAATATAGCAAGAATACTACTGCCAATTAACAAACTATTTAGAAAAGATATGAAATTTGAATGTACTAAAAAATGTCAGAAAGCTTTTGAAGATTTAAAACAGGCAATTTACTTTCCACAAATTTTAGCTTACCCCTTATAAATTTTAGCTTTTGGTACAGTTCTATCGCATGGCGAAATCGGAAAAGATCGACCAATAGCTCTTGTCAGCAGAGCATTAAGTGATATGGAGAAAATATATTTCTATCTTATTGGTTCGAAAGAATTACAGGAACTGGGTAGACCATTTAAGATTTACTTCAATCATCAGCACCTACTAGAAATTGCAAATCTGAAGATCCAGACATCGCGCTTATCTCGTTTCAGCCATAAACTATTTGAATTTGATTTTGAAATAACAATCAGTCTTGCATATGAAATTTGAACGCGGATGTGCTCTGCAGAGCCGAAAAACAAATTAACAGTGGTTGTGACTTGTTCTATGGCAAGAAAAAAGTCGAAGAAACTGAAAGTCAAGAAGAATTTAAGAAAAATTCTGACTATGAGTTAGAACTAGATAAAAACGCACAAAACCAAGAAAATAAGAATGCGGAATTACTATAATGAAAAAGATATATTAACGGTACTTCGTAACTTCCAGGATTATCCTTTAGGAGGACACCATGGTGCACTAAAACTTCTTTCAGGATTAGAAGACAGTATAGGTGTTATAAGTGTATTCTTACACGATATAACAAAAATTTTAGTAGCTGACAATGGTACGAATTTTACTTCGAATAGATATGCCCGCAAACCTTAAATCAAAAAGATCACCGTTGTACAATGCAAATGATCAAGATAAGATATTAAAATACCAAATACACAGATCACATGAGGGAACCAGTAAGGGAAAATCAAGAAGTGGCAAAAAAATTAGCTAATCTTAAGTACGATAACGCCATCCACCCTATAATTTTTGAATAGGAGATAAAGTATTATTGAGAAATCAGACTAAGAAAAAAAAATTTAGTCCCGTCTGGACTGAACCATACGATTTATACATTTATGCACCGTGCTCACAACCACAAAGCTGTATGATATTTTGAGTTTTATTTTTGGTGAAAAAAAAATGAAAATAAAAATTTAATTGTAAATAAAAGTAATTTTTATTAAAGCAAAACAATAATACTTAAAAAAATAATTGTTACTCTCGAAAAAAAAAATAAAAATCAAATAATAATTTTTTCCGTAGAGTAAGAAAAATAAAATCAAAGAATAATTTTAATTAAAGACTAAAAAAAAATCTAAAAATAATAATTAATTTTAATTTTTTTCAAGTAACACTAAACAAATAAAAATGTTTGTTGGTTCCAATACAGCACTTAACCAGTATCATTTTTATGTATTCAGCTGTGCTCTCCGACATGTTCTTGTGTGTGCTTAGTATTTTTAAATGTCGCTTCTTTTGTTATTTTTATTTTTTATTTAAACATTTATGTGACTTATAAAAAATGTCTTTTCGGGTTTCAATTGTACATGCAAGTTTTTCTTTATATTATTTTTTCCTTTCTTTATTTCTTCAATATATTTATAATATTTATATATATATATATATATATATATATATATATATATATATGTATATATATATATATATATATATATATATATGTATATATATATATATATATATATATATATATATATATATATTTATACTATATATATATATACTATATATATATATTTATACTATATACTATACAAGTTTTTCTTTATATTATTTTTTCCTTTCTTTATTTCTTCAATATATTTATAATATTTATATATATATATATATATATATATATATATATATATATATATGTATATATATATATATATATATATATATATATATATATATATATATGTATATATATATATATATATATATATATATATATATATATATATATATATTTATACTATTGTTTTTATGCTGAATTAAATGTCATAATCATTCTCACACTTTCTTCTATTGATTTTTTGCATCCTTTAAAGTTTTTTCCCTAGTCATGTCGATTATTGACCAAATTTTTAAGAACTTAAACTTTTTTATAGCTTTTTCTTCTCTTTCTTTACAATTTTTACTTTTTATATTTATTTTACTTGGATATCGTCTACGCCGTGGGTGCCGTAGCTCAGTGGTTACTGTGTTCGCCTTCTGATCTGTAGGTCGTGGTTCAATCCCAGGCTGATGCATAACAAATTTAATATCGATAAGATTTTTCTTTCGAATAGTACCCACCTGTCGGCAAGCAATTGGCAATTCTTCCGACAGTAACAACTTGCCATGAAAAAGCTTCTAAAAGAACTCTGTGACAAAGCTCATAAAAAGTGATGTCACAAGTATTCTGCCGTTCGGAACCGGCTAAAATAAGTAGGTCCCTTCTAACACTGTTCAAACTTAAGACGCACAACAGTTAATGGAAGAGGAGCTCGGCCAATGAGCCCTATGAGGCTTTAAGTGCCACATATTTATTTTTTATTGTCTACGCCAGAACAAATTTCCTCGCACTGCTCTGTGTTTTTTTTTTCTGGATTGGGGGAATGGTTTGAGTAATAATCTGGCATCACCGATTTCCGCCAACTCTCACCATTCTGCTCAATATTCTATTTTTTTCCCACAGTCTTCTCTTTCCGTCATTCTCTTTTCTGTTTTTCCTTTGTTTTTTTATTTATTTTTTTTTTTTGCTTGGTGGATTATTCTTCGGATTATACACACGCCAGTGCGCACCTCTCCCTTTCACCAACAAATTAAATAAACCTAAGAAATATAAACAAGAATAATAAAGTAAGACTTAAAATAAATGTAAACAAAAATAAGTGAAATATCGAAAATAAAAACAAAATCTAAACTCAAATAAATTAACATACAGAAAAGAAATCGATTTTTTTTTTAATTAAAGGTACAATCGAACTTAAAACCAAAAGTGTAACCTAAAGTGAAGTTAAAAACAGACAAAACCTGAGAATATAAAGTGTGTGCAATTGCAGCGACAGTAATAACGCCAACAGGCAGCAACAACGACAGCAGTAACATCGATAACAACATTACCAGGCAAGCTTTGCCAGCAAGCGGCCCACCGCCAACTCTCTCCTCGTACTCAGATATGAATCCATTTTATAATTGAAATTTTTCAAATTTTTTTTTTAAATGATTGTGCTTTTTTTTATTTCTTTTGATGAATCTTGTATATTGTAAGTTGGAATTAAATTACCATGAACGCCGATTTGGTTATTAATAAATATTTGAACAAATTGTTTTTTGTGTTTAAAGCTAATGTTGTTTGTTCTGTTTTCGTTTCTGCTCCTCCTTCACTTCGTCATATCATTTTTACAGCTTTACTGACCTATTATATGGGGGTGGCGGTTCCGACGTGAGTTGTTTATTAATGCTGGCCAGTTGTCTCCGTATATTTGCTTGATGTCCACCCCGTCTCTTTGGTGGTTTGGGGATTTTTGGCATTTCGGCAAGTTGATCTTGAGCTTTTTCTGTTAGCGGGTCCTATATTCCTTGATGATCAACCTTTTTGGCCACACTACGGTTGACGTGTTTCCTCACTCGTTTATTATTTGTTTTCTGGTCCCATGTAGCAGGATCGCCATATAATACCAACTAAATTCTATTTATTTACAGCTCTCAAGATAATATGGTAAAAGTTCCAGCGCTTCGTAAATGAATGATTCATCCTTTATTTAAATTAAGGGAGTTTACACATATTCATACTTAATTACACTTTGGTATTTGGTATGCTGAGTAGGTATATGCATGTTAAGCTATGATTATAGGTTCATTGTTGCGAGTTGCCGTCAACAATGTGTTGATTGATTA
Organism: Megamerina dolium; assembly: GCA_963854835.1. Classification (NCBI taxonomy): domain Eukaryota; kingdom Metazoa; phylum Arthropoda; class Insecta; order Diptera; family Megamerinidae; genus Megamerina; species Megamerina dolium. The sequence continues at coordinate 49,490,370 of OY978525.1, forward strand.
CTGTGTGTCTGAGAAACGGTTGCCAATGGGCCGCTTAGTGGCAATGCTTGCCAGGTAATGATGGGGTTGTTGTTGTTGTTGGCATACACAACTGCCACCACAATTGGACACACTTAATTCTTTTTTTTGTCCTGTGTTTAACTTCTATTCAATTAACACTTTTGATTTTAGGTTTAATTTAGATTTTGCTTGTGTTTATTTTCTATTTTCCTTTATTTCACACTTGTCTTTTTCTTAATCTTATTTTCTACTATTACTATTAGTTTTATTTTTTAATAAGTTTTTATGGTTTTAATTACACTTATTTAAAGGTTTTAGTTTACTTTTTTTTTTACTTTTAAATTAAATAGAGTGAGAGCGAGACGCGACCACTGCCTTCTATTATTAGAAGAATAATCATAGAGACTCATAGGAATGAGTGGTATGATCAGGAGTGTCGCGACGCTACAGCAGAGAAACACGCCACCTACAGAAGAACCCTGCGTGCAGGCGCAACGCGAGCTGTTATGGAGCGGTACAGAGAGAAAAGGAGTGCAGAGAGACGTCTTTTCAGGCGAAAGAAAAGAGAACAAGAAAGACGCGAGTGTGAGGAGATAGAGATGTGTACCGACAAGAATGAGACTAGAAAATTCGTTGAGAAGATCAAGCGCCCGAGTGGAGGTTTAAATCCCGGAGCCTCTTCTTGTCGTGATAGAAATAGGAATCTGGTTACAGATGTCCAGAGTGTACTGAGTCTATGGAGGGAACACTTCTCCACGTTACTGAATGGCGATGCTACCAACAATTCCGCCAGTGGAGGAGATTGCCCGATAACCCCAATTACAGATGATGGTGTTGATGTTGAAGCGGCCATTTTAAGGCTGAAGAACAACAAAGCTGCAGGTGCTGATGGTCTGCCTGCCGAGTTGTTTAAGACCGGAAGCGATGAGCAGTTCGCGTGCATGCACCAGCTCATAAGCAGAATATGGTCGCATGAAAGCATGCCTGATGATTGGAGGCTCAGTGTTCTCTGTCCTGTACATAAAAAAGGCGACCCCACAATTTGCGCCAACTACCGTGGAATAAGTCTCCTGAGCATCGCATACAAGGTCCTATCGAGCGTACTGTGTGAAAGGTTGAAGCCTATGCTCAGCAACCTGATTGGACCGTATCAGTGTGGCTTCAGACCTGGTAAATCCACCATCGACCAGATTTTCACACTGCGCCAAATCCTGGAGAAGACCCAAGAAAAACAGATCTACACACACCACCTATTTGTTGATTATAAAGCCGCTTTCGACAGTCCGGTAAGGGATTACCTCTATGCAACAATGTCTGAGTTCAGTATTCGACTTTGTAGAATGACACTGCATAACTCCCGTTGTGCAGTGAAAATTGGGAAGGACCTCTCCGCACCGTTTAATACCGAACGGGGTTTCAGACAAGGTGATTCGTTATCATGCGACTTCTTCAATCTTATTATGGAGAAAATAATACGAGCTGCTGATCTACGACATAATGGCACTATCTTCAACAAAAGTGTCATGCTGTTAGCGTATGCCGACGATATTGACATAATCGGCATGAACACACGAGCATTCTCAGAGTTGGAAAAAGAGTCGCGTCGGATGGGTCTTACGGTGAACGAGGACAAGACGAAGTATCTAGTGTCAACAAACAAAGAGTCCCGGCGTCTTGGACAGCACGTCACTGTTGACAACTACGCTTTTGAAGTAGTAAGGGACTTTGTCTATCTTGGAACCAGCATTAACAGCAGTAATGACGTCAGCTTGGAGATCATGCGTAGGATAACTCTTGCTAACAGGTGTTACTTTGGGCTGAGTAAGCAATTGAGAAGTCGAGCCATCTCTGGAAGAACGAAAACTACACTCTACTAGTCTCTCATCATGCATGTCCTAACATATGGCGCTGAAGCCTGGACAATTTCCACCTCGGATGAGCGAATGCTTGGAGTTTTTGAGAGAAAAGTCGTACGCAAGATCTTTAAACCTATTTGCGTTGGTGGCGAGTACCGAATAAGGTACAACCAACCATGAGCTGTACGAGCTGTATGCCGATTGACATAGTAAAGCGCATAAAAATCCAGCGGCTGCGCTGGCTAGGTCATGTCGAGCGAATGGAAGAACACAATCCAGCTAAGAAGGTGTTATATTCGGAACCCGCTGGAGGACGACGCAGAAGAGAAAGACCAAACCTCCGGTGGAAAGACCAAGTACTGGAGAACCTTACGGCGCTTGGAATTTCTAACTGGCGCCAGCTAGCAAAGTACAGAGATGTTATTTTCGGCTTAAATTGATATTCGGTTGTTATGGCCACATAAGTAAGTAAGTAAGTAATCAAGAGACCGATAAGAAAAGATATTACACTTTGATAGAAAATAAATAAAGAGCAAAGGCAAAGAGAGAGAGAGAGAGATAGTGGGAGAAAAGAAATAGAAATGAGCGTGAATAGCGGAATGGGAAGAGCTGTCATGCACGGTGATGCCAGATGGCCATCTCAACCCATTCCCCAATTCACCCCAAAACACAATAGCAGTGCTATGCCTTCACTCCGGCGTAGACAATTACAAAGAACAGCATTTGAACAGCGTCAGTATTACGCTATTAGAACAATTTTATTTATGTATGTAACAATATATAAATGTATTTATGTAAGTATGTCTGTTAAGTATGTATATGCTAAAACGATCATTATATTGCACTTCATTGCCATTGTTGTGGAAAAACAAACAAAATAAACATCAACCATGCTGAAATTGCAAAGAAGAATTGTAAACCACTCTAACTAGGGAAAATTATACATTATAATCGTTAAAAAAGTTGTATACCATGGAATTTTAGTGATTTAAAAGATTGTAAGTTATAGTAATTTAGCAGATTGTATAACGAGAAATTAAAGTGATTTAAAAGGATTGTATAAACAGGGATTTTAAGTCACTAACACAATTTGTAAAAAAAATAAAATATAAACTGCTACGTGAAAGTTATTTTTGAAGCGGTGTGAAAGAGGGATGAGTCCTGGATTTAAGGTATTTAAGTAAATGTTGTGATCTACGCCAAAACGACGCAACACCAGGTATGAGATGAATTAACAAAAAATTAGGCTAAATAACTATTGTTAGGATATAAAATACAATCTTTTGAAGTAAAAACCATTACCACTAAGCTTACCATAGCGGTCAAATGACCGTATTTGAGACTGATTTAAATTATTGCATTTATCGTGAACGTACTACACAATTTTTTCTATTGTATAGACACTTCGTTTTTCAATATCTATATCTCTTCTTTCGATTTTCCTAGCAATCATATGTACTCTACCGTTATCTACCGTGAGTCTTTTAACCGCTATAAAATATATAACATTATATAAAGTTATCTGCATTGAAACCTCAAACTGACTACGAATTTTAAGTTTTTCAAGAAAATGTTATCCGGTTGTGTTTAAGAACACGCCTTGTGCTTATGTATAGTATGTTTTATGCTGAGTACAATGCGGCGACTGCTGGTAAACCACGAGGCAAATAACGATAATTCAAATTCGAGTGCTCTGTACAAATATTTTAATATTGATTGTAATATTAAAAATTGTAATATATAAAAAAACAGTAAGTACTAAATTTTGTATTTTATTATTGGTGGATAGTCCAAAGGTCAATGCAAATAAGATTGTTGGAATAAATAAATAATATAAGCGAACTATGCTCTCAAATAGATGAAGAGGAAAATTCTGGGAGTGAGGATGGTATATATGATTTGATACTATTTGATACTGACTCGGATCTATTCGATACATATAATGAGGAGGAGAACATTGTGAACACGAAAAAGAATGAGATTGTTATCCTGTTCCGAAGACGAATGTGAAGAGAATGATCAAGATATTGTAACTTCAACAAGGTTCTGAACCTGGAAGATTACCACTTTATACTATTTTCAGAGAAGGGCCAACGGGATTCGCGAAACAAAATATTATGAAGGGAAGAGTAAGCAGAGTGTTTTCGTTGATACTTGACCAACACATTATGAATATTATATGAATATGCACAGAATCAGAAGCACGTCGAATTTTAAGATCCGAATGGAATCTAACTTCAGCAATTTTATATGCACGTGATGCATATCAAACCTGAAATATGAACGTTTCATATTTATGGAAAAAGAAAAGCGTTTGAAGACTGACAAATTTGCTCTCATATCGCAGGTATGGAATACATTTATATAAAATAGCCAAAATTGTTACAAACCAGGTGCAAATGTCATTGTTGATGAACAGCTATTTGCAAAAAATCAAGATGCAGATTTACTTAATATATGCTCAATAAACCCAATAAGTTCGGAATCAAATTCTTCTTGGCATCATACGTTGAGAGTAAATACATTAGGAATGGATTTTTATGAGTAAACCTTTAGCAACAAAACTTCAACCAAAAAGAACTACCTTAGTAGGTACTATTCGAGCGAATAAGAGGGAATTACCGAAAACTGCGAAACATAAGAAACAGAATATGGCACGTTTGTTAATGCAGCTTTACAAATCAAAAAATTGTACTTTGACAATTTACAAAAGCAAACCAAACAAAAAAGTTATCTTACTAAGTTCGAAGCATAAATTTGTAAAAGTTGAACTACTCCATTTCATAATAGTGTTATGAGCCAAAATATGAAATATGCACATATGCATATTTTGCCTCACGACATATTTCCTGAAATTGTGAAATATATATTTATCCATACACATGCTATCATTCCTCACAATATTATCAATATTACTTATAATTGTGGAATGCCAGATTGGATGCCGTAGCTCAGTGGTTAGTGCGTTGGCTTTCTGATCTGTAGGTCGTGGGTTCAATCCCCGGCTGAAGCATAACAAAAATTTTATATCGAAAAGTTTTTTCTTTCGAACGGTACCCACCTGCCGCCAAGAATTGCCAATTTTTCCGGCAGTAACAATTTAACAAAAATGCTTCTTAAAAGAGCTTTGTGACAAAAACTAAGTTCAAGTGATCTCATAAGGCTTCTGCCGTTCAGAACCGGCTAATATAAGTAGGTCCCTTTTAATGCTCTCCAAATTTAACACGCACAACAGTATTGGAAGAGAAGCTCGGTGGTGTCAAAATGGACCTTTCTGGCCTAAGTATGTTTTCTCAGAGAGGGGGCAGCCACATTACCTAACCTAACCTAACGCCAGAACATTGAGCTAACTGACTTGCAGTTGGGTGTGAAAAAGCTGACAAAGCACTTACCCCCACAATTCGTAGTTCTGCACTTACGTAAGCATACCAATAATGTTTAGACATACCATGGTAACTAAAATCATATGGACTACTCATGTGTGTGAATATCAAAAAGTTACTTTCTCGCACAACGGGTATACATTTACATACATGTTGTGTGAATCGATTGTGGATTGTGGAGTTTTTGCTATATGTTGGTATGTGGGTAGACCTATATGTGGATAGTTCTAGAAAAATGGTATATAAGCTGCCAGCTTACTGAAGGTAGATGCTTGTTTGAGTTGTGATTTTACTTGAATAGTGAAGTGTAAATACTGTGATCCTTACGAGGCCCTCGAGTATTAGTGAAATAAGTAATTGTAATTCAAAGTGAAAAGAACTATAAATAAAATAAAGACATAAAAGTTCCAGTATAATTAACCCTCTTTTTTCAGCTAACCAGTGTTATGGTCCCGAATGGACACGCAACACTTAGGAACATAGGTTTAGGTATGAAGCTTGTGTGTTACATCATTGAGTCTAGCCTTTAGGTATTGAGTAAGTGTTGTGGAAAAATAATAACATTTTAGAGCAGCTGGTAGGATACTGCGAAATATTTTGTATATACAAGGTGTTTTACTTTCAGCGTTTATCGCAGTATAGGATCTGTTTCTTGTTTGTGCTTTTTTTTGGGGTCAAATGGCCAATAAATTCTATGAATCATTAGGAAGAGGACTAGACGTTGCAATAACCGAGTCAATCGACTTAGAGTGAAGCCTGATTAAGCAACCCCGCACATTCGAGCAATTCGAGCTCAAAAACTAGAATATACGTTATCCGAATAAAAAAACCTTCTAAAAAGCCAATCCGAAGCAGCCTTGAAACAAAAGGAGGATATCAAGGCTGTAAAAGCACAAATAAAGGCTCTGTGAACACATATCGAAAAGAGGGATCCGACGCAGAACTTCTAGAAGATAGCGAGAATAGCTATAAAACCAGATGAGTTGAATGATTTCTTAGCCTATACTTGTTGTTGAGCAAAAAATTTGCTAATTTAGAGAGTTGTATACACTCCTCAAATAATTTTAATACAAGAACCATGGGTACATGGAAAGCGCTTATGTGGCTTAGGAGGAATTAAATGGGACTCTACAGTTCATGCAGAAGGAGAGACTCGTCTACGTTCGTGCATCATAATGCCGCATGTGGTTGACTGCACGGTAGCAGTAGCAGTAAATGCAAGTACAGGGGAACCAAATTGCTGCACTACTTACTGTCTCATGGACTAGTCATACATAATGTTGGCAACAGCCCGGCTTTCGTGACTGGCAGCAGACAAGAAGTCAGGTCGACTCTATCAAATAGCTTGATAACAGACAGGATCAGTGCTTAGCGAGTCCTAAATGATGACTCCTTGTCGGACCACCGCTATATAGAGTTTCGATTTGCGGTTGAACTTGATCTGGTTCCCGCGAAACGGAACCCTCGTAGAGCTAATTGGATACGATACTGCATTTTTCTCGAAGAAAGGATTAGCGTCGTGCCTAAGCTCCGGACCATACAATCTATTGAGGAAGCCTCTAGACCTTTAGGGCGAGTCTTAATCAATTGTTATGAGATGGCGTGTCCGGAACGTAGAAGCAGACAGGACAAAGCGGTCCCTTGGAGCGCAGAGCTTTTGAAAATTTGTAAGAAATCAAGAAAACTTCTAAATCGGGCACTTAAATACTGGTTGGAAGTTGACTGAAAGAATATAAGAAGACAGTGAAGATCTCTAAACTAGACTCTTATAGAGATTTTTGTAATGAGATCGCTGATCAGAAAATAACGTCTAGGATGTACAGAGTTCTTCAAAAGGACCGAACAGCCAGACTGGACTCTCTTCTGAAACCTGATGGTACCTATACGTGCTCGAAGTCAGAGGTCAATGATAAAGTTCTATCAACACATTTCCCGGGTTGTAGAATAGTCTCACCGCAGGCTGCCATCCTGGCCAATGACTTGTTACTTTCGGCAACCACCAGGCTAGATTGGTTTATAGCTCGAAAGATAGTTACTGATGGAACCATAAACGCTGTCACCCTGGCCAATGGCTTGTTACGCACGGGGACCACCAGGCTTGATTGGTTTATAGCTATAGCTCGAAAATAGTTACTGATGAAACGATAAGGTTTGCCTTTTCATCATCCAGTGACTTTAAGTTCTCGGGATCCGATGGCGTAAATCCAGTCATGCTAAAGAAAAGCGAGGCTATTCTGGTGGGGATCCTGAAAATGATTTCTACTGCATGCCTCGCTCATGGGTACATCTCACACCTTTGGCTCCCTGTCAAGGTAGTATTTATTCCTAAGCCGGGAAATGATGACTACTCCTTGGCAAAAAGCTTCAGACCTATAAGCTTGACTTCGTTCCTGCTTAAAAATCTAGAGCACATGGTTGAAAAGTACATTAGAGCGGAGGTACTCGGCTGGAATCCCTCAAGTGTTCGACAACATGCTTACCAGAGTAGGAGGTCCTTTGAATCAGCTCTTCACGACTGTGTTACCATCGTAGAGGACGGGTTGTAAATAGGTATTTGCACCCTGGGGCTATTTGTTGACATTGAGGGTGCTTTCGACAATGCTATCTTCAACTCCATGTGCTGCTCAGCCAGAAAGTAAGGTGTTGATGAAGTCGTTACTGTATGGATTTACACCATTGTATCCAAAAAGATCTCATGGCAGGAGAGAACACAATGATAGCGTCACGGTTGAGAGAAGATGCCTCCAAGGTGGTGTACTTTCTCATCTTCCCTGGTGCTTCGTTATGGACTCTCTTTTAATTTAGATGCATAATTTTGGAGTACACGTTCAAGCGTATGCTGATGACGTGTGTGTTCTAATATCAGAAAGGTGCCTAAGAATGATTTACATAAAAATGCAGAGAGTTCTGGACAAGATTTTTGTTTGCTTTTTTTTTTGTTTGTTTTTTTGAAATACTAAGAATTTGTTGAATCTTTTTACTATTTGAAGAAACTCACAATAAGTATTCAAATATTACAAACTAACTTAAAATTATGTGATATTCCCCATGTTCCATCACAATTTGTAGTCGCGAGGTTTAGCAATTACTCAGCGTATTCAATGTGTCATTTCTTTTTGGATGGTTGTGTAATTTTTGAATGTAGCTTCTGCAGGACTTTGCAACTTCCCCAGAAATTGTGAGTACATTCAAATCTCTATGGATGTTAACGTTTTTCATATACCAAGGCGCGTTTACAATAATTCGCAGGCACTTGGATTGTATTCGCTGCAATATTTCTATTTGTCCATATTGGCTTTTGGATTACTTTATATAATAGCACTTTGTATTCGAGACGCAACTTTAAGCTTTTGTGTAACAGCCATAACCATAACTGATCAATTCTTAGCTTGATCTAAGTTTTCTTTGCCTCTATGTGATTGTTCCAGGTTAGACTTCTGTCGAGGTGAATTACTAAGTACTTTGTTGAGGAACATTATGGAACTGCTTGGCCACTTATTTTAAGTGGGCGACATGTATCTAACCTTAGCGTGAAGGTTACATGTACGCTCTTTGATTCATTGACTATTATATGCCATTTTGCTAGCCAGATTTCGAGATAATCGACATGAGTCTGCAGGAGTTTGGTAGCTTCTATGGGGTTAGAGCGAGAGCACAATATTGCCGTATCATCAGCAAAGGTCGATATGAATGTATGGTTATTGTTGGGCATATCTGAAGTGTATAAGAGATAGTGTAAGGGGTCCAAAACACATCCTTGTTGAACGCCAGCTTGAATATCCAATGGATTTGTTGTGTAATCCTTGTGATGTACGAGAACTTGTCTTTTCGTAGTTAGCCACTAAGCAATGAGGAGACATTTGCAGGTAGTAATAGTTTGAGTTTGTAAATAAGGCAATCGTGCCATACTTTATAGAAAGCTTCAGTGATATCAAGAAAGACAGTTGAGCAATACTTTTTTCTTCAAAAGTGTTCCTTATCAGAGTTATAATGCGATGAACTTGCTCAATTGTGCCGTGATGTTTTCTAAATCCAAACTGATGTTGGGGAATCAGTTGGTTGAGATTAATAAATAGAGTTATATTCATGATATGTAGCTTTTCGAATACTTTAGAGAATAGAGGCTGGAGACTGATAGGTCTGTACGATGCAACTTTTGTAGGGTTTTGCTATCATAATAATTTTTGAAGTTTTCCAGCATTTGGGATAGTGTTTAATACGAAGGATAGCATTGAAAATGTGCATGAGATGAATTACTGAAGTTGGAGGTAGCTCTTTTATCATTTTTCCGGAAATTATATCTGGACAGTTGCTTCTAGCCCAATTACCGTCACTCAAACGGATGGGGGAATCAGTGAGAATTGGCCTATTTGAGTTTTGCTGATTTCCACAAAAGTAGTGTGGCGCTTCACCAGGTGTTAATGTGATCTTCCAACTCTTTGGAATTGTTTTCTTTTAGGGCTTGCTTTACTTTCGAGATCAGTGCTGTAGCTGTGTTTTCAGATTCGGTTACCTGAATTCTAGCCATTGACTTCGGAGTCTTCTTTTCTGTCTTACTAGCAATTCAATGTCGGCTGATGTGTGTGGGCTCTAATTTAATTGCTTGTACACCCTTGCACAGGTGGCTGAGTTGAGAGCTAATGAGAGCAACTGGCTGAATATTTCGAGTGCTAAGTCTTTATCGTAACCATTTCTTAATACAGTGCTTAGAGGAAGATGGGAATTTATACAGTCTATTTTCTTTCTAACGTAATTGCCTTGGGGGCTTTGTGATTTTATACCGTTGGTGAGTGATCAGATCAGAGATCATAATTACACATTGTGGAGATATTTTCCATCTGCAAATTTTCGCGACTTCAAAGTCTATGAGATCGGGTATCTTCCTCTTGTCCGTCGGCCAATATGTCGGTTGACCATTTGAGAGTACATCGTAGCCATGGTTAGTAATGATTGAGCATAGTATTCTGCCTTTTGGAGTTATTAATCGGGAGCTCCAGTGAGTGTGTTTCGCGTTGATATCTCCAGCAACTAAGAATTTGTTACCAAGAGTTGAGAAAAATTCTTTATATTGCTGTTCGGGAATACTGTATCTTGAGACAGTATATCGCAGATATTACTATCTTAGAGATGTACTCTTGTTGTTGCTTGCAAGTAGATTCTACTGAAATCTTCGAGAACATGATGTTTTATTCTGATTTTTACTAATATGGCAGTTCCTCTGTGTGCCTTACCATGCAGATAATTTGTGGTGTATAGTTTGTAATGTGGTTTAGTGGTAATGTGGATTAGTGTTTGAAGCAAATGTTCAAGGGTACTTGGCTGTTGGGTGAGCAGTGAGTGCTTCTGCTCATTATTTACATTGCTTTCTTGGTGTGGATTTTGTTTTAAAACACTAACGTATGAATTGGTTTGATTCTTGTTTGGGATTACAGAGAAGGATTGTGATGCATCAAGATTTTGTCTCTGATTTATGTTGGCTATCTGAGTTTGCTCAACTGGTTTTAGAGATTGTTTGCTAGAGGAGAAATTTAGCTTTAGGGTTATATATATGGGGCAACCTCTATAATTTGCGGTGTGATTACCCCCACAATTGCTGCATTTTTTCATGCTAGTATCGCCTTTAGACTTTGGGCATACGTTTGATTTATGAAGATCTCCACAAATCACACAAACAGCTGGCAGGATACAATATGTTTTAGTATGCCCATACTTCTGGCAGTTGCTGCAATAAGGTCCAGTTCTCTTATGGGGTTCTTCGATTGTGATTTTGCGATGCAATAAATATCAAATTTTATATATGGGGTGTACTTCACCTTTTTTTAGGGGTTTTGTTTCAGGCTGAAGCTCAATACGATATAACGGTTGAGGTATATTGCTCTTGTTGAGAATGTTGAATACTCTTTTGGCTTGAAACCCTTCTTCCTGAAGGGCGAGCTTGATTTCGTTAATATCAACGTTGGGTTCGACGCTTTTGAGTACAACGATTAAGCCCTTAGTACTTTTAAGCTGATATGTGTAGTAATTCTTTTTTCCAGTATCAAATTCTGCAATTACTTTGCGATAATGAGTTTCGCTATAGATTTGCACTTTCGTTTCTTCAATTTGGCCTTTGCGAATAGGAACAACGTGGAAATTCTTTGGTCCTATGAGGCTTGTGATTCTGGAAATCAACTTATCTAAGTTACGTTCTCTTAAGAAAATGGGTGGGGGTTTGAAATTTTTCTTGGGATAATATTTTCGTCACTTTCATCACTTGAAAGCAGAGTGTATCTATTTTTCGAACTACTAGGGGTAGTGTTTTGCTTCTGAATTTTTGTTGTATTCATTTGTTTTGAATTTGACTTTTTTTTCGCTTTACTACAGTAATGTAGCGATCAATTCCAGTTTGAACAGCAACTGGTTTTGTAGTAGTCATTGCACTAGTTGCCTTTACTACTGGGTCATGCACTTCAGTAGAAAGGCTGTTATTTGTTTGCTTTGGTGTTGCAGCAGGAGAAGCGCATTGTACACTCCACGGTATAGAAGGAGATAGAACATCAAGAGCGAACATATTATTTTGTTTACCTGCATTTGATGGGATTGGACATGGGTTTGTTGTTGCCAAATTTTATGTAGTGTTAGAATGAGGAATATGTGCTGGCAAGAGATTTGCACTGTTACTTTCACTTATGCAGTATGTATCAAATGATAATTTTGATAATGCACTTAATGGCGAGGTTTGCGCGGGTGATTGCAAAGATTGCAAATTATGATTTACACACATTAACAGACGATTGCCTTTGCGGAGAGGAGAGCACCGAACACTCATATTACAAACAATATCTGTTTGCGAACTATGTTACTTTTCTATCTTTGATTTTATTTTTCTTTTTTACTTATTTGTATGCACAATAAATTCAACAGAAATAACTGGCTGTTTTTATTTAGCGTCTTTTCGCAATTTAATAGATTTTTTAAACTGAAATCAATTATTTATCTGACTCTTTCAGAGGAGAGATCCAACACACGTCCGCTCTTTTTGGCGATTAACACTGAAGATTGAGTATTGGTGCGATCTGCAAGGTCTGTTCTTGAATCCTAGTAAAAGCACACTTGAGCTCTTTACCAAGAAACGCAAATTGGATGGTTTACTTTACAGGGCTTATACGGGATACATGCAGATACACCACCAGCTATTGGAGCAGTGCCCACTGTTTGCAATGCCGGTGGACGATCGTGTGGCTCACATACGTAGATTTGAGGTTATTTTTCCGGAACGAGATCAATGGTTAAATCCAGAGGCACTATACATGGGGATGGATTCACATATTCTACACCGATGGTTCCAAAACCTTATATGGTACTGTAGTGAATATGCCAAGTACTCATTCTCCACCGGAAGTATGGCGACTGTATTTCTAACAGAGTGAACTTTCTCTAAGGATTAACGTGGAAGGACCTCAGGATTCTGATTGTTGTCCTTACAGGGTACAACACTTGTGGACATCATATAACCACTATAGGTGTCAGTCTTGTTTAGATGATATAGACACTACAGAGCACTTCCTCTGTCACTGTCCAGCCTTTGCACGAACAATATTGGGAGTGTTGAGAGGAGATGCTTTGAGCCTGAACACAGTTAAACGCTTCCCTCTATCCGATCTTCTTAGATTCGTTAAGAGTACTAGGAAGTTTGAAGTAGAGTAATATTCTCTACTCTATCCCCTCTTTCTGTTCTTCTATTTATCTCCCCTTTCCTTCTAATTTCTTTTCCGTTTCTGGGTCTGGGTACAATGGTTGTTTGACTGAGTGCCCTGGTTCTTGTCCTGTCCACGTCTTTCACTTCACTTCACTTCATATACACTCCTGCGAAATACATATTTAACAATAGTCCACCTGGAGCCGCTCAGACACCAAATACAATTCGCACGGCAATTACCCCAGGGAGATATACGTGTTTTTGCGAGAAGTTTCGGTGATTTAAAATCCACAGCAATACAGTGTATTAAGAGTGCATACCGAGTGGCCCTTTTTTCCTCCTTGGAACTATAGGATTTATATATATAGCGGGGAAATGGGGACCAAATATTGCTTGGGCAGCTAGAGGGGTTCGCGAGGACATCCTGCGTATCTGGTCTTCGCGATCTGTGGCTTAAAACCCATATGCTAGGCAAGAAAGGTACGTCAGAGGAACTATCGGAGTAGACCGTAAATACGATTATTCTGCTCGAAAGAGGGCAACGCACAATCAGCTCGATCAGCGGACTTGAGTTCAATTTGTCATGCACAACAGCAACAACAGATCACAAGGAAAAGGAAATCAAACACCTGCACTTAGTTAAGGAGGTTAAGAAAGCAAGGGACCTAAATTCTGAAATGCGGAAATTCTGATATTAAATGTTGTTTTTTGTAAGAAGCCGGGAAACAGGATCGCCGACTGTTATAAACGCAAAGAGTGGGGAACAACTCAGGGATACTACAGGAGCCCAGGTATGGATAATAAACCGGGAACCCCAAAATTTTGCTAAAAATAGGCCAGCTGAAATGGAAGGTGTCAGTCATGTGTCGTTAAAGATTGTTGCCACACCTTTCATGTTAGATAGCAAGATGGTGGAAGTTGGTAGTCGGGCGTCCAGAGGGATTGTTGACCCATCTTTCCAACCTAGTGATAACAAACGTGGCCACTGTTTTTAGTCTCTGATGTACATGATTTGTTCATTGAGTTTCCGTGCAAGGAAGCAAAAAATGGAAAACTTTTTTTTCTTGTAAACTCTGGGTCAGATACCAGTTTAATATTCATCAGTAATTGATGAATCTGTTAGCAAGAAGCAACTTTTAAGATTTGATTTTAGAACTACACTTAATCTCTGAAGAGAGAGGGATACCTGCTGATGATATCCTAGGTAGAGACAATTTATGGAACCGATCGGTTATCAATACTATGAAAAAGAAGCTGATTGTTTTCGCTGAGTGAATACAACATTTGATAACTTTACTTCTCAAACCGTTGAACGAGGATAATAGAGTACTACGAACCAGTGAGGTTATAGTACCTGGGAGAACTATGAAGGTTCCACTTCTTTGCCTTGGAATTCTGGAAGTTGGAATTCTCCCAAATTGGACAATGGGTATCATCAAGTATTAATGAAAGAATCAGACAGAAAAAAACCGATTTTAGTTCAGGTGATGGACATTATGAATTTAACCAAATAAATTCGGGTTAACAGGTGCACCTGCTACTTTTCAAAAATTGATGAATCACGTATTGACTGGACTTGGGGTATAGATTGTTTCGTGTATTTGGATGACATCGTTGTCTATGGTAGAAACCTGGCACAACATGAATCGCGTTTACGGAGAGTGTTTGAACTATTACGTAAACATAACTTAAAGCTCAATACAGAAAAGTGCCAGTTTCCATGAACAAAATTAATTTACTTAGCCCACAAATGCACTGAGAAAGGAGCATGACCAGACTCTGGTAAAGTGAAAAATGTTAAAAATATTCCAAAGGCTAGAAGGTTCTTCAGGCATTTTATGTTTAGTAAATTATTATTATTAAATGGTGGTCTGGTGGTGTTTTCGCAAGGTATCGTGTCTAACTGCCTCAACCAGGTGGGGCTAGCGCAATCCTTGTTGAACTCATCGCAAGTCAACTCCCTGGCTGTCATGTAGTTTGATCTGAGCGCTATGTGATGATACCTTTATTTGTTAATGAGGGGTAGTCATATAGCTTGCTCTGCTTACTCTGTGATGGCGCTTTCATTATTATTAATGGGGGCCCTCCATGTGGCGACCACCGGGCAACGTCTTCCTGGCACCCGCTGGGAGGCGGCTGAAGTGAGTGGCGAAAATCTCCTCGGTTAGAGGTTGTGCGTTGGGTTTGGGACCCGCCACATAAAAAACCCCCCCAATGAAAAAAACAAATATGCCTCGGATAAGGACTACCGCTTTTGTTGATGACCCCCGCAAACGAAAAAAGGACCACAATTTACGGATATGCACCTGTAATGTCCGATCCCTTTATAGGGAGGGTGCCTCTATCCAGCTGGTTGATGTCCTCGAAAAATACATCACCGCTCTCCAGGAAATGCGATGGACAGGACAGGGCTGCTCCAAAAGAGCGTCCTGTGACATCTACTACAGTTGCCATGCTGAAAGGCACGAATTAGGATGTGGATTTTTGGTCTGCAAGAGACTACGACATCTTGTCTCACAGTTCACGCCTGTGAACGAACGGCTGGCCACAATCCGCATCAAGGCAAAATTTTTCAACATCAGCCTTATATGTGCCCACGCTCCGACGGATGAGAAGGACAATGTGACCAAGGAGAGCTTCTTTCAGCGCCTCGAAGAAGCTTATGATCGCTGCCATCGCCACGATATCAAAACCGTGCTTGGCGACTTTAATGCCAGGGTGGGCAAGGAAGGTACATTTGGTCCAACTGTCGGAAAATTCAGCCTCCACCAGAACACCTCCGATAACGGAATGAGGCTGATCGACTTCGCCGCAGCACGAAACATGGTAATTGGTGGTACCAGATTCCAGCATCTCGACATCCACAAAGCGACATGGCTGTCTCCAGATCAACGTACAAGAAACCAAATTGATCATGTGGCGATTGACGGAAGGCATGCTTCCAGTGTGATGGACGTGAAATCGATCCGTGGTGCCAACATCGACTCGGATCACTACCTTGTTGCAGCTAAGGTGCGCACAAGCCTATGTGTCGCAAATAACAAGAGAAGTCCCACACAGAGAAAGCTCGACGTCAGTAAGCTGCGATCACCAGAGACAGCAGATGCATTTTCCACTCGACTATCGGATCTGCTTATGCAGAACACTCCCCCACTTGATGATACATGCGCACGGTGGACACATATATCCCACTCCATGACTACTGCTGCCGAGGAGGTAATCGGTTACTACCGGCCTCTGAGGAATGAGTGGTAGGATCAGGAGTGTCGCGACGATACCGCAGAGAAAGACGCCGCCTACAGAAAAACCCTGCGTGCAGGCGTAACGCGAGCTGTTAAGGAGCGGTATAGAGAGAAAAGGAGTGCAGAGAGACGTCTTTTCAGGCGCAAGAAGAGGGAGTTGGAAAGACGCGAGTGTGAGGAGATAGAGATGTGTACCGACAAGAATGAGACTCGAAAATTCTTTGAAAAGATCAAGCGCCTGAGTGGGAAATGGGAATCTGGTTACGGATTTCCAGAGTGTACTGAGCCTATGGAGGGAACACTTCTCCACGTTACTGAATGGCGATGCTACGAACAATTCCGCCAGTGGAGGAGAATGCCCGATAACCCCAATTACAGATGATGGTGTTGATGTTCCACCACCCGACTATGACGAGGTTGAAACGGCCATTTTAAGGCTGAAGAACAACAAAGCTGCAGGTGCTGATGGCCTGCCTGACGAGTTGTTTAAGACCGGAGGCGATGAGCTGCTCACCCGCATGCACCAGCTCATAAGCAGAATATGGTCGGATGAAAGCATGCCTGATGATTGGAGGCTCAGTGTTCTCTGCCCTGTACATAAAAAAGGAGACCCCACAATTTCCGCCAACTACCGTGGAATAAGTCTCCTGTGCATCGCGCACAAGGTTCTATCGAGCGTACTGTGTGAAAGGTTGAAGCCTATGCTCAGCAACCTGATTGGACCTTATCAGTGTGGCTTCAGATCTGGTAAATCCACCATCGACCAGATTTTCACACTGCGCCCAATCCTGGAGAAGACCCAAGAAAAACAGATCGACACACACCACCTATTTGTTGATTATAAAGCCGCTTTCGACAGTCCGGTAAGGGATTACCTCTATGCAACAATGTCTGAGTTCGGTATTCCTGCAAAGCTCATTCGACTTTGTAGAATGACACTGCATAACTCCTGTTGTGCAGTGAAAATTGGGAAGGACCTCTCCTCATCGTTTAATACCGAACGGGGTTTCAGACAAGGTGATTCGTTATCGTGCGACTTCTTTAATCTTATTATGGAGAAAATAATACGAGCTGCTGATCTACGGCATAATGGCACTATCTTCAACAAAAGTGTCATGCTGTTAGCGTATGCCGACGATATTGACATAATCGGCATGAACACGCGAGCAGTCAGTGCAGCATTCTCAGAGTTGGAAAGAGAGTCGCGTCGGATGGGTCTCACGGTGAACGAGGGCAAGACGAAGTATCTAGTGTCAACAAACAAAGAGTCCCGGCGTCTTGGACAGCACGTCACTGTTGACAACTACGCTTTTGAAGTAGTAAGGGACTTTGTCTATCGTGGAACCAGCATTAACAGCAGTAATGACGTCAACTTGGAGATCATGCGTAGGATAACTCTTGCTAACAGGTGTTACTTTGGGCTGAGTAAGCAATTGAGAAGTCGAGCCCTCTCTCGAAGAACGAAAACTACACTCTACAAGTCTGTCATCATGCCTGTCCTAACATATGGGGCTGAATCCTGGACAATTTCCACCTCGGATGAGCGAATGCTTGGAGTTTTCTAGAGAAAAGTCCTACGCAAGATCTTTGGACCTATTTGCGTTGGTGGCGAGTACCGAATAAGGTACAACCATGAGCTGTACGAGCTGTATGCCGATATTGACATAGTAAAGCCCATCAAAATCCAGCGGCTGCGCTGGCTAGGTCATGTCGAGCAAATGGAAGAACACGCTCCAGCTAAGAAGGTGTTATATTCGGAACCCGCTGGAGGACGACGCAAAAGAGGAAGACCAAACCTCCGGTGGAAAGACCAAGTACTGGAGAACCTGACGGCGCTTGGAATTTCTAACTGGCGCCAGCTAGCGAAGAACAGAGATGGCTGGCGAAGCATGTTATTTTCGGCCTAAATCGATACTCGGTTGTTATGGCCACATAAGTAAGTAAGTAAGTAAGTAAATGATTACCGAAATTAACTACAAAATTAAAAACTACTCAGAAAAGACGTGAAATTTGAATGGACAGAAAAATGTCAGAAAGTTTTTATAGATTTAAAGCAAGCAATTTATTCTCTGTCCATTTTAGCCTACCAAGATTTTTCTAATCCTTTTGTGTCAACAACTGATGGCTTCAACGAGGCTGTAGGTGCTATTCTATCGCAAGGTGAAATTGGAAAAGATAGACCAATAGACTTTGCAAGCAGGGCGCTCAGTGATACTGAGAAAAGGTATGCGGAGCTGCTCACCGACGAAAATGATATAATGACGGTACTACGCAATTTTCAAGATTCACCCTTAGGAGGACATCAGGGTGGACTGAAAACTTATTTCCGAATTAGAAGGCAATACAGATGGAAGGTATGCGTAACCAAATTAAAGATTATGTAAGAAATTGTGAAAAAAAATGCCAAATCAATGATGATGATTTTTCAACATTTTTCGTTTGTGTAGTCATGCCTAATGCAGAATCTAGCACAGTAGCAAAAGCTTTCTACAACGAGGTCATTACACGCTATATCATACCAAAAATTGTTGTCACAAATACATGTAAGATGCTAGGTGTTAACAACAAATAATGCTATATCACTCAGCAGCAAACGGTTCTCTAGAAAGAAGTCACAGATCTTTAGCGAAATATCTTAGGAGCTTCGTTAAAGAAGACAGTTCAAATCGGGACCAGTGGTTGGCATCACCAATGCATGTTCACAACAATACAGTACATACTACCTCCAAACGAACACCTTTCAGCATACTATACGGCTTTAACACCAACATGCCAACAAATCTGAGAACTAAAAGAACACCAAAATAAATTAAGGAAAATCAGGTTTCAGGTATATGAGACAAGCTTTGTCCTTATGATTAGTAATCAGTGTTCGGACTATCCTACAATTGTGGCAAATTTACCACTTTTTTCTCATATCTACCGCAACAACTACAGTAAGATTGAAACTTACCATATTTGACTATTTTTGGTCATTATATATATATATATATATTTCTTTTTTAATTGCATGATCTATTATGAATGTGATAATCACATTTTAATAAAACAAATAGTTATGTGAAAGTAGTAAAATATTTGAGCCACCAAACAAATTTAAAATGTTTGACCGGCATTTTATTCTCATAATTTTAACTTGGAAAATATAGATTAATACATATTAAAATGAGATTTAGTTTTTATATGAAATGAGTGATCTCTGTATTTGCCGCAGTGGAGTGATTATTTTGAGGCGACGCGAGTAAAACGGAGGCGATGGAACTAGAAATTAAGCAATTAAATATTGAATAATAATAGCGAAATAGACGCATAGAATTTAAAAATCTGCTCTCGCAGACTTGAGTGTGTGAAAACATATCTCTTGCAAGTTCTATTAATAGAACAATCAAAAAAAAGAATAAAGAAGAAGAAAAAATAAGAAAATGTTAATAAACAAGTTGAGATCTGGTAATTAATAAGTTTAAAACGCTCTCATCCAACATACAAGCGCTCTTTGTTGGGTGCGAGCGAATTAAGCTTTGGGTGCAATATATCGCCATCTCTGTCAAACAATTCAGTAAATCAATTATGCGTAAAGCCTTCCTTGTGTAAAAGCAGAATAAACATACCGGTTCATTCTCCAGCGCAAACATCACTTTCTCTCAATTAACGAGTGCCCCACTTTCATGGAGCGATACTTATACATATATGCTTAGCGAATTCTCACTTTCCAGTATCCAAAATTTTGACAGGAATAGCCAGAAATCAGCGGGAGTGGATATTGCTGTTGAACATGTGTGAAATGAAATATCAGAAATATCGAAATATCAATCGAACAAATGGTTCGATCATACGGCAAAAAGTAGAAAGCGACATGGTATTGAAAGAAGACGAACCGGACTGCACATGCAAAAGCAAAATGTGTGTACGGATTTTGTATTGTTTACAGTTATGAATTTTGATATTGTTGGATCATATTCAATAATATTTCATCATTTATATCATTTATTTAATTTTTTTAAATCATGACATTTTATTTTATTTCAAAAAATTAGAGTTGAAATTATTTACAAAGAATTTATGTAATGTAATATCATTATCTGAAAAATAAAAATGCATTATCAATATCCAGTACGTATGTGCAATCAATTTTTTTTCTATCCATATCTATACAATAGGCCGTACCTAAAAGAAGTTCACCGTACACCCCTAATAAAGAAGTTTTGCAAGGCAATTCCGAAAAAAAAATATTTTTTTGGCCGAACGTAGGGGTCGCCTTTTTACATTTTTCTTTGTAATTTCGGCATTTGTAGTCGGATTTTGAAGTGTGATATATCGATGTTTTTGTCTCGAGGGAACCAATTTTTTCGCTCGAAAGGTCGCTGAACTAGTACTTACCATCCAGATCTCAACATCTACAATATGAATACAAAAATAAGCGTAAAATCAAATCAGGATTTTTTCGCAATAGAAATTTTAATCGGCCATATTTCGACTCGATTCATGTTGGCTATATTTCTGACGGTTCCCGAGTTCAGAGAAAATGTGACCCATGCGTTGTTTATCGTTGACCGCCAAGACAAATTCATGAACTATGTACTGTGAAAAGTCTAAGTTGAGCAAAGAAACCGTTAAATGAAGGTTTTTGCCTTGTGCTAACCTGGTAATTCGATTAT
The DNA here is from genome assembly GCA_963854835.1 of Megamerina dolium. Lineage (NCBI taxonomy): Eukaryota > Metazoa > Arthropoda > Insecta > Diptera > Megamerinidae > Megamerina > Megamerina dolium. The sequence continues at coordinate 49,511,184 of OY978525.1, forward strand.
TTCTTTCGAATAATGGAATGTTTCCAGCTGGTGTTGTGTGAAGAATTGCAAGCATTGCGGCGCAGTTAATTCGAATTTGGCCCAATTGATCATATTGAAGAATGAGTCACACTCAAAATTTATGAAATTATCTACTTGTGGACCGAATATTTACGGAATGCATCCCGTTGCTTCTTCGCGTGCTGTTAAAATTTTTGCAAAGCGATCTGAGCTTACTAGTGGATCTGGGTTCGTTATCATCGATAACAAAACGTTCTCGGGGTGGAAAAACTACTCATTATTTTTTATGAACGGACGGTTGCGACTGTGTGCCGGCAACTGACGAATCCAAGATGTGTATTTGAAGACGTGTCGACTTTCGTGAATAGCCAGTGGTTAGCTTTTCACAAGAAACCAAAGTGGAGCATAGACTTTCACAACAAACTAAGCCAGTTTTTTCAATATCATCGAGTGTTGCGTGCACGTTAGTAATAGCGGAAGAACGGAGACGCTGTTCTTAGCCAGCGCGCTGTGCCAACATTTATTTCATGGGTAAAACGAATAGCAACAGTAAATCAAAATAAGAGAGTAGCAACGGTATTATTTCAGGTATCATTCGATAAGAGATTATTTACTATGTTATACGTAACGTAGTAAGTAAGGGACTTTGTCTATCTTGGAACCAGCATCAACAACTGTAATGACGTCAGCCTGGAGATCATGCGTGGGATAACTCTTGTTAACAGGTGTTACTTTGGGCTGAGTAAGCAATTGAGAAGTCGAATCCTCTCTCGAAGAACGAAAACTACACTCTACAAGTCTCTCATCATGCCTGTCCTAATATATGATGAAATACCAAGTACTGGAAAACCTGACGGCGCTTGGAATTTCTAACTGGCGCCAGCTAGCGAAGAACAGAGATGGCTGGCGAAGCATGTTATTTTCGGCCTAAATCGATACTCGGTTGTTATGGCCACATAAGTAAGTAAGTAAGTAAGTAAATGATTACCGAAATTAACTACAAAATTAAAAACTACTCAGAAAAGACGTGAAATTTGAATGGACAGAAAAATGTCAGAAAGTTTTTATAGATTTAAAGCAAGCAATTTATTCTCTGTCCATTTTAGCCTACCAAGATTTTTCTAATCCTTTTGTGTCAACAACTGATGGCTTCAACGAGGCTGTAGGTGCTATTCTATCGCAAGGTGAAATTGGAAAAGATAGACCAATAGACTTTGCAAGCAGGGCGCTCAGTGATACTGAGAAAAGGTATGCGGAGCTGCTCACCGACGAAAATGATATAATGACGGTACTACGCAATTTTCAAGATTCACCCTTAGGAGGACATCAGGGTGGACTGAAAACTTATTTCCGAATTAGAAGGCAATACAGATGGAAGGTATGCGTAACCAAATTAAAGATTATGTAAGAAATTGTGAAAAAAAATGCCAAATCAATGATGATGATTTTTCAACATTTTTCGTTTGTCTAGTCATGCCTAATGCAGAATCTAGCACAGTAGCAAAAGCTTTCTACAACGAGGTCATTACACGCTATATCATACCAAAAATTGTTGTCACAAATACATGTAAGATGCTAGGTGTTAACAACAAATAATGCTATATCACTCAGCAGCAAACGGTTCTCTAGAAAGAAGTCACAGATCTTTAGCGAAATATCTTAGGAGCTTCGTTAAAGAAGACAGTTCAAATCGGGACCAGTGGTTGGCATCACCAATGCATGTTCACAACAATACAGTACATACTACCTCCAAACGAACACCTTTCAGCATACTATACGGCTTTAACACCAACATGCCAACAAATCTGAGAACTAAAAGAACACCAAAATAAATTAAGGAAAATCAGGTTTCAGGTATATGAGACAAGCTTTGTCCTTATGATTAGTAATCAGTGTTCGGACTATCCTACAATTGTGGCAAATTTACCACTTTTTTCTCATATCTACCGCAACAACTACAGTAAGATTGAAACTTACCATATTTGACTATTTTTGGTCATTATATATATATATATATTTCTTTTTTAATTGCATGATCTATTATGAATGTGATAATCACATTTTAATAAAACAAATAGTTATGTGAAAGTAGTAAAATATTTGAGCCACCAAACAAATTTAAAATGTTTGACCGGCATTTTATTCTCATAATTTTAACTTGGAAAATATAGATTAATACATATTAAAATGAGATTTAGTTTTTATATGAAATGAGTGATCTCTGTATTTGCCGCAGTGGAGTGATTATTTTGAGGCGACGCGAGTAAAACGGAGGCGATGGAACTAGAAATTAAGCAATTAAATATTGAATAATAATAGCGAAATAGACGCATAGAATTTAAAAATCTGCTCTCGCAGACTTGAGTGTGTGAAAACATATCTCTTGCAAGTTCTATTAATAGAACAATCAAAAAAAAGAATAAAGAAGAAGAAAAAATAAGAAAATGTTAATAAACAAGTTGAGATCTGGTAATTAATAAGTTTAAAACGCTCTCATCCAACATACAAGCGCTCTTTGTTGGGTGCGAGCGAATTAAGCTTTGGGTGCAATATATCGCCATCTCTGTCAAACAATTCAGTAAATCAATTATGCGTAAAGCCTTCCTTGTGTAAAAGCAGAATAAACATACCGGTTCATTCTCCAGCGCAAACATCACTTTCTCTCAATTAACGAGTGCCCCACTTTCATGGAGCGATACTTATACATATATGCTTAGCGAATTCTCACTTTCCAGTATCCAAAATTTTGACAGGAATAGCCAGAAATCAGCGGGAGTGGATATTGCTGTTGAACATGTGTGAAATGAAATATCAGAAATATCGAAATATCAATCGAACAAATGGTTCGATCATACGGCAAAAAGTAGAAAGCGACATGGTATTGAAAGAAGACGAACCGGACTGCACATGCAAAAGCAAAATGTGTGTACGGATTTTGTATTGTTTACAGTTATGAATTTTGATATTGTTGGATCATATTCAATAATATTTCATCATTTATATCATTTATTTAATTTTTTTAAATCATGACATTTTATTTTATTTCAAAAAATTAGAGTTGAAATTATTTACAAAGAATTTATGTAATGTAATATCATTATCTGAAAAATAAAAATGCATTATCAATATCCAGTACGTATGTGCAATCAATTTTTTTTCTATCCATATCTATACAATAGGCCGTACCTAAAAGAAGTTCACCGTACACCCCTAATAAAGAAGTTTTGCAAGGCAATTCCGAAAAAAAAATATTTTTTTGGCCGAACGTAGGGGTCGCCTTTTTACATTTTTCTTTGTAATTTCGGCATTTGTAGTCGGATTTTGAAGTGTGATATATCGATGTTTTTGTCTCGAGGGAACCAATTTTTTCGCTCGAAAGGTCGCTGAACTAGTACTTACCATCCAGATCTCAACATCTACAATATGAATACAAAAATAAGCGTAAAATCAAATCAGGATTTTTTCGCAATAGAAATTTTAATCGGCCATATTTCGACTCGATTCATGTTGGCTATATTTCTGACGGTTCCCGAGTTCAGAGAAAATGTGACCCATGCGTTGTTTATCGTTGACCGCCAAGACAAATTCATGAACTATGTACTGTGAAAAGTCTAAGTTGAGCAAAGAAACCGTTAAATGAAGGTTTTTGCCTTGTGCTAACCTGGTAATTCGATTATTTCTTTCGAATAATGGAATGTTTCCAGCTGGTGTTGTGTGAAGAATTGCAAGCATTGCGGCGCAGTTAATTCGAATTTGGCCCAATTGATCATATTGAAGAATGAGTCACACTCAAAATTTATGAAATTATCTACTTGTGGACCGAATATTTACGGAATGCATCCCGTTGCTTCTTCGCGTGCTGTTAAAATTTTTGCAAAGCGATCTGAGCTTACTAGTGGATCTGGGTTCGTTATCATCGATAACAAAACGTTCTCGGGGTGGAAAAACTACTCATTATTTTTTATGAACGGACGGTTGCGACTGTGTGCCGGCAACTGACGAATCCAAGATGTGTATTTGAAGACGTGTCGACTTTCGTGAATAGCCAGTGGTTAGCTTTTCACAAGAAACCAAAGTGGAGCATAGACTTTCACAACAAACTAAGCCAGTTTTTTCAATATCATCGAGTGTTGCGTGCACGTTAGTAATAGCGGAAGAACGGAGACGCTGTTCTTAGCCAGCGCGCTGTGCCAACATTTATTTCATGGGTAAAACGAATAGCAACAGTAAATCAAAATAAGAGAGTAGCAACGGTATTATTTCAGGTATCATTCGATAAGAGATTATTTACTATGTTATACGTAACGTAGTAAGTAAGGGACTTTGTCTATCTTGGAACCAGCATCAACAACTGTAATGACGTCAGCCTGGAGATCATGCGTGGGATAACTCTTGTTAACAGGTGTTACTTTGGGCTGAGTAAGCAATTGAGAAGTCGAATCCTCTCTCGAAGAACGAAAACTACACTCTACAAGTCTCTCATCATGCCTGTCCTAATATATGATGAAATACCAAGTACTGGAAAACCTGACGGCGCTTGGAATTTCTAACTGGCGCCAGCTAGCGAAGAACAGAGATGGCTGGCGAAGCATGTTATTTTCGGCCTAAATCGATACTCGGTTGTTATGGCCACATAAGTAAGTAAGTAAGTAAGTAAATGATTACCGAAATTAACTACAAAATTAAAAACTACTCAGAAAAGACGTGAAATTTGAATGGACAGAAAAATGTCAGAAAGTTTTTATAGATTTAAAGCAAGCAATTTATTCTCTGTCCATTTTAGCCTACCAAGATTTTTCTAATCCTTTTGTGTCAACAACTGATGGCTTCAACGAGGCTGTAGGTGCTATTCTATCGCAAGGTGAAATTGGAAAAGATAGACCAATAGACTTTGCAAGCAGGGCGCTCAGTGATACTGAGAAAAGGTATGCGGAGCTGCTCACCGACGAAAATGATATAATGACGGTACTACGCAATTTTCAAGATTCACCCTTAGGAGGACATCAGGGTGGACTGAAAACTTATTTCCGAATTAGAAGGCAATACAGATGGAAGGTATGCGTAACCAAATTAAAGATTATGTAAGAAATTGTGAAAAAAAATGCCAAATCAATGATGATGATTTTTCAACATTTTTCGTTTGTCTAGTCATGCCTAATGCAGAATCTAGCACAGTAGCAAAAGCTTTCTACAACGAGGTCATTACACGCTATATCATACCAAAAATTGTTGTCACAAATACATGTAAGATGCTAGGTGTTAACAACAAATAATGCTATATCACTCAGCAGCAAACGGTTCTCTAGAAAGAAGTCACAGATCTTTAGCGAAATATCTTAGGAGCTTCGTTAAAGAAGACAGTTCAAATCGGGACCAGTGGTTGGCATCACCAATGCATGTTCACAACAATACAGTACATACTACCTCCAAACGAACACCTTTCAGCATACTATACGGCTTTAACACCAACATGCCAACAAATCTGAGAACTAAAAGAACACCAAAATAAATTAAGGAAAATCAGGTTTCAGGTATATGAGACAAGCTTTGTCCTTATGATTAGTAATCAGTGTTCGGACTATCCTACAATTGTGGCAAATTTACCACTTTTTTCTCATATCTACCGCAACAACTACAGTAAGATTGAAACTTACCATATTTGACTATTTTTGGTCATTATATATATATATATATTTCTTTTTTAATTGCATGATCTATTATGAATGTGATAATCACATTTTAATAAAACAAATAGTTATGTGAAAGTAGTAAAATATTTGAGCCACCAAACAAATTTAAAATGTTTGACCGGCATTTTATTCTCATAATTTTAACTTGGAAAATATAGATTAATACATATTAAAATGAGATTTAGTTTTTATATGAAATGAGTGATCTCTGTATTTGCCGCAGTGGAGTGATTATTTTGAGGCGACGCGAGTAAAACGGAGGCGATGGAACTAGAAATTAAGCAATTAAATATTGAATAATAATAGCGAAATAGACGCATAGAATTTAAAAATCTGCTCTCGCAGACTTGAGTGTGTGAAAACATATCTCTTGCAAGTTCTATTAATAGAACAATCAAAAAAAAGAATAAAGAAGAAGAAAAAATAAGAAAATGTTAATAAACAAGTTGAGATCTGGTAATTAATAAGTTTAAAACGCTCTCATCCAACATACAAGCGCTCTTTGTTGGGTGCGAGCGAATTAAGCTTTGGGTGCAATATATCGCCATCTCTGTCAAACAATTCAGTAAATCAATTATGCGTAAAGCCTTCCTTGTGTAAAAGCAGAATAAACATACCGGTTCATTCTCCAGCGCAAACATCACTTTCTCTCAATTAACGAGTGCCCCACTTTCATGGAGCGATACTTATACATATATGCTTAGCGAATTCTCACTTTCCAGTATCCAAAATTTTGACAGGAATAGCCAGAAATCAGCGGGAGTGGATATTGCTGTTGAACATGTGTGAAATGAAATATCAGAAATATCGAAATATCAATCGAACAAATGGTTCGATCATACGGCAAAAAGTAGAAAGCGACATGGTATTGAAAGAAGACGAACCGGACTGCACATGCAAAAGCAAAATGTGTGTACGGATTTTGTATTGTTTACAGTTATGAATTTTGATATTGTTGGATCATATTCAATAATATTTCATCATTTATATCATTTATTTAATTTTTTTAAATCATGACATTTTATTTTATTTCAAAAAATTAGAGTTGAAATTATTTACAAAGAATTTATGTAATGTAATATCATTATCTGAAAAATAAAAATGCATTATCAATATCCAGTACGTATGTGCAATCAATTTTTTTTCTATCCATATCTATACAATAGGCCGTACCTAAAAGAAGTTCACCGTACACCCCTAATAAAGAAGTTTTGCAAGGCAATTCCGAAAAAAAAATATTTTTTTGGCCGAACGTAGGGGTCGCCTTTTTACATTTTTCTTTGTAATTTCGGCATTTGTAGTCGGATTTTGAAGTGTGATATATCGATGTTTTTGTCTCGAGGGAACCAATTTTTTCGCTCGAAAGGTCGCTGAACTAGTACTTACCATCCAGATCTCAACATCTACAATATGAATACAAAAATAAGCGTAAAATCAAATCAGGATTTTTTCGCAATAGAAATTTTAATCGGCCATATTTCGACTCGATTCATGTTGGCTATATTTCTGACGGTTCCCGAGTTCAGAGAAAATGTGACCCATGCGTTGTTTATCGTTGACCGCCAAGACAAATTCATGAACTATGTACTGTGAAAAGTCTAAGTTGAGCAAAGAAACCGTTAAATGAAGGTTTTTGCCTTGTGCTAACCTGGTAATTCGATTATTTCTTTCGAATAATGGAATGTTTCCAGCTGGTGTTGTGTGAAGAATTGCAAGCATTGCGGCGCAGTTAATTCGAATTTGGCCCAATTGATCATATTGAAGAATGAGTCACACTCAAAATTTATGAAATTATCTACTTGTGGACCGAATATTTACGGAATGCATCCCGTTGCTTCTTCGCGTGCTGTTAAAATTTTTGCAAAGCGATCTGAGCTTACTAGTGGATCTGGGTTCGTTATCATCGATAACAAAACGTTCTCGGGGTGGAAAAACTACTCATTATTTTTTATGAACGGACGGTTGCGACTGTGTGCCGGCAACTGACGAATCCAAGATGTGTATTTGAAGACGTGTCGACTTTCGTGAATAGCCAGTGGTTAGCTTTTCACAAGAAACCAAAGTGGAGCATAGACTTTCACAACAAACTAAGCCAGTTTTTTCAATATCATCGAGTGTTGCGTGCACGTTAGTAATAGCGGAAGAACGGAGACGCTGTTCTTAGCCAGCGCGCTGTGCCAACATTTATTTCATGGGTAAAACGAATAGCAACAGTAAATCAAAATAAGAGAGTAGCAACGGTATTATTTCAGGTATCATTCGATAAGAGATTATTTACTATGTTATACGTAACGTAGTAAGTAAGGGACTTTGTCTATCTTGGAACCAGCATCAACAACTGTAATGACGTCAGCCTGGAGATCATGCGTGGGATAACTCTTGTTAACAGGTGTTACTTTGGGCTGAGTAAGCAATTGAGAAGTCGAATCCTCTCTCGAAGAACGAAAACTACACTCTACAAGTCTCTCATCATGCCTGTCCTAACATATGATGAAATACCAAGTACTGGAAAACCTGACGGCGCTTGGAATTTCTAACTGGCGCTAGCTAGCAAACAACAAAGATGCCTGGCGAAGCATGTTATTTTCGGCCTAAATCGATATTCGGTTGTTATGGCCACATAAGTAAGTAAGTATACGTAACTAAAATTAAAAAAATTTGTCACATATTCGGCAACAAAAATTTTAAAAATAAGTTTAAAATAGTTCTACTGGAAAGCTCAATGACCTTTGAAACAAATAGATGTGTCTCCTTGAGACCAAAACATCGATATATCACACTCCAAAAGCCGACTGTAAAAAGGCGACCCCTACATTCGGCCAAAAAAAAATTTTTTTGTCGCAATTGCCTTGCAAAATTTCTTCATATTAGGTTGTGTACGTAGCACTTTTTATTCTTTCTCTGTAAGGTGGTACGGCCTAATGTACATACGTACATCATATCTGCAACATACAATCAAATTGAGAAAAACTTCGCACTCTGTCAACCACCGTTTGCAAACTCTCTAAATTTCGTTTCTTTCTATTAAATTAATTTTAGACCCTTCGTTTCTCGAGATTTTCTCAATTTGATTGTATATAGCAGATATGTATGTACATATTTGGATAGAATAAAAATTGAATGCACATGCGTATTGGATATTGATTCGAATTTTTATTTTTCCAATATTATAATACATAAATTTTTTGTGCATAATTTCAATTGTAATATAAAATAAGATGTTATGTTTAAAAAAAAAAAATAAATGATATAAATAAATTATGTCTAAATAATAAATATAACTTAAAGAATGAATAATAAATGAATATAAATGATGAAATAATATTGAATATGATCAAACAATATCAAAATTCATAAATGTAAACAATACAAAATCTGTAGAAACGTTTTGTATGTGCAGTCCGCTTCCGCCTTCTTTCAATACCATGTCGCTCTGTACTTTTGCCATATAATCAAACATTTGTTCGATTGTCCACTTCTATTTCTTCCGATATTTTGGTTCATACACGTTTAACAGCAATGTCCACTCCCGCTGATTTCTGTCAAAATTTTGTATATTCTCTTATAATTCTCTAAACATATATGCTTCTGTATATAGTAAGAGCATATATTTATAAATATTGAATTTGTATACCTATATATACTCCACAGACATATACCTATATATCGAAAAATAGTAAAAATTCTATATAACGTAGTCTATCCCAAATATATAGAATTCATTAATAAAATAGTGATCTTAATTTTGTTTATTATTTTGATAATAGTGCATGAAGACAAGGTTTGAAGCTGTTCAAATGGTAATCAAACACTTCCCAACATGCAGAATACTACATGAACGCAACACTAATTTGTATATTGTTTTGGTGCTACTCATATCACTTGCCTTGTTTTCCCGTCAAATTTCGTGTAGACTGGAAGATAAGACTTCTTAATTTTTTTATTTTCTTCGAGTAAACCAAGCATATGCTATCGTCGATACACCAACTGTTTATACAATAAATTCGGTAAGCAATAACAGAAATGTCACTCAATTCACAGAAAACAGATGCCCAACAACTCAAATACCAACCAACCAACCAATACCACTCAAGGACTCAACCGCTAAAAAATCAAACCACCCATTAGGAAAAAAGTCTCCTAAGTTATTACCACCACAAACAGAAAACACTAAGCGGTCGAGATCTAGCCCAAATAATATACAACAAAAAATGCGAAACAATCCAAAATAATTGATTACTGGTTTGGTTCACAGAACAGATTTGCTCTCCTCGCTCAATAAGAAGAAGAAGAATATAATGAACATCAATTAATAACAAATACAACTCCAAAACCTCCCCCTATTTATATATCGAATATTGCAAATATTCAACCCCTAAGAAATTGCTGGTGATGGCTATCAAATCAAAATACTAAATAGAGAGAAAGTTAGAGTCCAGAAGAAATATATTTATTAATTGCAAAGGCCCTGATTGCAAAGAAAACGGATTTCCACGGAGCTTAAAAGCGAGAAAAGTTGTATTGTTGTCCTAAAGGTAATTCATTATTCAACGCCAGCAGAACATATAATATAAAAATAGAAAGAACGGTTAACAAAGAGACCTCTATCAGTGTTCTGGGTAAATCACAAACAATATAACAACAATACTGAAATATACAAAATAAGTGCTTTGCTACACACAAAAGCAATATTTGAGCCACCAAAAAAGAAACACGAGATACCTCAATGTACGAAATGCCATAGATATGGGCATACTAGCAAGTACTCAGATCATAAACCAAGATGCGTAAAATGCACGGGAAATCACCATACATCTGCATGTATTCGCAAAACAAAATCAAATGATGTAAAATGTGTTCGATGTGGAGAAAACCATCCGGTAAATTAAAAAGTTTGTACTGTCTAAAACAAGCTACCAGATTTAATTGACTTTGCCGTGTTTAAAGGAATTCATCCTGGCCTTGTGAACGCAGCCTCATGGTCTAATCTTTCTTTAGATCATTCTCCCATTGCTTACATTGAACTGTAAAATTTATCTGAAAAATTGCCTAATTTGCACAATAAAATAAACAACTGATCAATATTTAAAAATATAGTTACTGAATCACTTATTCTAAATATTTCACTGAAGAACGATGAAAACATAGAATACGCTGCGGAGTTATTTACTAAAGCAATCCAAAATGCTGTGTTGTCATCAACACCCCAAATATCTGTAAACATTGTCCATTGAAATACAATAAAAATTGAAGGACAAACGTAAACAAAGAAAAAAATGGCAGAATTCCATGCATCCAGATGACAAGAGACGACTTAATGCAGCAGTGAAGCATGTCAAGCAATTTTTGAAAGATGACTGTAATCGACAAATTCAAGAATATTTGAAAGGTTTATCTAACACGGAAACGTCCGATTATTCACTTTGGAAAGTTACCAAAAAACTTAACCTACCAGTAGCCAGAACACCTCCCATTAAAATACCTCATGGAGATTGAGCCAAAACAGATAAAGAAAAAGATACCACCTTTGCACATCACCTTTCAAACGTGTTTCAACCATTGCCATAGAATACTTCAAATATGAATGAAAACGAAATAGAATATTTCCTTGAATATTCTGGTCAAGTTGATTTTACCTCGAAGTATTAAAATTTAACGATGAACTTACGCAAATATATGAAATAAACTCCAGTGTATCTCAAGGTGGCGTACTTGGCCCTGTGCTTTACACTTTATTCACCGCCAACTTACCAACAACACTAACTACCACGATTGCAACGTTTGCTGATTATACAGTTGTATTAGCTAGCCATGACAATCCAAATATTGCATCAACGCATCAAACGAGCTTAAATGTAAAGCAAACGTGGACATGGCAGAAACACATCCTTACAAAACTAAAACAGCATGGCATAAAGCTAACAAAACTGCACTGGTTAATTGGCCGCCATTCTCAATTTTCAAGCCAATATGGGCATATGGAATACAGCTGTGGGAAACAGCCTCAAAATCAAACATTAACATCATACAACGGTTTCAATCCAAAGTACTACGAATGATCACAAATGCGCCTTGGTATGTTACGAATGCCATTGTAAAGGGTTTTCCATTAGGGACATAACAATTTGGTATCTTTATATGAACGCACCCTTAAACATTTTTAATCAACTTTCAATATCAAAACGTTAGTTAAAGTCAACATTTTCATCATGGTAATCATAATATCATATATATATATATATATATATATATATATATATATATATATATATATATATATGAATATATATATATATATATATATATATATATATATATATATATATATATATGTATATATATATATATATATATATATATATATGTATGTATATATATATAGGGTTATCCATTTCGCGGTTTCAAAAGTAAATGTAAATAAAACACTAATATCTAAAGAGAGTAGTTCGGGATTAATCTTTTCGGGATCAATTTTCAAATTAATTCATATATTTAGAAATTTTCTACTTTCAAATTATTCGCTTTTAAGTTAACAATGATATGTTGCAGGTTAGCGTAGTTGGTAGAACGACGGCGATAGAATAGATAGTAAAACACATGATGTGGATACCCAGGTTCGAAACCGAGAAGAGAAAATACGTAAATTTTATTTGTACATTTAAATTTGGAATATATGAATCAGAAATTGTAATGCAATTAATGAAAATAAATTATTTTGTTTCGAAGAGCAAAAATGGGTAAATTGTCAAATAATTGAAAAGAAAATATGATTAAGAATTATAATGCATTGAATGAAAATTTCTAACCGTACTAATCTACATTTATACCCGTTCGGGTATAAAAGGGTACAATTGGTCTCTTCATAGGACATGCTCGAACAAAAGGGAACAGTTCACTATACAGTATAAAGAGATCAAAAGTGCTATTACTCGCATATTCCTTTGCGACCAATCCTCGATACATCCCAGACCAGTCGCATTTTTTCCAGGGTATATATATATATATATATATATATATATATATATATATATATATATATATATATATATATATATATATATATATATATATATATATAAGGGTTATCCATTTTGCGGTTTCAAAAGTAAATGTAAATTACGCGGTCAGAAAATTTCTCTTACAATAAAGCCATATTCGCTCGAGTTGTGTGGCATGTGGCACCGTCTTGTTGAAACCACACATTCTCTAAGTCGTATTCTTCAATAGCAGGCAAAAAAAGTCGGTTATCATATGACGCTCCGAATTGATGGTGACAGTCGTTCCATCGTCGTTTTCGAAGAAATAAGGTCCAATCACACCTCCGGACCAAAGAGCGCACCAAGCAATGACTTTTTGTGGATGTAGTGGCCTCTCTTCAATTACTTGAGGATTCTCAGAACCCCAAATACGACAATTTTGTTTAGTAACATACCCACCGAGTGAGAAATGTGCTTCGTCGCTGAAGAAAATTTTGTTCGAAAAATCGCCGTCCACCGCCTGTTGTTCAAGCACCCATTCGACGTATCTACGACGTTGTGAATGGTCAGCTGGCTTCAGTTGTTGTGTGAGCTGGATTTTATATGGATGTAAATGTAGATCTAAATGCAAAATACGCCATAATATGCCGTAAGACAGTCCTAATTCCTGAGAACGACGAGGAATCGACACATTCGTGTCTTCGGCAACACTTTCACTTACAGCAGCGATATTTTCGATGGTACGAGCGAAACGATGATGCACAGGCCTTACAATATCTGTAACGTATCCAGTCTCTTCATATTTCTTCACAATTTTGCCAATTGCTTGCGTAGTTGGACGAATATGTAAACCATAATCTCCTCTTAAAGCACGATATGTGGCTGTGGCAGAATCACCATTTTTGTAGTAGGTTTTTACAATTTTAGTGCGTTGTGCGATAGTTAAGCGATCCATTTTCGCAAATGTCAGACTTTGAACTGAAAAAGAACAACTCAGTTTGACAGATGTCGAATTCTAGCCCTATACTTTTGAAACCGCGAAATGGATAACCCTTTATATACATATATATATATATATATATATATATATATATATATATATATATATATATATATATATATATATACATATATATATATATATATATATATATATATATATATATATATATATATATATATATATATATATATATATAAATAAATAAATATGTGGCACTTAAAGCTCCAAAGGGCTCATTGGCCGAGCTTCTCTTCTATTACTGTTGTGCGTCTTAAATTTTGGACAGTATAGAATGGACCTACTTATTTTAGCCGGTTCCGAACGGCAGAACACTTGTGACATCACTTTTTCTGAGCTTTGTCACAGAGTTCTTTTTAGAAGCTTTTTCATGGCAAGTTGTTACTGTTGGCAGAATTGCCAATTGCTTGCCGACAGGTGGGTACCATTCGAAAGAAACACGACCTACAGATCAGAAGGCGAACACACTAACCACTGAGCTACGGCACCCTATATATATATATATATATATATATATATATATATATATATATATATATATATATATATATTTATATATATATATATATATATATATATATATATATATATTTATATATATATATATATATATATATATATATATATATATATATATATATATATAATTTTCTCGCATATCCATTAAGAAGTATGCGTGGCTCACCACTTTTTTAGGAATAATTTCTACCTATGATACTAATCTGTACCTGAAATATGTTTGACCTGGGCGTATTATTTAGTAATATTAAAAGTGGGCGTGCCCACCACTTTCTTGTAAATCTAACTATCTTTGCAATATTAATCCACACCTTAAATCTCGTTGTCCTACGCTGAATAGTTCGTAAGTTATAGCGGTTTAAGTTTTATTTAAATTGTGCAACTTTGAATGATAGCCACATTAAGAGGTGGGTGTTGCATGCCGCTTTCATGACACTTTATTTACGACCACGATATTAATCCATATGTAAATTGTGATTGCTCTAAGCAAAAAACTTCCAAAGTTACAGCTGTTTAAATTTAAAAGAAATTCGGTCACTCTGTATGGGGCTACTATAAAGAGTGGGCGTGGCTAGCCTATTTCTTGTAAGTCTAGTTGTCATTACAATACTAATTCACAACTTAAATATGGTTAGTGATGGCAAGATTAATCAAATGATATGTATTAACCGATTATTTTCGTTCAATTAACGATTTAATTGCATCGAATTTTCCCTTTCGATTAATTAACATAATCGATTAATTCTAATAGATTAATCGAAAGAAAGCCGTTACTGATAAAGTAATACAATTTCACAATTCTGGTTTCTGCTTGCACGTGCTAATCAAGTTCAAAATGGCTCCTGCAAGAAGCGATGCTTGGAAATATTTTTGCAAAGAAAATACAACAGAGGTGAAATGCCGTTTGTGCCAGAAAACGCTAAAGTTTTCGAACAACACATCTGACATGATTCAGCATTTAAAATTGAAACATTCGCTAGATTCTGAAAGTCTTAAGGTAAGTAAAATAGTTTCTAGTACTGCAAAAATAAAATTATCAATTTAATTTTCAATGAACATTAGGCACCGACAAAAAGCAATGAGGAATTGCGAAGAAAGCAGCGAACTGGCCATCACAAATAAAGAGGCACCGGGAAATATCCAGTACAGCAAGGCAGCCGCAGTTTGTAGCCAGCCCAAAATTCAGACTTTGTTATCTAATGTGCAGAATTATGCATCAGGTGGTACCAAACATCGAAAATTAACGCAGTCAATAGTGGAAATGATTGCAACAGAAAATCTCCCATTGTCTCATGTTGAAGGTATGTACTATTTTAAAATTTATTGACTAAGTTATTATTGCTCATTTTTCGTTCACATTTTTGCAGGAAAAGGCTTCTTAAAGTTCATGAAACAGCAATTTCCTCTGTACAAAGTTCCATCCAGGAACACGATAAAATTACACATGGAAAAAATGTACGACAAGGAAGTAGAAAAAATGGAAAAAATGTACGACAAGGAAGTAGACAGTTTCAAAAACATGTTGTCGAAAGTGCCTCATCTGTGTTTGACCACAGACATATGGACTGATATTAAAATGAGCAGCTTGCTGGGTGTGACAGTCCATTGTTTGTTAGAAAGCAAACAAATTTGTGGAACCATTGGTGTTTTTAGGTTGACTCAAGCCCATACAGCTGTGCACATTTGCGAAGTGCTAATGAATTCGCTTTCGGATTTCTCCATCACCAAAGATAATGTTATGGCAGTGGTCACAGACAACGGTGCCAATATGGTCAAAGCAATACACGACACTTTTGGAATAAAACGTCATATTCCATGCTTTGCGCACACACTGAACCTGGTTTGTGACAATTCGTTAAATGCGCCTGAGGTTAGCGACGTTATTACAAAATGCAGAGATATAGTAAAATGGATTAAGCGGCATGTTAAAGCAAATGATAAGTTGCAGCACTTACAATCTTCTGCTGGTATACCTGAAGGCAAAATGCTTAAACTAATTTTGGACGTAAAGACGAGATGGAATTCCACATATTATATGCTTGACCGTTTTATAAAATTGATATCATACATCAGCCAAATTTTAATAAACTTTTCCGATGCACCACCCATGATAACAACAAAAAACAGAGAGGAAATTACGGAAATAGTTTCTTTATTGAGACCATTGGAAGCCATGACTACTCAAATAAGTGGAGACAAATATGCCACATTAAGCCAAGTTATTCCACTTGCTCATTGTGGGCACCAACAAATAATTAAAATTTACTGCACATCTCTGGTAGCTAAAAAATTAAAAACTAACATTTTGAACCAGTTTGACCGCCGCTTTGGAGATATGGAACATTCATTTATACTAGCAGCTTCAACTTTACTGGACCCGCGATTCAAAAAAATCCATTTTCAGGACCCAATCGCCTTATCCACAGTCATGAAACACATAAGAAGTGAAATAGCCGAAATTGTACATCCGGATGACAGCATTGGGAGTGGAAGTGAAACTTCTTCCACAGGTGACAATGAGTTTGATTTATGGGCCCACCATAAGACTTTGGCTCACAAACGAAAAAGAAGGGACAATGACTTAACACATCCGCAAGATGAACTAAGCTTCTTCCTCAAAGCTGCGGTCCTCGAGTTAAAGCGGAATGTGGTTGACGCTTGGGAAGAGATGAAATCCGTGTACCCTAAGCTATACATTCTCTCCCAAAAATATTGCTTTTTAATTGGAACTTCCGTGCCATCAGAACGGCTTTTTTCCAAAGCAGGTGCAATTGCTACGGATAAACGGAATAGGTTAGCGACGAAACACCTTTCAAAACACTTTTTTGAATTCAATTTTAAACAAATAATACACCAAAAATTGTGTATTGATACTTAATAAATTTTTCAAGTTTTTCACGCTCAGTAAAAAATTAATTTTTCATTTCTTTTCCATGGCAGTTTTAAATTTTTGCTGAAAACGTCGATTAATCGATTAATCGTATATTTTTTTGAAATTAATTGCAATTAATAATCGCGCTTTTCGATTAATCATATGATCAATTAATCGATTAATACATTTTTTTGCCATCCCTAAATATGGTTGTTCTACGCTGAATATTATGTAAGTTATGTTTGTTTAAAACTTTGTTTAATTTCCTCGACTTTGTATGGGAGCCAGATAAAAAAGTGGGCATGGCTATCTGATTTTATTCCAGCTTATTTGCAACTACAATATCAATCGAAGTGTCTATTATGATTGTTCTAAACAGAAGAGAAGTACAGGACCTTTGTATGGGAGCTTCTATAAACAGTGGGCGTGGCTGATACATTTTTGATAAATCTAGGTGCCAAATATTGTTGTCTTATATGATATATTAAGTGAGTTATAGCAAGTTAACAATTTTGAAATTTCCGACGTTAGTCGCTTTGAATGATGTGTATGCGTGGCAGTTGACCGATTATGCTCAATATCAATCTCTTCCGTACCTTAGATCATAAATTACTTATGCCAAATTTTTTCAAAATAACTCAATATTTCTTCAAGTCATCGTCCGAACCAGCCAGGTGACGGACAGACGGTCGGACATCGTTAAATCGAAAATTTAAGCGATGCTGATATCGAATATATGTATATATTTTTCTTCCTCAAAAAACGCGAGCAAAAGCACCAACAAATACGCAAGCGTAGATGTGCGTGTGCGTACCAATGCGAGTGAAATCGACGAAAGACGAACAATTTGGTGTGTTGGTGAGTATTATGCTGCAACTAGCCACCGACGTAGCGAACGTACGTACCGCCCATACGTAAGAGCAAAAATTTGTCAAAAGTTATGCCCGTAGCAGCGACGGAGAAATCGACTGTTCTTTCTTATATACATACATAACAATGTTGCCATGTAACACTGTGCGTGCATGGTTTTAATCACACTTACCATTTTCATGATCAAATTTCATAATATACAGTAAAACCCGCTTAAGTACCTCCCCTTTTAAGTACCCAACCCGCTTTAGTACCCAACATTTTCGGGCACTAAGCATTTTTCATGAAAATTTAAGGAAAATTACCCCCTTAAGTACCTCCCCGCTTAACTACTTAACCCGCTTGAGTACCTCAAATTTTCATGCTAAAATTACTATTTTACCTATATATTCTCCCCTCATAAGTACCTTTCTAATTGAATTTTTTAATACTATGGCAACGCTCCACAATCGATATTTATTTATATCATTCACTAAATAATCGAAAGTCACTGCCAAAATATATTTCAAAAGAAAAGAAAACGGTCAGAAAAATGCCTCGCAAAGGTCGAAAAATCACAAGTCTATCCATAAAAAAGAAAATACAAATTCTAAACTTCGTAGAGCGCAATGAAAAGACAAAAAGTGAAATTGCAAAGTATTTTAAGTGCGATATATCTACAATAAACAGAATTTTGAGGAACCTTGATAAAGTGGAGGAAGCCGCTAAAACAACATTTTTAAAACGAAAGCGCCTACGTGGAAGCGCAAATGAGGAAGTTGAAAAGACTCTTTCCAAATGGTTTGATCAAATGAGGGCAGTAAATGCAGTATTATCAGACGCTCAAATTTTACTAAAAGCCCGAGAGTTCGCAAGCAAATTGCACTGCGATTTTAATCCTACGAATGGCTGGTTATGGCGTTGGAAGCGCCGGGAAAGCATCAAATTCACCAAAATAACAGGAGAGGCAGCTGATGCTGACACCGCGGAAGCAGATATGTATAGGCATCAAGTGTTGCAGAATTTATTGAAAAGTTATGAAATTCGCAATATTTTTAATGCCGATGAAAGTGGCTTACTTTACAAGGCATTGCCAAACGGGACTTTGGCAAGGAAGGTCACTACAGTGACTGGAGGAAAAGGTCAAAAAGCGCGGCTTACTCTTCTGTTTTTGTGCAATGCAAATGGAACCGACAAAAAAGTATATGCTATTGGGAAATCCAAGAATCCCAGATGCTTCAGAGGAAAATCCGTTCCGCTACCTTACTATTTCCAGAATAAAGCTTGGATGGTTTGTTCACTATGGTCAACTATTTTGAAAGAGTTTGATCGCGACATGGCAAAGTAAAATAGAAAAGTTTTGCTCTTTATTGATAATGCTTCGTGCCATAAGGTGGCCGATTTGAACCTCAAAAATGTTAATATTGAGTTTATTCCACCGAATACCACTTCAATATTACAGCCTCTCGATCAGGGAATAATACATTCCTTTAAGGTCTATTATAGGCAAATAATGGTCAGAAAACCGTTGCTTGCTTTTGAAAAAGGTTTATCAACCAAAGAGTTTTTAAAATCCATTTCAATTTTGGATACGCTAACTTTTACAAAGCAGGCGTGGTGGCTTGTCGGAAACGAATCTATTGAAAATTGCTTTCGGAAGGTATGTTTTCGCTGCATCTGTTAAAAATTCTCTTAATGCATGTTGTTATTTTATTATGTTTATTGTTCCTGCAGGCTGGATTTGCTATTGAAAATGATTTGTTTGATCACGTTGAAGAATTAGTAGATATTCCAATAGGCACTACAGAATTTGATGAGTATGTAAATTGCGACAAAGATGTTGAATGCTTTGGAACTCTAACAGATGATGAAATTGTGGCATGCATATTAGAAGAACAAGCTGACGAATCGCCATCTACAGAAATTTCCGAAAATGAAAGCATTGCTCCCCTTACAGTTCCTACTTCCGCGGAGGCTCTAATCGCACTTTCAACAGTGAAAAAATACATGGAATTTAATAATCTTTATATTGATGATATCGAATCATTAGAAGAGAAGATATTTAAAAAAAAGTTTCAAAACGTTCATCAAAAGAAAATGACTGACTTTTTCATTAACTAAATAATCTCGAACAAACTACATGTGTTACTGTTTGTCTACGCCAGAATATAAATGTCGCGCACTGTCTGTCAATAAATAAATTTATATAGTTTTAATTTTAAATTATAATATTCATTGCGTTGGCAACCCACAGCAAATTTATTATTTTCGCTATTTGCTTCTCTCTCTCTCTCTCTCTCTCACTTTTTTCTTCTTCTCCGCTTGTTTTTGGTTTTTTCTTCTTTTGTTGGTTATTATTATTATTCTGATATTTATCACGACAGTGCGCGAATTTTTATATCACTGTATTTTTTCTCTTTTATTAAATATTTCTGTCTAAACAATAAATTAATTAAATTGTGAATTTGAAATTAAAATTAAAATCGAAAACATTAAACAAAAAAGTGTCTACTTAAATTAAAATTAAGACTAATTTAAAACTAAAACAACCTACATTAAACGTGCGTGTGTGTGCTCCTAGCGCGCCATCAACAACAGCGGCAAGGTTTGAACCAGCTTGTGGCCCACCGGCGATTTCTCCCCTCAACTCTATGTTTATGTTCTTTAACGTTAAAGGTTTATTTTTTAAGGATTATTCTATGCACTGAGACTTATAGTCTACAATACACAAAAAAAAGTATACTAAATGTTCCTTTTTAAAGAATAGAATTCTTAAATAATATACATAATCTTAAATAAATATGTATTTACGAAATATTTTTTTTAATAAAGTTTTGTTTACATATCCCTCATTTACTTCAATAGTGTCATAACTCAAAAAACACGATTTTCGAGTTAAGTATGCAGAAATGTGCGCAATATTATGATCTATATTGTGTTCAAAATTCGTTCTGATTTGTAGGAGTTTCAGCCACTAGTTTATTCAGATAACTCAAGATTTTTCTCTATATATACTAGAAAAACAGGCAATTGAAAACTTTAAATAGCTCTCCTGGAAAATTGTGTTTTTTGAGTTATGACACTGTTGAAGTAAATGAGTGATATGTGTTTAAATAATTTCATTTCATTTGTTATTTACTAATACATATGTAGTATTTAAAAAAAAATATATTCTAAAGAAATACTTAAGCAAATTTGTGTAAGTACCCAACTCGAGGTACTAAAGTGGGTTTTTTTAGTACCCAATCCGAGGTACTTAAGCGGGTTTTTTTAAGTACCCAACCCGCTTAAGTACCTCAAAATGCTGACATTTTTGGGTGAGGTACTTAAGCGGGTTTTACTGTATATGTTATAAACTAAAAAAAAAATTAATATACGTGAAGTATATTTTAATAAATAACTAAACACGATAATAGTTTTGATTAATTAAAAAAAAAAATAAACTTTTTTAGTTAAGTTTTTATTCATTTATAAAAGTCTAAGCTGGTAACCCTGTAAACATATAGAGCGATCAGCTGACACGTTTTTACGTAAAAAATCAAATTGCTGTTGATTCTCTCCGCTACGAGCAACGTCTACGTCACCGTCATACGTTGGTGAGTTTTCGTTAACACGGCATTCCCATAAGATAGGTCGTGTCAGCTGACACGTTCTACGTTTTTACGTCGGTGGCTAGTTGCAGCATTACTCTTGATTTTGGTGGCTGATGGATGGCACAAAAACAACAAAATTTTCAAAAATGACAAAAAATTCAATCGCATGTGCTGTGTCGATTGAGTGCAATTCCAATGAAAAATATAGTATTTTGCTGAGCATACGTACATGTACTTTTTATATATGCAAATAGAAAAAAACGAAATTAAGAATTGCAAACGGTGGTTGACATGCGTGCGAAGATTTTCTCAATTTGATTGTATATTGCAGATATATATGTATGTACATATGTACATATGTGGATAGAATAAAAATTGATTGCACATGCAATTGATTGGATATTGATACGAATTTTTATTTTTCCAAAATTATAATACATAAATTTTTTGTACATAATTTAAATTGTAATATAAAATAAGATGTTATATTTTTACAAAAATTAAATGATATAAATAAATTATGTCTAAATAATAAATATTACTTAAAGAATATATAATAAATGAATATAAATGATGAAATATTACTGAATATGATCCAACAATATCAAAATTCATAAATATTAACAATACAAAATCTGTACGAACGTTTTGCTTTTGTATGTGCAGTAATGCAGTGATCGAATATTTGTTCGATTGTCCACTTCTATTTCTTTTGATATTTCGGTTCATACACGTTCAACAGCAATGTCCACTCCCGCTGATTTCTGGTTATTGCTGTCAAAATTTTGTATACTGGAAAGTGAGAATTCTCTAAACATATATGCCTCTGTATATAGTAAGAGCATATATTTATAAATATTGAATTTGTTTACCTATATATACTCCACAGACATATACCTATATATCGAAAAATAGTAAAAATTCGTTCGCGTTCGTATCGTACCAAGGAGCATTTATAAGGATTCGTAGAGTTTTGGATTGAAATCTTTGAAGGACTTCTAAGTTTGAATTTGCAGCTGTACCCCATATATATGTGTTTTCATTACCAGTGATCATATTTTTGTTTATTATTTTGATAATAGTGCATGAAGACAAGGTTTGAAGCTGTTTAAATGGTAATCAAGCACCAACATGCAGAATACTGCACGAACGCAACACCAATTTATATATTGTTTTGATACTACTCACTTCACTTGCCTTGTTTTCCCGTCAAATTTCGTGTAGACTGGAAGATAAGACTTCTTTGCTTTGTCTATAACACCAAGCATCGATGCACACTTTTTACGTGCTCACTTTCATAAGAGTGTGTATGTTTTAGCTCCATTTGAGAGATGAATATGCATGTATACTTTTTGTGCCATTCAGTAACATGGAGAAGTGTTCCCTCCATAGGCTCAGTACACTCTGGACATCTGTAACCTGATTCCCATTTCCATCACGGCAAGCAGAGGCTCCGGGATTTAAACCGCCACTCAGGAGCTTGAACTTTACGAAGAATTTTCGAGTCTCATTCTCGTCGCTACACATCTCTATTTCCTCACACTCGTGTCTTTCCAACTCCCTCTTCTTCCGCTTGAAAAGACGTCTCTCTGCACTCCTTTTCTCTCTGTACCGCTCCTTAACAGCAAGCGTTGCGCCTGCACGCATGGTTTTTCTGTATTCGGCGTCTTTCTCTGCGGTGGCGTCGCGACACTCCTGATCATACCACTCATTCCTCAGAGGCTGGTAGTAACCGATTACCTCCTCGGCAGCAGTAGTCATGGAGTGGGATATATGTGTCCACCGTGCGCATGTATCATCAAGTGGGGGAGTGTTCTTCATAAGCAGATCCGATAGTCGAGCGGCAAAAGCATCTGCTGTCTCTGGTGATCGCAACTTACTAACGTCGAGCTTTCTCTGTGTTATTTGCGACATATAAGCGTGTGCGCACCTTAGCTGCAACAAGGTAGTGATCCGAGTCAATGTTGGCACCACGGATCGATTTCACGTCCATCACACTGGAAGCATGCCTTCCGTCAATCACCACATGATCAATTTGGTTTCTTGTATGTTGATCTGGAGACAGCCATTTCGCTTTGTGGATGTCGAGATGTTGGAATCTGGTACCACTAATTACCATGTTTCGTGTTGCAGCGAAGTCGATCAGCCTCATTCTGTTATCACAAGTGTTTTGGTGGAGGCTGAATTTTCCGATAGTTGGACCAAAGGTACCGTCCTTGTCCACCCTGGCATTAAAGTCGATTTTGATATCGAGGCGGTGGCAGCGGTCGTAAGCTTCTTCGAGGCGCTGAAAGAAGCTATCCTTGATCACTTGATCATCACAGCTGCATATCCGTAAATCGTAGTCCTTTTTTCGTTTGCGGGGGTCATCATCAAAAGCAGTAGTCCTATCC
The DNA here is from genome assembly GCA_963854835.1 of Megamerina dolium. Classification (NCBI taxonomy): domain Eukaryota; kingdom Metazoa; phylum Arthropoda; class Insecta; order Diptera; family Megamerinidae; genus Megamerina; species Megamerina dolium. The sequence continues at coordinate 49,535,098 of OY978525.1, forward strand.
GAGGAATAGTTGTTTTCTTCACTGGGGGGATTTTTTATGTGGTGGGTTCCAAACCCAACGCACAACCTCTAACCGAGGAGATTTTCGCCACGCACTTCAGCCGCCTCCCAGCGGGTGCCAGGTGGACATTGCCCGGTGGTTGCCACCTCGGAGGGCTTGCTCTGCTTACTATGTGAAGGTGCCATCACAAAATAAGCAGAGCAAGCTACATGACTACCTCTCATTAACAAATAAATGTATCCTCACTTAGCGCTCAGAACAAACTACATGAGAGCCAGTGAGTTGACTTGCGATGAATTCAACAAGGATTGCGCTAGTCCCACCCAGTTGAGGTAGTTAGACACGTTACCTTGGGAAAACATCACCAGACCACCAAATGAAAAGAACACATCAAAATTAAAATAGCGGAACTTAGCATCAAAAACCAAAAACTAAAATGGCTTATCGGTGGAGGCTCAAAACTGTCGGTACAAAATAAACTTCTGATCTTCAATCAAATATTGAAGCCAGTGTGGACCTACGGAATCCAACTTTGGCGATGCACTGCAAATTCTAAGTCGAGGTCATTCAGCGTTTTCAAAATAAAGTGCTACGAGCTATCATTGGCGCCCCTTGGTATGTAAGAAACGACGACCCACACAGAGACCTGCGTGTACAGAAAGTCACTGACGCAATTAAATACTTCGCTATAAGGCTACAACAACACTTCAATGCTGAAGCTTCAATTTTTTATAATGAAGCAATATACACAAGAATATTGAGAAGAACTAAGCCACAGGATCGTGTAGCTAATATTCTGTAAATTGTATAAATTTTTGTCTATTAAAATATTACTTGTTAGTTGTTAAACTGAGTGTAATTGTATGAAATGTATTTATGTTTTGTAACGTTTCAATAAAAAAAAAATGTATATGAGAGTGAATATTTATGAAAGTTTTTTTATTGTATAATATACAGCAAAAGTGACAGAATGATGCAGGAAATGCTCAAAATTCTATAGCACAAATATTTTAAAATATTAGCTTTCATTCCGATTTTCAGAATGAAAGCTACTCTAACAAGCCTCCAATAGTATTGTATAGAGGCCAAGGCGATGCAGGCCACGAAGGTTTTTTTCAGGCATGCATTCCTTCCTTCAGCATGATAGGATATAAGCCATCTAGTCCGGGCGATTTGCAGCTGTCAAAAGATTCAAAAGATATGGCAGCTGCACTCGCCACAGATCTGGCCACCCACCAGTCATGCCAAGTAGAAGCAGTTGCCCCAACAACATCTATCTCAAGTGATGGCTGTTGTGGTGTAACGGATACTTGATTTCCTGGAAAGTATGACTGCAACAGTAAACTGAAGGTATCACTTTTGTGCTCCCTAAAGGAGCCATCAAGTTTTCTGAGCGACCCCAATTTGCGGTTTCGTCCTTCTTCAGGACTTTCACCAACCTAGCTGTGTCGCTCAGTGATTCCAGTCCAACGCAGAATTCCTTATAAGAAGCCTTTTTCGAGTCACGAATTGGCTTTTTATAGTTTTCTGAGCAGTACGGTAAAATAACCGGTCCTCTTCAAGATTTGTCTCGCAGGCCCGGTTCAAACGTCTTCTCGTTTCGTGTCTCAACATCTGAAGGTCTCAGTTCCACTAAGGGACTGGGACACGGTTAAGAGACGGTCGAGTGGGACAGGCTGTTTGTCATTCTAAGGTTCCTGGTGGGCAATGGCATTTCTGCTGCATCGCCACACTGAATTCGATTTATCTGTGGTCCGAGCATGAGTTTTCATTAAGGACTCTCCAGTTATTTACCTACCAACCAAGTATGTTGCTGGACAAGGTAATATCGATTACTTCCTCTCTGCGTGAGGTTACAAATGTTGGTTGTCGGCCAACATTATATATATTGAGGCAGGAGGAGGCTATATAATCGAAAAGACGAGTACCTCGCCCATTGCATTTGCTACTACCCCAGATTGTATTCTGAGCATTCGCATCACAACAGAGAATAAAGCCGAGATCGCTACTCCACTCTCTTATAATTCTAAAGTTCACGTCAGCAGCAACCAAATCTTGACGCCAAAAATGGTGAAGTTTCGTAGTGGAGAGATGGGATGATATTACTAGACAGGTTCTAGGGCTACTTGAATTACTGTCATATAATACAGAGGACCAATTAACATACTTAGGCCGCAAACCTGACCAGCGATAACCCACGGTTCTTGAATTGTTGTTATTTAGGGTAATGTGTGCAACTGGAATAGCCGTATACTTAAGAGTGCAGTAGCGTCTTTTGAATGTTGCAGGTTATTCTGATTTACAATTATGTGACAGTGACTGTGAGAGTCGTTGGAGCCGCTAATCCGGAAAACGTGAAAACTGACAGTCCCAAAGAAGAGAGTTAACGATTGCCATACCGAGAAGCCAGACAATCAAAAGAAGCTTTGTCCATGAGCACCACAAGAGTACAACATTCTTTGCCATTCCGGTTGGTACTCTTGGTGTACGCTAGGACTCTCCAAAGCCTTGTGTTGATGTCCGGATTCTGAGGACACAGTGGATCGAGTGGACCTCAATGGAGGTACGTTATTGACCTGTAAACTGTAAATTTATGATTGCCTTTTTCGGTAAATTTTTTTGACGCGTGAGTTACAAAAACGTGTTATTTTTTACTAGCATCAATGTAGTATATATAAGTACATAAAGAATAAAAAAAATTTGTGATTAAAAGATCTTCTGCCGGTAAAGAGATAAGTAGAAGTACATTTAAACCGATATTAAAATAATTTATAACTAAATTTTTTAAAATATTATTTGCTGTTGAAATTTTCCGCGTGAGTTACAGTAAGCGCTATTTTGAGCATAAAAAAATTATTAACAATTTATTATTTTAATATTATATATGAATGAGTGAACAAGAGGGAAGAAGAAAATAAATTTAAGCAAAGAATGAAGCGGTGAAGATTTAATATAAGCCAAGATAATAGAAAGTGGGGAGATTATGGGAAGACACAGTCTGGAATAATGCGGAAATATAGGTAGAAGAAAAAGCATTGTTGACTGATAACATGCTTAAGAGGAATAGAGAAACCGATCGATTTCAACTTAGACAATTGCGTCAAAATAATGCAATGGAATTGAATCAACCACTCCGAGCTTAGAGCTTATAATACGAGTAGGTTCAGGGATTTAATAAATAATTTGTATTTGCGCGATGAATTCGGCGTCCAATCATCAAATACAAATGACGTTAGTACCGTTGAAAGAAACAGTTTATAATTCTGACTGTTGCGGAAGCATATGAAATATACGTAAAACTGTTTTCTATAATAACCGGCCTAAGAATATTCAATTGTCAAGCAAAATGCCCCACAACATGTGTGTATGCAAATACCACACAAATCTTGTTTTTCTATTAGAAAGTTGTGCAGAATTGATAATTTAGTTTCATGTTTTGATTACCAATTTGCTTAACGGAAATTTTGTCGCGTGGGATATGTAGTAGTAGTATTTAATTATTTAGTAATAATTTTTTTACTTATAATTACTAGGATAAATTTACAATAACATTTTTGTTTGCACTGACTGAACTATTTCCTCACAAATTCTATACATGTTCTTTTAAATGCGTGTATATTTTTTGCTCGTTAAGTTTGAGTTTATTCATTTTTAGCCATTTACTTATTTTACCAATGGCTTGTGCTAGTTTATTTTTACACCCCGAACAATATATTAGAGAATCATCGGCGTATAACATGGTTTTGCTGTTTTTAAAACGTTTCTCACATCATTAATGTGTATTATGAACAATAATGCACCATGTATTGATCCTTGCGGTACTCCTACCATATATCTACACTTATAATGCCTGAACCTTTCACCGTAATGCGTTCTGTCTTCTGTTCAAAATATGACCTAAATCAGTTTAATCCTATTTCGTCACCCTACATATGTTATATAATTTTTGTAGCAATATATCCCGGTCAATATAGCCATAATTTGTTTCCTTTCACTGCTTTTTCATTCACTGATGACAGTGTTTACCGCTGTTTCGCATGGGTATTTCTTTTTAAATCACGGTTGGTATTTCAATTATTTCAAAAATAGCTTATTATTTTTTAAAAGTTTTCTCAAGAATCTTTTCCAATGTGTTCTTAATGAGTTTATTTTTTTTCATTATTAATTTTCTCAATCGGGTTAATCATAGTATATTTCCAGTGATAAGGGAACACGCCTTGTACAAGAGACTCATTCACTATTTCAGTCAAGGTAACAAAAACTATACTCCAGTTATTTAATATGATTTTTAGGTTTACAAAAGTTTGTTTGTCGCTTCATTAGACAATCGTTTTCCGTTCAATATCACAGATTCAATTTGTTTTCTATTTTGTTTTAGGACAAGTTGTTTAACAAATTGTTCCAGATTTGCTTTTAGTCTTTTTCCTCAACAATTCTTTTATTTATATTTTTTTATTTTTGCTTAAATTACTTCTATACTGCATTGATTTCTGGCAATTTTGTAATCTATCCAGCTTTGATATGTCCTTAGTATTTTTGACCCTTGATACGGTTCATATTGTTTCTTCTTAAGATTCTGAAGTCGGCTATTGCACCAACCACTTATATTTTTTCTGGAATGATTTTCTTCTTCACTTTGCACTTTTTTGAATATTGTGTTGGTGCTACTCATTTCACTTACCTTGTTTTCCCGTCAAATTTCGTGTAGACTGGAAGATAAGACTTCTTAATTTTTTTATTTTCATTGGTGTCTTCGCCATACTTTGTTCTGGCACCGTATGTTCTGTTGAAATATGCCTCTGAATAAACCCAGATAAATAGGCAGTGCGTTCCATCCCCGGCTGAAGCATAACAAATTTAATACCGAAAAGATTTTTCTTTCGAACGGTGCTCACTTGTCGGCAAGCAATTGGCAATTCTTCCGGCAGTAATAATTTGCTATGAAAAAGCTTCTAAAAGAACTCCGCTACAAAGCTCAAAAAAGTGACGTCACAAGAGTTCTGCCGTTCGCTAAAATAAATAGGCCCCTTCTAATATTGTCCAAAATTTAACACGCATAACTGTAATGGAAGAGATCTCGGCCAAAGAGCCCTTCGGGGCTTTAAATGCCACATATTTATTTATTTTTTCTTTCTTATAAAAGAATTATATTTAGCTGCATTTTTTGTAAGCGAGTTGCAAAAGAACACTAACAATCTTATAATTTTTTTTTAGTAACTTATCAATGCTAGTGGTCTGTAAATTTTTTTTGTGAAATTTGTAAACGAAATAAAACCAAAAGAGAAGCTGTTCTGAGAAATCTGTGGTAAATATATTAGTTTATTTAAAATAAATTTTTATTTGTACTTGCTTTATTTTCTTAGTTTTGTTTATATTTACAATAATTTTACGTGTAGTTGAAATTTCCCAAGTACATTTTAGAAGCCTATTCACAATAGTGCTGTTTTATTACTTTGCAACCCTATAACTCAGGTCGCTTAAAATATAAATAAGCGAAATACCTTATTTTTGTTGTGGCTTTGCATGCAATTCGATAAATACGAGAGTGTTCTTTTGCAACTCGGGTGCAAAAGAACGCGGCGATTATTACGTAAATTTGAACTATTTGTATTAAAGTTTTTATTATAATTATTTCTAGTTTGAATGTTAATCTTCTGTTTCCTATTAAATACTCCTTTGTCCAGAGCTTATATTTTTCGCCAATTGAATTTAGCATAAGGTTTTTATTAAAACTAAGTAAGTTACCTAATTTACTACATTCATTCGGGACGCTACCTTTGTTGTCATTCCAGTTTAACCATGCTATATTCTGTTTACCGCTGCTGCTGTTGTTATTGTTGTTGTCTTCAGCAGTTTTCTTCATTTCGGTCGAGTACTTCTTGTTTTTCCGGCACATCCTTTGGAAATGGCATTTCTTTGCACACGTATGGCAGATATCCTTCGCCTTGCATTCAGTGTTGTGTCAAAATTTCCATGGTCCACCGCAATTAAAACAGAAACGATTGATTACGCTGTTTGATGTTGGTTCGACTCTTTCACTTGCGTCGATCGCATTAATTGTTGTTGATCTTGAGTCTAAAATTTCTTTATTTGCGTTTGCAGCCTCATATGTTTTACAAGTGTCAATAACGCGTGTTAGCTGCTCATCACGACCGTCCAGCAGTTTTCAGCTTTTTGTCATGTACTCCGACAATAATTCGCTCTCGCAGCATTCAATTTTCGTACGATGCACCACATTCACATACAAAGTTGCAATGACGTACCTGTGTTCGCAGTTCTGTTTCAAATTTCATGAATGTTTGCCACTCTTTTTGTGTAATCATATTGAATTTATATGATTTCGTGGCAATATTCCGCTGTGGCAAGCAATGCCGATCAAATTTTGCCAATACCTCTTCCAATGTACGTTGCATGACTGCATCACCAGATGTGACTGTACCCAATAGTGCATTTTGATTACCATCGTTCGGGTACAGGGTGTTGTAAATATTTGCCCCTTGTGTACCAAGTAGCCAGATGAAATTTGCCATTTTTGTCGTTTCCGCTGCGTTCGATTTACCAGTCGCAATCATGTACACCATAAAATTTCTCTTCCAATTCGACCATTCGTTTGCCAAGTTTGCATAATCGAGTTCCGGTATCACACATTCGCTTGATGTCATTATTGAATCCGATGACTCTTCTCCGATGATATAAAAATTTATTTCTGATTTATTCCGGTTAAACAGCAATCACCCGCTTTGTAATGCACACGACCACGGTGCTTTTTATCTATTAACAACTTATTCTTTTTGCAATTTAATTGATTGGCATCCCACTTCTGAAACCATGTAATAAGCTGTGATTATTATCTTCAATAAAGTCTACTGATTTCTTTATTGTTTAAAATAATCTTCTTTTACAGTATTATGCTTGTACACTATTTTAACTGCTTAAGCTAACTTAAAAATAACGGGACACCGTAACAGTACTTCCTTGTATACATTTTGACATTTTGCTTACACGGCAGAGGTGATATAAATTAAAGGTGCGCCCATACTTATTACAGATAACGCGTTATTAAATGCTTTGGATAGGCTCAATATTAATAATGTACCACCTAATAATAGACATTAATATAAATATAAATAATCATGATTTCCACCGTCACAACTCGACACGTAATTGGCCACATGAGGTGCCCCCTCTAAAGAACTATGCATATCGCAATGTAAGTTTTAATCACCAAATAGACTAGATGCGATTGAGTGATGCCTCTGTTATGGCATATCCAGAAGTAGCAAATTGGGATATTAAATTTTACGGAACACCAAAATTATCTGTTGAGAGCTTTATCTATAGGATAGAATCTTAGGTTATAGATACACTAAATGGTAACTTTAATTTGCTTTGTGAGCATATGCAGCGCCTGTTTACACATGAAGCGAAGGACTGGTACTGGCGTTACAGACGCTCGGTTGATCTAATCACATGGCCATCGTTTTGTGAGGCTTTGCGTAAAAATTTCGATATACCAAAACTGATACTGAAGTGGTCGAAACCATGAGGAAACGGAAACAGTGTCCTTCAAAAGCATTTGATGAGTATGGAAACGCTGTGCTTAAAATAGCGGAAGACAGACGTAGTCCGTAATCCGAAAACAAATTAGAAGACATATTACAGTGGCGTTTACGTCCCAAAATTCGTCAGTAAGTGCTATTTGTTTCCATTACATCATCAGCGTAGACTTTGTATTAAAGGTGAATCATAGCAAATTAAATAACAAAGTCTAGTCAATTTGCTTCTGGGGTTAATGTAAGATCAAGTAATTCGCTCCGCAGACAAGTTAGCGAAATTCAAAATATAGCTTGTGTTGGGACAGATGATGATTCCAATATGTTTGAGGTTGATGTAGTCACAAATCGTCAAAATATTTCGAAATTAATATGTTGGAATTGCAGCCAGGAGGGATATAGGTATTTCGACTGCATGGAAGAGAGGACAGTATTTTGTTATGGATGTGGTGCAGTTGGCATCTATAAACCGAATTGTTTTTAGTGTCGATCAAAAAACTCGAAACTGAGCAAGGCTTTGAAACAGATCCCTCGCCACTCTCCAATAACGCTAAGGATTTGTCACTCATACCCCTTACTTCACAATCAGAAGTCATTCCAAATACCATATCAATATGAGCAACGGTTAAACAAATATAATTAATGTCGTTCTAAGATTTTTAATGACTCACCTAATTCTGTGTCTTTTCCACGTTCATCTGTGCGCCTAAAAAGATTGTGGAATAACGTAAAAAATTGCAGAAAAAAATAAACAACCTTATAGAATAGAATGTGTGCCGTAGCTCAGTGGTTAGTGTGTTCGCCTTTTGATCTGTAGGTCGTGGTTCAATCCCCGGCTGATGCATAACAAATTTAATATCGATAAGATTTTTCTTTCGAACGGTACCCACTTGTCGCCAAGCAATTGGCAATTCTTCCAACAGTAACAACTTGCCATGAAAATGCTTCTTAAAGAACTCTGTGACAAAGCTCAGAAAAAGTGATGTCACAAGTGTTCTGCCGTTCGGAACCGGCTAAAATAAGTAGGTCCCTTCTAATATTGTCCAAAATTTAAGACGCACAATGGAAGAGAAGCTCGGCCAATGAGCCCTTTGGGGCTTTATGTGCCACATATTTATTTATTTTTTGTAGAATGTGTTAAAAATAATTGAAATGATTTGAGATAGAGAGATTTGAGTTTTGAGAGATATATGGGAGGAAATATTTAGGGTTGCTAGGTAGCGGTGAGCAAAAATCATGTATAAGAGGAACATTTGCCAATGAAGTTTTGAAAGATCCTACATTTAAAGCATATAGTTCATACTGCTGATGGAAAGTAGCACATTGTGTTTGGCATTATTTATACCAAAGTACAATTTCGTAATCAAAGGGAATCAATTAACTTTTTTTTTTACCTACGCTGTCATATGAATTTATTTTGTGAATCGATTTCTGGAGTAACTTCAAAATTGCATCAAACCTTATATCCTCCATTGGTATCGAACCTAATAAAGATTTGGTTGAAGAAAATACCATCATGTTAACAAAGGAGCAGCAACAACAACTAGGTGTTTTGAAGAATATGTTTCCATCATATGAAAAGGAAGGCTTGGGGAAAACATAATTTAAGGAACATATTATTGAATTGGAACCAAATACTCGGCCAGTAAAGCAAAGGTATTTTCCAATTTCTCCTGCCAATAAGAAGTTAGTGCACTATGAGATAGATGATATATTGAGATTGGTTTTTATTGAAGAATAGTCCGTGGTCCAGTCCGGTTGTATTCGTGAGGAAGACGAATCGTCTGTTTTTGGATTCCAAAAGGGTCTATGGTTTCACAACTAAAGATGCATATCCTTTACCCCATATCGAGGGTATAATAAGTCGTTTACCTTCTGCCAAATTCATTAGCCTCCTTGATCTACGTCGTGCGTTTTGGCAAATACCGCTCGATGAAAACTCTCGCGATTTTACATGCTTTACTGTTCCAAATCGACCATTGTACAGATATCGCGTTATGCCTTTTGGGTTGTGTAATGCTCCTCAAGCATTATGCCGACTATTTGACCGTGTATTTCAATCACATTTAAAAAAGCAAGTATTCGTATATTTGAATGATTTGCTGATTGTCTCTGAATCGTTTGATATCCATATCTCTAAAGTGATTGATGTAGCTCACCTAATGTGGAAATCGGGCTTACAAATAATATCCAAAAAAGTAAATTTTGTATTAAAGAAGTTAACTAACTGGGCTATGTAGTGGGAGATGGAACATTACGAGCTGATCCGGACAAAATTTCAGCTGTCAGAGCTTATCCTCTGCCTACTAACATCAAACAACTGCTTAAATTCCTTGGTATTACCGTATGATAAGGACGATTTGTTGACAATTACGCTACAATTACCACACCACTAAGAAATTTTTTTAGGAAAGGGAAAGGTTTCATTTGGACAAATGATCCACAAGGTGCGTTTGATTTGTTAAAAGAAAAGTTATCTACAACACCTGTGTTAACAAATCTTAATTATAACAAACATTTCATTATACACTGTGATGGGAGCAAGTTAGGAATAGGAGCGATTGTGAACTTTTCGCAGAAACTCAATAAGTCTCAAAGTAACTACAGCGTTACGAAGCTAGAATGCCTGGCTGCCATGCTAAGTCTGAAAAAATTCAGGGCATATGTCGAGGACCAAGAGTTCACCATTGTGGATTAGATTAGATTGGTGAAGGCTAGACACTTGATGTCTATGGCACTGTGCCCGTTCCGAACTATTGTGCCATACCCAAGTTGAATAATGGAAGAGATTATATCCTCCTATTTTCTCAAAGAACGTTTTGATTCTTGTGAGTTCAAGTTAAGACAGATAGGTTTTCTGTAATAATTCCCTCCCAAGTATTAGTTTCCTCACATGGACATGGGCTGGACATTCTATGATTAGGACTATGGATGTCCCATCATTTTCCATACAAAATATACATATTTCACTGTCTGTCAATTTCAGACGGGTTGTATGTTTGTTTAATAGACGGTGTCCACTAATTAGACCTGTCATAAGTTTTAATTCTGCTCAAACTCAAAAGATATTTTAAGTTTTTGACTGAGTAGTACGGAAAGAAAGCTTTGGTACATTTTATATCAATAATTTTTGACTATCTTGCGTTTGTTTTGGACATGTATTCTTGCTTAATGCAATTCCTGTAATGAGCTTTGCTGATAAGTAAGATCGGTTGGGGTCCAAATGGTCGCATTTCTGCTCCCTCCCTTGTTTCCGTAGATCTGCTTTTTCGATAAGCACGATAAGGATTTCATTACGGATATATCTCTACATAACCTTTTTCATTCCTTTAAGTATACACGACATCAAGCTGATTAGTCTACATGATTTTGGGTCTTTTTTATTTGGTTTTCCGGCTTTGGGAAGGTAGATAACATTCACTGTTCCTCAAGCCTCCAGAATATAGCCAAAGCCAAACTGCATGTGTATAATTTCAAAAGGATGGGCGAAAAGAAAAAGCGCCGGGAAGATTTTATCTTTACACGCCGACTTATACGGGGAGAATGTTCCATTTTTTTTTTTCGTTAAATAAGCTTTTTTATTGAATCTTTCTAAAATACTTAGAAACTAACAATAAGTATTCAAATCTTACAAACTAACTAAAATTATGTGATATTCCCTACTGTCTAAATCCCTTTAGACAAGCCATATGGTCAGTCCCTGAAAGAAGAAAATAAATAATGAATTAAGTATACTTACTTCCCCCTAAACCAAGTTATACTTACCTTACCTTTCATACTTACCATATGGCAACCCAACTCTCCACATAAATTCACCTTTTATGTTGGGTTTTCGCGGTTCGTGTTATGATCGACCGATGTTATCATCTATACTTTCGGTCCTTGAAGATATTCGAAACGATCGTGCTTTTTCCGCGCATTCTCAATTGTATAGCTAATCATTTATTTAATAAAGAGTGAATTCTACGTGTATATATATCGTAAGCAATATTTAATAAAGCGTTTAATATTATTTAATAAAGCGTTTATTCATGGTCCTTCGAGCCGACCATAGAATCGGCTATATAAATAAAAACAAAAAAATATAAATAATACGTGTAATAATAAAGGGAAACAAACATAAAATTAAATACATAATACGAAAAACAAATACACATACATATACTCCTATCGTAAAACCAAAAATAAATATAATTATATAAAAACAATATAAAGTGTAAAAAATTAAAATAATCAAAACATCAGTGACAAAATATACATAAACAAAACCAAACAAAAACCTACATAGTTCAGTGAGTACATAAAGTGACAACAGTAAAAACAAAAAAAAAAAGTGTATATAAAAGCGGCAGAATAGGGTATGCATTAGAGCGGCCCAAATAAATTTATTTTTTTTTTTTATTGAAATTTTTTTATACACAAATATTAAAACGAAAATTTCGAAAATTAAAAATAAAAATAACAATAATACAACGGAAAACAACAAATTAAAAGGACAAAAAAACACGTTTGAATTGGGGCAGCAGCAGCATCAACACCAACACCAGCTAACCAGATAAGATTGTTTTTATATACATATACATATATATATTCTCACACATATTATATACATATTTTGATATATTCCCATATATATCACATATACTCTTCTATATATTCTCATATATATAGTTCACTTTGGTATATATTCACTTATATATACACAAATTTCATTTCTTATATATCCACATATATACATATATACATATATTCTCATATATATTTTTTTCGGTATATATATATATTCCCCTTAAATATATCCATATTTCTCCTTTTATTATATATTCTCATATATTATATACACCGTTATATATTCTCATATATACGTAAATACACATTTCTCTTTATATATATTCCCATATATATATATATTGTATATATGTATATATTTTTTTGTGGAATTCACACTTTCAGACTGCAATTTCCTTGCAGCAGCATATTTGGAAAAAAGGCCAATTTACGCATTATATCGATAACATTTCTGTTATCGATCGATAAATTTCTCTATATCGATATCGTCGCATAATCGATCAGTGCTTTTTGGTGCATTTTTTGATACTCTCGTCACTCCACAAACCTTAATAGATTCGGTCAAATATGCCAGTGACGAAATCACCAGAAAAGCAGGAAGTAGCCTCTGAAGGTCGTAGGGCAGAGTCAGCTGGCGCTATTCCAAAAGGCGCAATGGAAAAAATGCCAAAAGTTCCATCCGAAACAAAGAAAACCCCTAGGAAAAGAGCTTATGACCCCTCCATGAATGAGTTCATTTTCGAGGCGGACAACCTGGTGCATTTCTGCACGAAGTTTTCAACAATTCCGGTTGAAGACTTAACGCCTTCTCTCCTGAAGGCTAAGCTCGAGGACTTGAGCTGCTATTATGATCAAGTCAAGTCCACGTTTAGAAGAGTAGGTTTAACGGATGAGGACGAGCTGCCCAGTAATTTCAAAATGGCAGCGAGAAATAAAATGGAACTCTGCCAAGAGCGCGTGCACACCATAAAAGCACAGATTTCGGATCTCTTAGAAGTTCAATCAGCCTCCAAATTGGAACTTCCATCACAAGCAGAAAGTAACTCTATTTCTGCAACAGAGCAGGCAAATAATTCCGCAATTTGCCTGACTGTTCCTACTTGTGATACCGAAACATTTTCCGGCGGGTACGAAGAATGGACGTCCTTCCGCGACATGTTTACGGCGGTTTACATAAACCACCCTAAACTCTCTTCTGCCCAAAAACTGTATCACCTCCGATAAAAAACTGCAGGAAAAGCTGGAGCTATTGTGAAGCAGTACGCGCTCAACAACGAAAATTTCGAGTTGGCATGGAATGCGCTAAAGGCCCGCTTCGAAAACAAGCGAATTCTGGTCGATAAGCAGATAAAAACTCTCTTGAACCTCCCTCAAGTGAGTTACGAGAATAGCGAGGCAATTCAGAAATTGCAAACCACGATCAATAATTCTCTGTCCGTCTTATCCTCTCAAGGCGTCTCGACAGAGAATTGGGACCCGATCCTGGTGCATATCTGCTGTTCAAAACTGCCTGAAGATTCCTTGGCTCTCTGGGAACAATCCCTAAGTTCCCGCAAGGATCTCCCAACATGGCAGCAAATGGACGAATTCCTGACACTAAGGTACGAAGTCGTGGAGAGGCTCAACAGCGTCAAGCCAAATAAATCAGGATTTCTACAAAACAGACCCCACAACAAAACCCAAAACTTTTTTTCCGAAAGCAGTCGGACATTCTCTTGTCCAATCTGCGAAGCCGCACATTCGCTTAAATCCTGTGAGCGGTTTAAAAAGTTAGTTGTTCGTGATAGAGTGAGGCTTGTTCGAGAACACAATCTCTGTGAGAACTGCCTGGCCTTTACTCACCATAAACGGGACTGCAAGAGCAAACACTCCTGTTTGCAATGTCAGCGAAGGCATCACACGATGCTTCATATACCAGCAGACAATATTCCCAGTAGGAACACCAGGGTTTTGGCGCAAACCTCCACGCTTCAGCCGCAGAATAAGAAAAAGAGCACGCAGCAGACGATAACCCCCTCAAGAAACTCGAGAAACCGGAGATCTCAGGACCGATCATCCGAAGATGAGCAACCCTGCTCATCATGCTCCAAATCTTCTTCAAAGGTGCAAGCATTGTTCACCTCAAATGAAGAAAGAACTCTTTTACCCACCGCTCTTGTCTCTATAGAGCATCTTGGAGAACTTCACAAGGTTCGAGCACTCATCGACCAAGGTTCTCAACGAACATTCATCTCTACCAAGGTACAAAATCGGCTGAGGCTTCCTTAGCAAGCAACTCACGTCGAAATTTCTGGAATGGGTGGTAAAACCATCCAAAACTCTAACCAGACTTGTACCGTTACGTTAGTCGCCCCAAATGCTAATAAAAAGTTACAGACACAGGCAATTGTACTCTCACAATTGACCAAATTTCTACCCACATTTAAAATTTCTAAGCTCGATTGGCAGCAATTCGAAATGTTAGATTTGGCTGACCTGAATTGCTTCGTGCAGGCGCAAATAGACATGGTCATAGGTAGTGATTTGATTCCTCAAATCCTCCTAACCGGAATCCGCCATAATATCTGTGGAAGCCTTCTCGCACAGAATACGATATTTGGCTGGATAATTAGTGGCCCTATCTCTCAAAAAGTGTCAAAATTCTCGGTACAGGTAGAGGAAGTTTCCAATGAACTTCTTAGTTCTCAACTAAGGAAGTTTTGGGAACAGGAAGAAGTCAATCAGCCAGCTCAAGTATCGGAAGAAGATATAGCCTGTGAAGGCTACTATCATAGGACCGCATCAGATGGAAGATATGTGGTCAGGCTTCCATTTAAATCCAGTTTTCCCGCTCTTACGGCTCTTGGTCACTCCCGAACCATAGCCTATAATCAATTTCGCAGTATGGAGAAAAATTTTTCAAAGAAAGGCGATCTCAAAGCCATTTACGATGAGGTTCTCGAAGAATACCTCACGCTGGATCATATGGAACCCACAGGCTCGCATGAAATCATCTCTGATGGCAAGTATTTCTCCTTTTACCTGCCACATCATGCAGTGGTGAGGCCAGAAAAAAAAACCACCAAAGTGCGTGTTGTTTTTAATGCCTCAAGAAGCAGCGGCTCAGGCCATTCTCTTAACGACGTATTACATATTGGTCCCACATTACAACCAGATCTCATGGTTCTCATCCTGAGGTGGCGACTATATCAATTCGTTTTCAATGGTGATGTACAAAAGATCTACCGACAAATTCTTGTCCACCATGACCACCAGGATTTTCAGCAAATTCTCTTTCGCAGGTCACCAAATTCTCCAATTCAAGACTTCCGGTTGAAGACAGTCACATTTGGTGTAAATTGCGCTCCATATTTAGCCATTAGAACTCTGCAACAATTGGCTAAGGATTCCAAGAAGAATTTCCCTCTCGCGGAAAAAATAATCTTCAAAGAAACCTATGTGGATGACGTATTATCTGGTTCACATACAATTCCAGATGCAGTAGAGTCTTTATCTCAAGTGATACAAGTCCTCAACTCCGCAGGATTTCCATTACGAAAGATTACTGCAAATCATCCTAAAATTTTAGAAAATATCCCAAAATCAGAACTTCTCGATTCTGATTTTCTAAAGTTTGAAAGTGCCAGTGCCACAAAAACCCTTGGAATACGATGGAATGCATTGACTGACACATTCTCGTACTCAGTATCGCCCATCGAAACAACATCCGCTGCTACCAAGCGTCAAATTTTATCTGCCGTTGCGAAACTTTTTGACCCGGCAGGATGGCTCTCGCCCATCATGACTCAAGCCAAGCTGCTTCTCCAAGAGCTCTGGTTAGAAGGCACCGACTGGGATGAATGCGTGAAACCCAGATCGCTCATCAAATGGAATGTATTTCTGGAGAATATTTCGTCCATTGGTCTCATCGAAATCCCTCGATGGGTACAATTCTCTCCCAAGAAGCGAATCCAGCTTCATGGATTTTGTGACGCTTCAGAGAAAGCGTATTGTGCAGCCCTGTACATACGATCAATGGACATGAATAATCAACTATCCTGTCATTTACTGGTGGCTAAAGGAAAAGTCGCACCTCTGCAGACGGTCAGCTTACCACGTTTGGAATTGTGTGGCGCCGTTTTACTTTCGCACCTAGCCAAGTCCGTTAAAGAAACTTTAGATGTCGAATTCTCAGACATATTTTTCTGGTCCGATTCTCAAATCGTTCTCGCATGGCTGGAAAAACCACCTCACGCATGGAAAACGTACGTCGCTAATCGTACAGCCCATATACTCCAAAACGTTGGAAATGCTATCTGGCGCCATGTCATCAGCAGCGAAAATCCAGCTGATTTGGGTACACGCGGATGCAAGCCCCAAGATCTTGTGTCCAATACTCTTTGGTGGAATGGCCCTGCATGGCTTCGTCACCCCGAAGAAGCCTGGCCAAAACCAACACTTTCCAGTACTTTGCCCCCCGAGCAAAGGAAAGTAGAGGTTCTTCTCACGTTAGATGACCATACCGACATTCTCGATCGGTTCTCATCATTTTCAAGGGCACTACGTGTGATTTCTTACGTCTTCCGTTTTGTCCATAACGGACTCTCTAAATTGCGAAAATCTTCTCCAATTTCGAATTCCTCACTCTCGCAGGACGAAATTCGTTTCGCAAAAAGCCGGCTAATCTCGTTAGCCCAATGGCAATATTTTCCCAAAGAGCTGAAGGCTCTTTTCAGCTCAACCGCAGTCAGCAATAAAAGCTCTTTGCTGACTTTAAATCCTTTTCTCGACAAGGAAAAACTCATGAGAGTAAATGGTCGATTAGCTCATTCTGGTCTTAGTTATAGTGAGCGCCACCCCATAATTCTTCCTGAAAAATCCCGATTTTGCGTTTTGTACCTCGAGTTTCTCCATACTCTGCTCTTACACGCAGAACAAAGGCTCATGTTCCGAATGGCTCTACAAGAATTCTATATTCCTCGTCTTAAGCCCCAAATAAGGAAATGCATATTTCTATGCAAAGTTTGTACCATCCACAAACAAAAGGTTCGATCACAGATTATGGCAGCTCTGTCGCCTGAACGGTGTGCCTTGTCGGTACCTTTCGCGACCACAGGTGTTGATTTTGCAGGCCCATTTCAAATTAAAGCATCTACGCTTCGAACTGCTGCCTTTCTCAAAGGGTATGTGGCGGTATTTGTATGCTTTTCCACAAAGGCTATTCATTTGGAATTGTGCTCTGATCTCTCTACAGAGGCATTCCGCGCCGCATTCGCCAGATTCGTTGGCAGAAGAGGCCTTCCCCGCAAAATCATGTCGGATAATGGTACAACTTTCGTTGGAGCTCAAAGAGCCATGAGTAAAGAATTCCTCAAATTCTCTAAGGAGGTGTCCAAAGATATTCTGGCCCAATACTCTCCGCAAGGTATTGACTGGGTTTTTATTCCTCCTAGTGCGCCTCACATGGGCGGTCTCTGGGAGTCGGCAGTCAAAAGCTTTAAGGCTCATCTCAAAAAGACTGCCGGCAACCACAAATTCCGCTTCGAAGAGTTCTCAACTCTGCTCTGTAGAATCGAAGCCGTGCTCAACTCTAGACCATTGTCTCCCCTCTCTCAAGATCCCAACGAGCTGATAGCGCTAACTCCAGGTCACTTCCTGCGAGGTGCTCCACTAACGGCCTTGCCCGAACCCAACTCGGAAGATATATCCCTAATAAACCGATGGGAAAAACTCAAGGCGCTTCACCACCAGTTTAGCCGCAGATGGAAAACTGAGTACCTACAAGATCTGCACAAACGCTACAAATGGCAACACCCTCAAAAGGAGCTGGAAGTAGGTCAACTGGTGGTCATCAAGGATGAGCTGCTGCCCCCCAATGAATGGAGTCTCGGGCGCGTCACTCATTTGTATCGAGGATCTGACGGCCACATCCGTGTCGCAGATATTCGGACAAAATCGGCCGTTCTCAAGCGGCCCATAGTAAAATTATGTATTTTGCCGCTCGCGTAAAATCATAATATCCAAAAAAAATCTCTTTTTTTTCGCTATCAGACTTTGGCTCAAGCCCTTAAGCTAATTCAGTTTCCCAGTTCGTCGAGCAACGACATGTAGCTTCCTCCCCGAGAAGCTCCCAGCCTAGACAACGACCGACTTCCAATGTTCGTCGGAGGACAGCTCGAGCGATCGAGGACGCGATCGGCTCACTGTCTCGTCTACGAGATGCACTCAATTAATGCACGAGTGCATGCGGGCCGCGATGTCTAAATCCCTTTAGACAAGCCATATGGTCAGTCCCTGAAAGAAGAAAATAAATAATGAATTAAGTATACTTACTTCCCCCTAAACCAAGTTATACTTACCTTACCTTTCATACTTACCATATGGCAACCCAACTCTCCACATAAATTCACCTTTTATGTTGGGTTTTCGCGGTTCGTGTTATGATCGACCGATGTTATCATCTATACTTTCGGTCCTTGAAGATATTCGAAACGATCGTGCTTTTTCCGCGCATTCTCAATTGTATAGCTAATCATTTATTTAATAAAGAGTGAATTCTACGTGTATATATATCGTAAGCAATATTTAATAAAGCGTTTAATATTATTTAATAAAGCGTTTATTCATCGTTTATTCACCTACGTTCCATCACAATTTGTTGAGTCACGAGGTATAGCAATTTCACAGCATATTCAGTGTGTCTTTTCTTTTTAATCGAGGATGCCCCGTGATCAGCAACAATTGCCTAGCAAGGGGATTCGGATGATTGTGTAATTTTTGAATGTAGCTTCTTCAGGACTTTGCAACTTCCTCAGAAATTGTGGGTACATTTAAATCTCGATGGATGTTACCGTTCGATATTTGAGGGAGATGCCGTTCCCCAAAACTGAATACTATAAGTCCAGATTGGCTTCAGGATTGCTTTATATAATATCACTTTGTATTCGAGGTTCAACTTTGATCTTTTGTGTAACAGCCACCATAACTGATTCATTTTAAGCTTGATCTGAGTTTTCTTTGCCTTTATGTGATCTTTCCAGGTCAGCCTTCTGTCCAGGTGAATACCCAAGTATTTTGTTGAGGAACATTTTGGAACTGATTGGCCATTAATTTTAAGTGGGGGGCATGTATCTAGCCTTAGCGTGAAGGTTACATGTACGCTCTTTGATTCATTGACTTTTATACGCCATTTTGCTAACCAGATTTCGAGAGAATCGACATGAGTCTGCAGAAGTTTAGTAGCTTCTATGGGGTTAAAGCGAGAGCACAATATTGCCGTATCATCAGCAAAGGTCGATATGAATGTATAGTTATTGTTGGGCATATCTGAAGTGTATAAAAGATACAGCAAGGGGCCCAAAACGCTTCCTTGAGGAACGCTAGCGTGAATATCAATGGATTTGTTGTGTAATCTTTGTGATATACGAGAAAATGTTTTTTCGTGAGGTAGCTACTAAGCAATGAGGAGACATTTGCAGGTAGTAATAGTTTGAGTTTGTAACTAAGGCCATCGTACCATACTTTATCGAAAGCTTGAATGATATCAAGAAAGACAGTTGAGCAATACTGTTTTTCTTCAAAAGTGTTCCTTATCAGAGTTACAATGCGTTGGAATTGCTCTATTGTGCCGTGCTGTTTTCTAAATCCAAATTGATGTTGGGAAATCAGTTGGTTGAGATTAAGAAATGGAATTATATTCATGACAAGTAGCTTTTCGAATACTTTAGAGAGTAGATGCAGGAGGCTGATAGGTCTGTACGATGCAACTTTTGTAGGGTCTTTTCTTGGTTGCTATCATAATAATTTTTGAAGTTTTCCAGCATTTGGGATAGTGTTTAATACGAAGGATAGCATTGAAAATGTGCATGAGATGAATTACTGAAGCCGGAGGTAGCTCCTTTATCAATTTACCGGTAATTTTATCTGGATCAGCTTATTGCTTTGAGTTTAAATCTTTATAAATTGCTTGCAATATGTCCCTTTTTTTAATTTTAGGCGTTATTGAGCAAGGTTGAGGAGTTAATTTTGGTAATGAGGACTGTGAAGAGGGTGCATTGGGTGTAAACACATTTCTTAGGTGGTCTGCAAAAGCCAAACCCTTCTCACAGTTGCTTCTAGCCCAATTACCGTCATTCAAATGGATCGGGGAATCAGTGAGAATTGGCCTATTTGAGTTTTGCTGATTTCCACAAAGAGTAGTCTGACGCTTCACCAGGTGTTAATTTCGCTATGTGATCTTCCAACTCTTTGTTGTTTTTATTTTTTAGGGCTTGCTTTAACTTTCGAGTGCAGTGCGGTAGCTGTGTTTTCAGATTCGGTGATCTGAATTCTTGCCATAGCCTTCGGATTCTTCTTTTCTGTCTTACTAGCAATTCAATGGCGGCTGATGTGTATGGGCTATAGTTTGATTGCATGTACACCCTTGCGCAGGTGGCTGAGCTGAGAGCTAATGAGAGAAACTGGCTGAATTTTTCGAGTGCTGAGTCTAAATCGAGTCAATTTCTTAATACAATACTGAGAGGAAGATGGGAATTTATATATTTCTTGAATTTTAACCAGTCTATTTTCTTTCTAACGCAATTGCCTTGAGAGCTTGGTGATTTTATAGATATGACCGTGGGTGAGTGATCAGATGAGAGATCATAATTACACTTTGTGGAGATAGTTTCCATCTGCAAACCTTTGGCGACTCCAAAGTCTATGATATCTGGTATCTTCCTTTTGTCCGTCGGCCAATACGTCGGTTGACCATTTGAAATTACATCGTAGCCGTGGTTAATGATTATTGAGCATAGTCTTCTGCCTTTTGGAGTTATTAAGCGGGAGCCCCAGTGATTGTGTTTGGCGTTGAAATCGCCAGCAACCAAGAATTTGCTATCAAGAGTTGAGAAAAATTCTTTATATTGCTGTTCGGTAATACTGTATCTTGGGGGACAGTATATCGCAGATATTACTAGCTTAGAGATGTATTTTTCCAGACATATAGATGTTGCAAGTAGACGGTACTGAAATCTTCGAGAACATTATGTTTTATTCTGCTTTTTATCAATATGGCAGTTCCTCGGCGTGCCTTACCATGCGGATGATTTGTGGTGTACAGTTTGTAATATGGTATTTTGTAGCAATTTTTGTCAGTGAAATGGGTCTCATATATCATCATTATGTCGATCTGGCTGGATTCAAGGAATTGAATTAGCTCCAAACGGTGCTAGCTTAAGCCGTTGGCGTTACAGTGGCATATCTTGAGACGACTCATGGTCTGGATAGCAATGTTTGGAGAAACATCGATTGATTTTTCATCATTTCTTGCATCAGTGTTTGCATCGAGTTGATGAATTGGTTCATATTCTGAATTAATGTTTGAAGCAAATGTTCAAGGGTACTTGGCTGTTGGGTGGGCAGTGAGTGCTTCTGCTAATTATTTACATTGATTTGTTGGTGTGGGTTTTGTTTTAAAAAAATAACGCATGAATTGGTTTGATTCTTGTTTGGGATTGCAGAGAAGAATTGTGTTGAATCTATATTTTGTCTCTTACTTGAGTTGGCTATCTGAGTTTGCTCAACTGGTTTTAGAGGTTGATTACTAGCGGAGAAATTTAGCTTTAGGGTTGTATATACTGGGCAACCTCTATAATTTGCGGTGTGATTACCTCCACAATTGCTGCATTTTTTCATGCTAGCATCGCCTTTAGATTTTGGGCATATGTTTGATTTATGGAGACCTCCACAAATCACACAAACAGCTGGCAGGGTACAATATGTCTTAGTATGTCCATATTCTTGGCAGTTACTGCATTGAGGAGGTCCAGTTCTCTTATGGGGTTCTTCGATTGTGATTTTGCGATGCAATAAATATCGAATTTTATATATGGGGTGTACTTCACCTTTTTTTAGGGGTTTTGTTTCAGGCTGAAGCTCAATACGATATAACGGTTGAGGTATATTGCTCTTGTTGAGAATGTTGAATACTGTTTTGGCTTGAAACCCTTCTTCCTGAAGGGCAAGTTTGATTTTGTTAATATTAACGTTGGGTTCGACGCCTTTGAGTACAACGATTAAGCCCTTACTACTTTTTAGCTGATATGTGTAGTAATTCTTTTTTCCAGCATCAAATTCCGCAATTACTTTGCGATAATGAGTTTCGCTATAGATTTGCACTTTCGTTTCTTCAATTTGGCCTTTGCGAATAGGAACAACGTGGAAATTCTTTGGTCCTATAAAACTTGTAATTCTGGAAATCAACTTATCTGAGTTGTGTTCTCTTAAGGGGTTACACCACTGTAGAATTTTTTTTATTTTAAATAGTCATTAATAGTCTCAAAAATAATATACTAAAGGATGGAAGGCGGGAAAAATATCTAAATGTCTGAATTTCGAGTTTTGCCGCAAGACGTTTGAGGTATTCTCCGAGCACCTTTAAAATTTAAACGCGTTTTTCTCGAAACCACTTTTTTTGAGCTGGCCGGAAACATAACTCGAAGAAATCTTAACCGAATTTTTACAATACATTTGAAATCGTTTTCTTCACCGACGTACGTAGGGGTTTTTTGAAATTGTGCATATTTTTTTATTTGTAAACGATTTTTTGACGGTGTTTTAGGTGAAATTTCGAACTTTTTCTTCAAAGGATCGCCATTTTACGAAAAATCAATTAATCCAAAAACCCTACGTACGCCTCTTGCTATTGTAATATGGAATCAAAAAATATTCGGTTTTTTGTTCCAGATCGAAAATTGCGGGCGCTAGGTTTCCGGCCGTGCATCGCGGTGAAAAAAACTCATCAGCGGGGAAATGCTGCACAGCTGATATTTTGTTTTTGAAAGCGCAACTTAATTGTTTTTTTGGTCTTCAAGATTGACATTAAAAAATACTTTTTACAGAATCTGAATATCTACTTTTGTTTGACCTACGAAAGTTCCCGAAATATGCCTTTTTTTGTGCTCTACAGTGGTGTAACCCCTTAAGAAAATGGGTGGGGGTTTGAAATTTTTCTTGGAGATAATATTTTCGTCACTTTCATCACTCAGCTGTCTTTCTTGATATCACTCAAGCTTTCGATAAAGTATGGCACGATGGCCTTATTTACAAACTCAAACTATTACTGCCTGCAAATGTCTCCTCATTGCTTAGTAGCTACCTCACGAAAAGACAATTTCTCGTACATCACAAGGATTACACAACAAATCTATTGGATATTCACGCTGGCGTTCCTCAAGGAAGCGTTTTGGGTCCCTTACTGTATCTCTTATACACTTCAGATATGCCCAACAATAACTATACATTCATATCGACCTTTGCTGATGATACGGCAATATTGTGCTCTCGCTCTAACCCCATAGAAGCTACTAAACTCCTGCAGACTCATGTCGATTCTCTCGAAATCTGGCTAGCAAAATGGCGTATAAAAGTCAATGAATCAAAGAGCGTACATGTAACCTTCACGCTAAGGCTAGATACATGTCCCCCACTTAAAATTAAAGGCCAATCAGTTCCACAATGTTCCTCAACAAAGTACTTGGGTATTCACCTCGACAGAAGGCTGACATGGAAAAATCACATAGAGGCAAAGAAAACTCAGATCAAGCTTAAAATGAATCAGTTATGGTGGCTGTTACACAAAAGATTAAAGTTGAATCTTGAATACAAAGTTCTATTATATAAAGCAATCCTGAAACCAATCTGGACTTATGGTATTCAGTTTTGGGGCACCGCATCTCCCTCTAATATCGAAAAATTGCAGCGAATACAATCCAAGTGTCTGCGAATTATTGTAAACGCGCCTTGGTATATGAGGAACGTTAACATCCATCGAGATTTAAATGTATCCACAATTTCTGAGGAAGTTGCAATGTCCTGCAGAAGCTACATTCAAAAATTACACAATCATCCGAATCCCCTTGCTAGGCAATTGTTGCTGAGCAAGGGGCATCGTCGATTAAAAAGAAAAGACACACTGAATATGCTGTGAAATTGCTATACCTCGTGACTCAACAAATTGTGATGGAACGTAGGGAATATCACATAATTTTAGTTAGTTTGTAAGATTTGAATACTTATTGTTAGTTTCTTGTATTTAAGAAAGATTCAATAAAAAAAAAAAATAAGCTAAAATAAAAAAAAAAAAAAAAACTTTCATCACCTGAAAGCAGAGCGTATCTATTTTCCGAACTAATAGGGGCAGTGTTCTGCTTTTGAATTTTTGTTGAATTCATTGAATTCATTACTATAGTAAAGCGATTCAATTTGTTGAATCGCTTTACTATAGTAATGTAGCGATCAATTCCAGTTTGAACAGCATCTGGTTCTTTATTAGTCATCGCACTAGTTGCTTTTACTACTGGGTCATGCACTTCAGTAGAAATGCCGTTATTTGTTTGCTTTGGCGTTGTAGCTGTTGGTGATACAGCAGGAGAAGCGCATTGTACACTCCACGGTATAGCGGGAGATAGTATATCATTTTTTTTTTGTCTGTATTTGTTGTTGTTGCAAAATTTGATATAGTTTTAGAGTGAGGAATATGTGCAGGCAAAAGATTTGCACTGTTACTTTCACTTGTGCAGTGTGTATCAACTGATTTTTTTGATAATGCACTCATGGGGGGGGGGGGGGTTTGCGTGGGTGATTGCATATTATGGTTTACACACACATTAACAGGCGATTGCCGTTGCCGGAGATGAGAGCGCTGAACACTCATATTACAAACAAAATGTTTGCAAACTATATTATTATTATTTTTTCTTTGATTTTATTGTTCTTTGTGCTTATGTGTATAAGCAATAAAAAACCACACAAATAACTGCTTGAGTTTATTTAGCGTCTCTTCGCAATATATTTAATTTTATAAACCGAAATCAATCACTTTTGCGACTCTATCAAAAGAGAGATGCAAAACTTGTCCACTCTTATTGGTGACTATCACCAATGTTCCTGTCGCCCACTCTACAATCGAACGTTTGCAGATAAGATTAAACAATTTCCAGTCCTCCTTAGTGGGGCAGTGAGGTCTGCCAGTCGTTATTTCGCTTGGGTCTATCGTATAGTTTCCGCACTTCTTTTCTTAGCATGTTAAAATAGCTGCTCCACCAGGGTGTCTGTCTTCTAAAGGTCTTTGTCTTTAAGGGACAGTTGTCTTCATAGGCATTTGTTATGGTTTCTTGCAGTTTTCTGGAGATACCTTCCGGCCTTTCTATTGTGTAAACTCTTTTTATAAGTTGTGCAGTGATATCGTGCCGCGAACAGGTCTGGCGTAACAAAATCTGTAAGCGGGAAGAAGGAAATGCCATTGAATATAATACAAGTTCTAGGTCTATCTGTAGACTGACACCACAGCACATTACCTGACTGCGTAAGAACCATAATTTCACTTTTGGTACTTGCCCAGTGTTATGATAGGACCATAGTTGTTGGTGGTCCTAGTTAGGACAGCTGATGCTGTCTGTGCCCTATGGATATTGATTTGCACAATCTCCATGTTATTCGTATGGGGCTTTGGTGTGAGTACATACACTCTTGCCCCCTCTGCCCTTTGTCTGCACCCGTACATTACTGTTCGGGGTTGCAGACTTATCCAAAATATTCAATCGTTCGGACAGATTTTCCTTTCCAATCGGTTGAGTCTTTGGGACGGGTTTAGTTGAGACAGGGTTTCTAGGTCTTACCGCTGTTGAAGTTTGCGTTTTGTCACCAGTCAGTCTTTTTCTCGTTACAGTTTGTCCGTACCTCGAGGGCTGCTTGTCCACATATGGATGGACTTTCGTCTTCCACTGTGATGTGCGATGCTTCGATTGCTGTCTGAAATTCACTGGTAGCTGATGATCTCGTAACATGCTCGCGCTGCACCCTGAACCGAACCCGTCCCAACTCAAAGTAGGGAAGGTCTTTTGGCTCAAAGAGTAGGCATGCCGACGCATAGTCGGTGGCCAGTCCTCTACTTTCCTGTTGCCTGTTGGTAATGAGTGGTTCTACGTTCGAATCATCTGAAGGAATTCATCTGCCGGGAGAGAGCAACCAGGGATGAATGCCAATGTTGGGTTTGGGAATATCATTTCTCTCCACCGGCCGCAGTTTCATATTATCCAGTTTAATTTTTGGCGTTACTTCCTTCAGCCAATCCTTCGATGCCTCATCGGAACAGTTCATAATTATCCATTCTGGTTCGAAGAAGTAGCTTTGAAAACGGTTTTGAAGGCCATCAAAGGGGAGCTTACGCAGCTCCTCCTTGATCGCAACCTCGATTTATTTCTACTCCTCCAAATCGAGATGTACGGTCGGGTATTCCTCTAATAGGATACCCACTTTGATCGCAGCAACAGCTTCGACATATGATGGGCTTACCTTCATCCTTTTAGATTTACAATCGCCCAAATTTTCATCTGAATGTTATGAGAAATTAAAACATTATATCCGCGGCAATCAAGCACGTTTACTTGATATTCAGATACTAGATAACCCTATATAAAAACGAACTGAACATCCTGATGGTAATCCTGAAAATTAGCCTCATAATTGTAAACTGTGGGTACCAAAGATGCTTATTTATAGTATTATGGAAAATGCCCATACACCACCGAACAAATGTCGTGGTGGAATAGGAAAAACACTTGAATGGTTACGCCGCAATCTGTATTGGTCAACCATGGTAAACGATGTGAAAGAGTACATTTGCAAATGGGAGCTGTGTAAGCAAAGCAAACCAGCGAACGTTTACTCGACTACCATTGACATCACAGTATGTAGGGCATCGACCTTTACAAAAGTCATATATATAGATTTGTTAGGACCATATCCTACGTAGATCGAAATAATTATTGTTTTAGATGCATTTACAGAATACGCATTCCTTAAAGAAGATATCTTCTGTATATTTGGTACCCCAGAGAGTATATTTTAACAAACATAATTACACAGTCTTGTATAGTTCCCAATCAAATGCTAGTTCACGTGTAAATACGTCAATTTTTCAGGGAAGTAGATCTTGTCTTAAAAATTATCAGTTGCTGTGGGGCAAACACTTTCCAGATATTGCTGAAGCACTTAGAAGCTCATATTACTATTCTATTGGTTGTACACTGTATTACGTAATATTTGGTCATCAGATGATTATCCATGCTGACGACTACAAACTTCTGAGAAAACTATAATCGTCTGATGGTAACATTCTAGACCGAACAGACTAGTTGAAACTTCTTCGTAAAATCATATGTAACAATGTCTCGAAAGCGTTTGATTCTGCTGCAAAGAGATGCAACTTAAAAAGCAACAATAAACTGTTCAACATGAGTGACACCATGTACAGAGAAAACTTTGTATTCAGCGATGGTCCCAAAAAGTTCTGTGCCAAATTTGCATCTAAATTTGTGAAAGTCAAAGTAACATAATTGGTTTTCACGGTAATTGTATGTATGAGTTACAAGATCACGGTGGGTCGAGAACGGGAACTTATTACCGAAAGGACATTGAAGATAGTAAATCTTAGAGAAATGCCTGTAGCTATAATTATACTATGATTATTAAAATGATTGTCGGAATATACAAATTCTAGTCCATTTTGTAAGAGATATTGTTCGCCCTGTACGAATATCCCCTCAAATTAGTACACTTACCATATGATGACTTCTAATTTTTTATGGCACCGTTTATAATACTGGTGATCGAGGAGATGACCGTGGTGTGACGAAGCAAAGACTTCCGGTGGGAAAGAAGAAAAAGTCCTCAGACAGGTCGAAAGTGTTTTTTGGAATTTCAGAAGGTCCAAAGAAGAAGAAAAAAAAAAACAAAAACTAACAGGAATATATTTCCTACATTTTCTAGAAAAGAAAACGGAAATTTAGAGGGAAAACAACGGTACTCCTTGTGTCCAAACAAAACAGGCAGCGCCATCTGCCGGCAATAGATGGCACTAGCACAGGGTGGCCTAAACATCCCGGCCCCCTTGCACGAGTGCAACATTAAGGGCCTTTCGAAGCCCATCTGGGGGTTTAATTGCCGCCTCCAGCAAATTGCGCGTTTGTCGCCCTCTGGTCTGAAGTCCAGTAGTCGTTTTTCGGATGGCTCGGCTTCGGGACTCGACACCACGGTGCTCTCTCGCATTATCCGCCCTTTTCGGCTTGGGTTGGGTCGGCTTCCGGGATTGGTGTTGGCGTCGAGAAGCGGCACCAGACTTCGGATTGGAACCCTTCAGTTCCCGCATCGGCTGTGGCCGTCGTCTTGTGTCTGCTGGTGCATCGATGTGCGTATGATGGCAAATTCCACACTTTTTACAACTGCCTGGTGAGTCACACTCTGCAGTTGTATGCGATCTCACCAAGCAGTTGACGCATTATTTGTGCGCTCCACACAATTCTAATCGTGGGAGACTAACCGTTTTTATGGGAGCAACTTTACCTTTGGAGACTAGAAGATGTGACGAGATATTGTTATCGTTTCCTTGGATGTGTAAGTATAAAGCCGCGCAATATGCTTTCTCAGAAGAGTCACAGAATCCATGTAGTTGAACTCTTTTATCAGGGGAGAACTGGACCCATCTTGGAATTTCAATCTCGCTAATAGCGGGCAAACATTCGACAAACTGATTCCATTTCATTAGTGATTTCGGTTTAACACACTCATCCCAATCTACGCCATCAAGCCATAGTTCTTGAAGTAGGATTTTGGCTTGAATCATTATTGGCGAGAGCCATCCTGCCGGGTCAAAAAGTTTTGCGACAGATGAGAGAACCTGTCGCTTCGCGGCAGCATTTGATGTAGAAATTGGGATGACACTATATGAAAATGTATCTGAGAGAGCATTCCATCGTATTCCGAGAGTTTTCGTGGAACTTGAACTGTGGAACCGTAAGAAATTAGAATCTAGCAGATCGTTTTCAGGGATTCCTTCGAGTATTTTACGGTGATTTGCAGTAATTTTTTTGAGTGGAAATCCTGCGGAATCGAGGTTTTGAATTATCTGATCCAATGCTTCACATGAGGACTGGATGTCATGACCTCCTGAGAGAATATCATCAACATAAGTTTGACTACAGAGGAAATCTGCCGCTATCGGATAATCTTGCTCCGCATCGTTAGCCAACTGATGGAGAGTTCTGATGGCCAGGTAAGGAGCACAATTTATACCAAATGTTACGGTTTTCAATTTGAAATCCTGAACTGAGACATCAGGCGACAGTCGAAAAACAATTCTTTGAAAATCTTGATCGTCTTCGTGAAGAAGAATCTGTCGGTACATTTTCTGCACATCTCCATTGAAAACAAAACGATATAAACGCCATTGGAGAATGAGAAGCATTAGATCTGGTTGAAGAGTAGGACCAGTATAGAGAACATCGTTTAATGAGTTACCAGAACTCGACGTTTTCGACGCATTGAATACAACACGAACGCTGGTAGTAACTTTTTCTGGTCGAATTACTGCGTGATGTGGTAAGTAAAACGAGAAATATTTGCCATTAGAAGAGATTTCACCCGAATTGGTGATTTCCTTATGGCCAAGAGTGAGATACTCTTTAAGAACCTCATCGTATACTTGTTCTCTTTTCTCTGAAGATTTCGTTCCATACTAACAAACTGTTGGAGTGCCGTGTTTCGAGATTGGCCCAACGCTAAAGTTTGCGGAAAATTTTCCTTGAACGGTAATCTTACCACATATCTTCCGTCTTTATTCCGTGTCGTCGTAGTTTTGTAGAGGCGCTCACAAAACTCGTCTTCCGACGACAGTGGAAGAGTTTCAGAAATTTCCTCTTGTTCCCAAAATTGCTTTAGTTGGGAACTGAGATCCTCATTGGAAACTTCATTGACTTGTGTCGAGAATAATGACACTTTCTCGGGAATCGATCCACTGAGAATTCAGCCGAATATTGTATTTTGAGATTCCCACATGAGCTATGGCGCAGCCCTTGGAGGAAGATCTTAGGGATTAAGTCACTTCCTATAACCAAATCTATTTGGGCTGGCATTTTACAGTTTGGATCAGCCAGATCGAGTTTGGCAAATTCTAGCCAGTTTGAGCGTTTCATACGAAACGTTGTGACAACACTACGGGTTTTGCTTGTATTTTTGTGTTAGTTTTCGAAGAGACTAACGTTAAAGAGCAGAGTAGAATTTTGTACTATTCTACCGTCCATTTCTAAAATTTGGAACAAAGAGTGTTCCGTAGGAAGTTGGATTCGATTTTGAACTTTAGATGAGATAACTAGTTCTCTGTGATCCTTGGTCTATTAACGCACGAACTTTGAACGTTTCTTCCAAATGTTCTATGGAGATCATAGCAGTTGGAACTAAGACCTGGCTTAATACAGTAGAGCATAATGACTCCACTTGAGTACAATTTTTACATTTTGAAGAGCACGGCTGATCTTCTGAAATACTGCTTCCAGGCGAGTTCTTATTTGGTTTAGTTGGAGTTGCTACTGCGGTTTGTGAGATAGTAGTTTGAGGTCTACTATTTGTTGGAATTGAAACTTGAGATTTCGGATGCAAATGAAGCATAGAATGATGCTTCTTTTTACAGTATACACAAGAGTAGTTACTGTTGCAATCATTTTTTCGGTGACTGTACGCTGGACAGTTCTCACAGAAATTATTGTCACGAAAAAACTTTATCCGGTCGGGTACCGAAAGTTTTTTGAATTCCGTGGAATTTTTTACTGAATGATTGACATTGCATAATGGACAAGTGAATGATATTCTTGGCTCTGTGACGAATGTTTGAACCCGGTTGTTGAATTTACTCGAAGAAGTGGTTAGCTTATTGTAAGTAGAGTCATATGATGAATTAATCGTTTTCGTTTTTGTTGGACGAATTGAATTTAGCCTTTCTACAACTTCATATCTGCTAGTTAGGAGCTCATCCATTTGCGAACATAGAGGTATGTCTCTTCTGGAATTCAGAGATTGTTCCCAGAGCGACAAAGTTTGTTCGGGTAACTTAGTCGAGCAGATATATATAATTATGGGATCCCAGCTCTCTGTTGAGACATTTTGAGAAGCTAGGATAGACAATGAGTTATTTATTGTCGTCTGAAGTCATTGAATCGCCTCACTGTTTTCTGTGTGAACAGTTGGCAGATTCAAAAGAGTCTTAATTTGAGCATCAACTAAGATTCTTTTATTTTCGTATCGGGCTTTCAATGCGTCCCACGCAAGTTCTAAGTTTTCATCACTTAGGGGGCAGTGCTTCACGATTGCACCCGCTTTGCCTTGAGTCTTATATCTGAGGTGGTATAGTTTTTGAGCAGAAGTGAGTTTTGGATGATTTATGTATACCGCTGTGAACATATCACGGAAAGACGGCCATTCTTCATAACCTCCATAAAAAACTTCAGTATCACATGCAGGAACTTGTAAGCAAATATTTGAGAAATTTGAGGGTTCCTCTCGATACTCTTTTGCGGGTTTTGAACTTGCGGGGTTTTGAGGCTGCAGAGTCTTGAACAAATCTTACATTTGAGCTTTGCAAGTATAAAATCTTTTAGAGCACAGATTTAATTTTGCTCTTGCAGATGCCATGAAGTTGTCGGGTAACTCGCTGCTGTCAGCTGTGAACACTTGTTCGTATGCTGCGCGAACACGAGCCCAAGTATCTTCTAGGCCCTCACGTCTTACCTCAATGAGAGATTCAGTCTGATCTTCAATTGGTATTGAATCAAATTCGGAGCAAAACTGAATTAGGTCATCGGATTCGAAAACGAACTTTGACATCGATGGGTCATAAGCCTTCTTCTTACGAGTTCGTGAATTTTCTCTGGCGGGTTGCATTGCCTATAGAGAAGACGTGGATGTTTTGGGCTCATCCACTAATTCAACCGATTCAATTTTATTTTTTGGTGATTTGTTGATCGGCATATTGATTAATTAAATTCCGAATTGATTTGAATTTGAATTTGGAAATGATTGATTTGGACCGCTGAGGTGCGTGTATGTGAATAATTTGCTTTAAATGCAATTATAATAACCAAATCGATCATCTTTTTTACACGAGAAGGTAAAAAATTAAAATATCAACAAATTATATTTCACCGGGTGTATATGAAAATGCTCAATTGTTGAAACAATTTATGTAATATATATTATTTATATAATTTAGTGCACAATTGAGAATAAATTGAATGCTGAAAATGAAGTATCGTTGAGATATACTTCAACGTGTAAAACCACCAAAATATTTTTCACTAAATTTTAATTTTGTGTATATTAGTGAGAAATATTTATAAAATATATGGAGATATATACTTTATAATATTATATACATAAAATTTAGTTACTTACTGTAAGCAACCTTTCTCAATGTGTTGTAAAATAAGTATACATTTTATGTGTCTTAATGAGTTTTTCGAGGCGAAAATTAGTATTTTTAATTTCAATTTTAATTTTTATGACAAGCATAAACGTTAATGTTCGTATTTCGTACAATGTATATATTGTATGTATTTTCTTTTATATTTTATAATTCCACAAACTGCGATGGCTCACCACTTCGCGTTGGCTCGAAGGACCAATAAACAAATCGTTTAATAATTTTTAAAATTTTAATTCAAACAATTCGAATAACAAAAACCTTTAAAATTTCATTTCAATTAATTTTAATACGTGTATATGTTCTTTTGTTCACAATATTTGTTATAATTTTTAATATGTTGTATGTGTTTTTACTACGATTTTAATATGTACATTTACATATGTGTTTTTACTTTAATGTTAATTTCAATTATTTTGGTTTACAAATTCCAAATTTTATAAATTTTAATTGTTTATAATTGTTAAATAAGAAAAATAAGAATAAATAAGAAATAAGAAAAAAAGAAGAAAGCCGCCATGAAACTCGATTCATTGCCGAAGAATAATAAATCAACACCTTCGCCATAGAGACGAAGTGTCCAAACAAAACAGGCAGCGCCATCTGCCGGCAATAGATGGTACTAGCACAGGGTGGCCTAAACAAAGAAGAAGAAAATATAACGCTGATCGAAGAAGGATCGTTTGAGTTGGCTCAGCGCTCGTCAGCCAAATCAGATGCTTGTCTTGTTGAAGGACGTTACGAAATCTGCCATTGGTGATGATCGTGACGTCTATTAATATTGTGCATATAACATTGAAATAAGATCTAACACAGATGCAATATTATACCTTATATTTATAAGAACAATTTTAAAAGCAAAAAAAAAAATATTTTATATAAAGTGAAGACGAAGAATAGTCGGAAAAAAAACTGTTATACATGTGTTTATTTGAGGGCATAGGTGCTCGCAGCTAATTATATCCCACATTGCTTAGAGTATGTAGAGCGAAGTTTTTTTTTGTTTTGTTTCTTTCTCGCATGTTAATAGGAATTACCTAACGACAACAACGACTGGATGGATTGTTGGAATAGCAAAACGTGAGTACTGATCTTGTAATGTTCTCTATGTGGATTATAAAAGAAAAGAAAAAGAGAGAAACATTAGTATGCATTTGGTTAAAATGGAATTTAAATACTTTTTCTTTTTCTTTTTGTATGTTTATTGTTATAGCACAGAAACATATGATGAGTTACAAGCTGTGAGTTCACCTCTGTGTGCAATGTTTGGTTCTTCTTCCTCTACTTGAATTTTTAGTAACTGCTCACATATAAGAACTACATGATTTTGTGCATACACGCATATATCTAGCTTCACACAATAATTCCATGTTTTAAAGATAGTTTTAATATTAATTCTAATGTGTTTTCTTTTATAATACGAACATATATTCCATCATACTGATTCTATTTTATACTCTATATATCGCATATTTTCATGTCACCTTGAATATAAAATATTCATATACAGTTCGAAATAAGTATGAATATGTATGAATTTCTATATTTCCTAAATACATTTTTCTTTATTAATACATTTATTATATAATGATTTGCTAAATCTTGATTTTTTTTTTGCCTGCTTCTATTCGAAGTGAATGGTTGTGTAGTATCAAAATGATTCAAAAAAGAATTCCCTCCATTTGCTCTCCCTTTTCATATAACGCCTTTTTTAAGCACTTCACACTACATAATTTGCATGTATGTATACTCGTCCTTTTATAACAAAGCATTAAATCCTTTTAATATAGACGAACGCAGAAACATTGTAGAACAGCCTTCTGCAGCTTAGGCGTTCAATAGGCTAATAGCTCATTCGATTAAGGGTACCGTAGCTCAGTGATTAGTGTGTTGGTCTGCAGATCAGGTCGTTTTAATGCATCATGAGTTTAAAATCTGTTCCCTTAAAGCACATTAGTATGGTCTTATAACGTATGCTCATAACCGCTCTGAGACTACAATAGCTTGAAATATGTTCTAAGCATATTGGTATGGACTTTTAACGTATGCTCATAAAATCTGTTCTGATGCTGAGGTATTGAGATCAAATCCAACAGGATACGTAAAATTTGCTATTAAAAATAAAGATATTTAATTACTAAATGCATATGCTAGATGCAAACTTATACATAAAAGGCTTTTGATGTTATTGTTTAGTAAAGAGCTTACAATAAAATCTAGAAAAAAAATTTGGCCACAGAAAGCTTATAACGTGCTTATTTCTTACGTATATAATGAGCTTGTCATAATTGCTCATACTCGTAATTGCGCCACTTCAGGCGCAAACACAAGCTAAGGACGGCTATAAGAATATCGATAGAACACAAATGAGTATTACTACAATAACAATGTTAATGTTTGCTAAAATTTTAATGAAAGCCAAAAGCGTGTATTCATAGTTAAAAAAGCTCCAACTTAAATCTACACGGGAAATTTGTCAAAAAAGTCGTTACTATAGTGTTTTAATTTGAAAGAAAAAGCAATCCTCGGTTTAAACAAGTTAAAAGAGTTGTGACTCTGATTTAGATATTTACTGAATTGTGTAGTTTTCATCAAGATCCTTTCAACGTTTTATATATAATGGTTCATATTTGAAATATTTCCTATACAAGCATATGCAGAAAGCCGATTCTAACTTTAAGATGATTCTAACTTTGACTATAACTACGGTACAATAACTGCAGATCTGGTCTTAATGTGAGCTTTCAGTTATTATATATATATAATTATATACATTCTGTTATATATACTTATTGCTGTGTTACACTGGATGTTTTGGAAGATAAATTCCAAAGATAATTTCAAGCATTCATTTAAAATGAAAGAATAAATGAAATGCGTATATTTTGCAATAAACTCAAATTTTGTTGTAGTATTTCCTTAGAATATAAGGAGAACTAAAACAATGTATAATACATTTTGATGACTACGCAGAAATTTAGTCATAACGAACACCAGTATACCATATTAAGGTGGACTGAAACTCGATTTTTTGGAAAACAGTTTGGGAACACCTAGAGAAAGTTGCCGTTTGAGCCAAAAAATAAACGCACAATAATATTATTTATCGCATCGTATGTTAAGGCAGTAGGTCCGGTGTGACGGGTTCAAAAAATCGTTTTTTTTATTTTTTCGGAAGAAGAACATCTTAAAAATATACTCTAAAAATTTCAGACCGAAATTTTGATTATTTTTAAAGTTATAGCTAAAATAAGAGAGCGCGCCGTTGTGTGTATGAATCTGTTGTCAAAACTTTAAACCCGTTTTTCTCAAAACCACGTTTTCGAAATTTTGGGAAAGCACTGCCTCAAAACTATTTAACCGATTTGGCTAAAAATTTTACCCGTTATTCGAGGCACACATATCTAAATACATAATCTTTAAAACATTTAATTTTTTAATAATAAACTCTTTTATTTAAACAATTTATCAAGAAAAAAATTAGATTTTGAGAACTTTTTTCACAAGTCCGCCATTTTGTTTTTGTGTTTTTTTATGTATATTATAGGTTAGTTCATTAAAAATCTTTTTGAATTTTTTATTTCAGATGACTTCGGAAGGCTGTGTGCTTCCCCGAACCAACTCATCTTTTTTAGAGGATTCCACTCTGACGTCAAAAATTAAAAGCAAATTAATGTAAAATTAACTTTAAAAAATTTTTTTCTATACTTGAAAACACCAATAAAAACATGTCAAAATTTTTCTTGTTAATAAAAAATTCATGAAAAAACGTCGAAATTTCGGTCGTCACACCGGACTACTACCTTAAGGGGTGCCGCCAACTTTACTTAAATTAGAAAAATTGTACCAAATCACCTTTTAGAAAAAATTTTTATAAAAAAAAATTATCCCCGTACAAAATCAAGCCACCTTAATACTATGTGTACATATTGTGCACTAAAAAGGCTAAACACAAGTA
The DNA here is from genome assembly GCA_963854835.1 of Megamerina dolium. NCBI lineage: Eukaryota > Metazoa > Arthropoda > Insecta > Diptera > Megamerinidae > Megamerina > Megamerina dolium. Next base: position 49,571,447 of record OY978525.1, read on the forward strand.
TTCAAACGTATATCGTTAGACCACAAGCTTTATCATTTTTTAGTTCCCATTTCATTATACTATTGCTGTAACTGCTCCAGATACACCCACAAATTTCCGCTCTGTGTGTCACTAAAATTTGTCCAATATGGATTGTAGTAATTTAATTTTCGTTTTTATTATTTGTCATTGCCTGTGTGAACATTATTCCCGTGCATTTTGTTAGTATTCGAATACATTAGATACACCAGAGATGCCATCTGAACTCATAAGAATTTTATTTTGAATAATTACAATACATCCTTTTTTGTTTTCCCATTTTGGAACAAAAGTCTTAAACTCAAAATAAGCTTAAAAAGAAAAAGTGCATCTAACATGTCTCTCTTTTGAAGATTTTTATTTACAATACAATTAAGAAATATTGATGATTAATGATTTTATACAAATTTTTTTAAAATTGCTACTAATTAACTTAATATTAATAATAATTAGGGTTAACAGAAATGTCCAGGTGTGCTCCAGAACAAGCTTCAAATTTGTTTTATGCAAATATTCAATGGCTTATAGTTATAGTCAAAGTTAAGATCATCTTAAACATAGAATGCATGAAGTTCCTGTATAAAATGTTTATAAATATATGGAGATCACAGAAACATTGCAGATCATTTCTATTTTATGTTTAGATGAATCGCCAAGTTTGTTTGTTTAGTTTGAAAATAAAACAAACATAACTATAATTTGGATTACAGTTTAAGCAGGACGGATTTCGAGTAAATTAAGTCATCAGGTGTCTAAGATCAAAGTTAAATTTTAGTGTATAAAACTTTGTTGAACAAATGATGTATTCATCATTCAAAAGGGTTGGTTAGTAATGTAAGAAAAGTAAAAGTTTTTTAAAATATGTTCCATATTATCATCAAAATAGCTTGTTTCATATATTTATGTGGGCCGATAGGTCGGTCATTTCCTAAAGTAATAACGCTTTAAAACTTTGCCAACAGCCATTCCATTCATGCGATGTGGACTAAATTTTTATTTTTCTGTAAATCTTTCAGCAACACTACTCGCATAATACAAAAACACACGCTGATGCGGCCATTTCTAATGGACTTAGGTTGTTGACGATATCTTCAATTGATCCAACGTTTAATGGATCAAAATAGTTTTATTTTATTTTATTTTTTGGAACAAAATGGTTATAGAAAATCTTCTAAAGCATCCGTACTGTTTATATCCGAAGTTATGAGCAATTCTGTGAAAGTTCCGAAATTTAAATTTGTCTCCAATTTTAATCATAATCGGCTAGTGACGCCATAGTTGCAAAAGACTTGCGTCTAGAGGTATCAAATCTATAACAATATAATGTATAACCATTCCATTAATTCCACAACATTTGCTTTGAAACATACTTATCCCCTATTTCCCAACGCTATAAGAGGATGGAGCTAATTTTATAATAAATGTTGGGGAGTATGAGCATTTAAATGCATGAAGAACATTTCGATAGTTTCCTGCTCAAGATATGTCCTAAATAATAAAATTTCCTTCGACAAAGGAAGAAATTATATCTCAAATAATATCTCGAACATTTGTATACGATTTTCAAAATTATTAACCCCTAATCCATTCAAAAAACTTGAACGCAGCAAGGAGATTTCCCTTTTTTCGCAGTGTAATTACTAAGAAACTTGTACCTCCATTTCCTGCAAATTCTTAACAACTTCGTGACCACGCTTTCATACGATTTTTGTTATAAATTCATGAAAGTTTCGGTAACCATATTAGAAAGTCCATAGCAATTTCGTAATGAATTTGAAACTTTTTTGCTGGGTATAGTATAGGGGCACCATAAAATAAAATAAAAAATATATTTTGATACTTTAATGAGCATTAATAATAAACATATTAGCCTTTTTGTGTAAAATGAAATTAATATAGATAAATTCTATTGGTTAACTATTTTTTCAAAGTTGATACACACAAAACGCTCAGATTTGTTGTAATTTCTGAATAAATACTAAAAACATAAATCGTTGACCTTAGCGCTCGTTTCTGAGACATAACAACGTACACGCACGCAATTAAGACTAAGAAACGAGCCTTAAATTGTATAAAAAAAGTTGGCAGCCCGCAAACATAGACAATGTTTTTTATTTCATTTTTTCTATTCATTATTTGTACGATATTTTGCACATACCAATATACATACAATTATGCTCATAATTCTTCAATCCACCCAAGGCACAAACTTTCAGTAAATTCAACCAAAATTGATGACGTAGTGTGTATTCGGCGTCTGATTTCCTTGATGACGCCTACTTCGCAGCGTGAATCTTAATTTGAACTGTAGAATATACAACCATATATACTGAAATAAAGTATCATGAACATTAATATTTTTGCGTATCACCCCAAAACAAATGATGGTTTATAAAAAGTACAAGTATTTGCAAAGAATAAAATACTAGATTTCTTCTTAATACACCTTTTAGCAAGCTTTAACTAATACATATTAACAAAGTGAACTGCTTATCTTTCTAAAAAGGTTATTAACTTTTTACAATAATACTATTTATATAAAGTTGTCCTGTAGATTTAAATGAAGTTAAATATTTTACAAAATACAGAAGTAATAATATTACATGTTTACTTACATAAGTAAGGAAGTATTGATAGTTAATACTTGATCTAAAAACTTATATGATTTATTATACAAAAAGGCGACCAATTCCAATATAAGCACTACCTTAAAATAATATAAAACAGAAACACAATACTGCAATCCAAAAACGCATACATTTTGTTGAAGTAAATATAAGCATTGTGGTTAACGCTTATATTAACCCTAGAATACTAACCTTATTTTTTACCCCTTAATACTAACGTTCGCCTGTGAGGCTACTTTGAAAAGAAGTACAAATTTTGTCTTTTTAAAACCATCAAGCCGTAGCCGGGTGCCGTAGCTCAGTGGTTAGTCTGTTCGCCTTCTGATCTGTAGGTCGTGGTTCAATACCCGGCTGATGCATAACAAATTTAATATCGAAAAGATTTTTCTTTCGAACGGTATCCACCAGTCGGCAAGCAATTGGCAATTCTTCCGACAGTAACAACTTGCCATGAAAAAGCTTCTTAAAGAACTCTGTGACAAAGCTCAGAAAAAGTGATGTTACAAGTGTTCTGCCATTCGGAACCGGCTAAAATAAGTAGGTCCATTCTAATATTGTCCAAAATTTAAGACGCACAACAGTAATGGAAGAGAAGCTCGGCCAATGAGCCCTTTGAGGCTTTAAGTGCCACATATTTATTTATTTTTTTTTAAACCATCAATTTATTCAAAAAAAGGGCTAAAACATATTTTATATGTTTCTAAAGTAAGGAAATAAAATAATTCAATTTTTTTTAATACCAATAAAAATAATTCGTTTTTAAGAGGAACACATTTTTTATCATCTTTTTGAAAAAAATTTAAAAAAAAATTTTAATGCAAACGAACTTAAGTAATCCATATATCATCTTAAACGTATTCGTCCTTACTTTCAAACTTAAAAGGAATTATGCATTTATCTTTTATATTATGACTTTTTTGTATCACATTGATAACAATTTGGTGATCTATGCTCCATGCAGTAAGTTTTTTTACATTTTATGCAGTATTACACACTCGTCCGTTTTTTCTTCGCTGGACAAAAGCTGCAAAGTGACCGCTTTCCTTTTTTTATTTCAGGTTCGCCAGTATTATCTTCCTGATTTTCAGAAGTCCCCATCGTGTTATTTATTGCCTCACGAACTCTTTTTGATATAGTAGGTCTATCCCCCAGACGGATAGAGCACCAATTCTGGAACAAATCTTTGCTCAAGTCTTTCATAAACTCTCTCCTAGACATTGGCTTTATCTTAGCAGTTTCACAATTTGAAACATACAGTATGTAATACAGCCATATTTATTATACCATAAAATACGCAAAGTGGCCAGCGTCTTGTTTTGCGGTTGCAACTTGAGTGACCACACATCTGATCATATGTATCAACAGCTCCTTTTGTTTCAGTATAATACTCGATTATTGATGGTTTCTTCGATTATTGATGGTTTCTTCGATTATTGATGGTTTCTTCAATGGCAGGCTTATCATGCATGGTGGAGAGTAACAAAACAGTTTTTTGAAGTTTCGGCTTGTAGCTAACTAGTGTGAGCTTATCATGAAAGCCAAACATGGACGTTCCAGCACGACGGGATGCATTATGTTTGAACTCTTCTGGAACTTCTTTTTTGTTATTTCTGATTATCCCGACGATGGTTAGGTTATACGGATGAGCAAGCAACTGCTCAGCTAAAGGTATAGATGTAAACCAATTATCGGCAGTTAAACTTCGATTGGTTCCGTGTATAGTTTTCGTGAGCAGCTTGCAATAATATGTGCCCAAAGGCTCGCCAATAGTTGCACCGTTGTTCTTTCCCAAATATGGACAAGCGTCAAACATATATTTAGTTCTAACATCGCACACTAAAACAATTTTTATACCGTATTTTGCAGGCTTATTCGGTATATATGTTCGAAACGGAGACCGACCCTTGAATCCCAACAGCTGTTCATCTATGGTTACGTATGAACCAGGCTTGTAAAGATCTCTGCACTGCGTGATGAAGATTTCCCAAATATTTCTAATCGGCGCAAATTTGTCGCTTTTCTTTCGGCTTTCTCGAGTTTTACGATCATCAAAATGTAGGCATCTTATGAGGAATTCAAAACGCTCCGTGCTCATGACTGCAATGTTTTGAGATCCACAAAGCGTAGGATCAAAAAGTTCTTTGCTCGACAAGTGATTGTTCTTCATCGCACAGCTCAAAATCAATAAACCAATTAAAGCGCGAAGTTCCTCCTTTCCAGTGGGTGATATAGTTTTAGTCTGCCTCTTATACTTGATTGCCTTGACCACAATATCTTCGTTGGTGCGAATAAGTATTTCATCCAACATATCTGATGTGAAAAATTTTCCAAAACACTCCAAGGGCTTTATGAGATTCTTGCTTCATTCTTTTGGTCCTGTCATAACATCAATTATGTTTCTCGCAGGAGTTGTCATTGATCTTTTTCTCGACGAAGATGACTCAGAATGCCAAACAAAATTATTCTTGCCTATTATACTAGGTGTGGAAGGCTTAATAATAAGAGTCTTGCAGCAATCTGAAGGCGTTTCCCTATTCGATGTGGTTGCGATTAGATCTTGGTGGACAAAGCTCGACGTTGGTTTACTTATGGTTCGTGTCATCATCAGATTCAGCAATATAATTAGGGTCAGCAAAACTGTCATCCGAATCAAAATCTTCTTCCAAATTATCCTCACTTTCGCTTCCATTCAACGATATTTCTTCCAACCATTTTAGCACATGTTCTTCAGAAGTAGCCATCTCGATAAGTAAAAAAAAAAAATTAAAAACAAGCTAAAAGCTAAAATAAGACCAAGCAAAAAAAAATACCTTTACTACTAACGTTCACCTGTCAGGCGTCAAGAGGGTGTACAACTCAGCCGCTCAAAGGCACTAACAATGTGCGTCTACTCACAAGCTCGTACAGCGCTAAACTGAGTTGGCGTAAACGCTTGCTTTGATCGCTAAAGGCGTTCGTGAAATATCGCGAGAAAATCGAATTCGTTCCGCCTCATAGCCGAAGGATAGTATTCTAGGGTTAAGGTGTCAAATTGGCACAAATTTTTTAAAAAGATTTTTATATTTTCGTTATTTTGTAAATGTGTAAATGTCTAAATTGTATATGAATTTTATGTTTTTGGTATTATTTTTGACAGTAGATGTCTCTTAAAGGCTGCACAAAAATTCATAATGACAATGATACATAACGGGTCAAATGTAATTTAAAATGAGATGCGCTTGAGGGTTAAAAAATATAGTCACAAGTATCTCGAGGTTAGTATTTTCTTTTACCTTAAAATGCATGGTCAACATCTGCGATCACATTTTAGCTTTACTGTCGTGTATTATTTTCGTGCTCAACTTTCTCGAATTATTTCGATAACAAAGGACGTAGTGGTAGACTTGCTACTTTATTAATGTAGATGGTTAAATTCCATCTATTAAGTTACTACTCGTAATACACGTTTATTTAATTTTAAATTTTACTTCTTTATTTAATGCATATTTCAATTGTCATTTTACTGTAGTTTTATTGTGTTACCTAATTATGTTCACAATTATTTTTAAACTACCTTTGTTTTCTAGTTTAGTCCTGCTGAATTCAATTACGCTTGATACCATTATTTGTTATCGTTGATGTGTGAGTATTATGATTCAGTTTTGTTTAGATTTATTGTATCTATCATATATATCAAACACTCGTTCCTTTTCACATGTTTATAGTGCTACTTAATACGTTTATTAACTCTTGGGTCTTAGCCCCTAATGAAAATGTATATTGATATCACTCCTCCATTTATAGCTGTCCCATTAATCGTACGCAATCGAAATATTTGAAGGCTTTGATCGCAGTATTGTATTGTAATATGTACATATTTAACAATTTCAATTTATCGCAGTTTACTTGTATATAATAGTAACATGTATATAATTTTAAATCCATGTGTTGTCTATTGTCTATTGTTTATTCATACGGAATGGATACGTAATATATGAATTGCATAATTTATGTTTTTTCAACACCTGTTCGTTTTTACTTGTGTTTGCTTTAGTCATTGCTTTCGTTGTTGTGTTGAAATCAATTATGTTTAATTTCATTCTTTAACATCGTTATTGTTCTTGCTTTGTGTTCTTCATATTGCATATTGCATATTAGATTTTTATTCGTAGCTTACAATGATAATTGAACTTTGTCGTATATTTTCAGCGCTTGTGTTATTAGTAAATTAATTTGGGTTTCAAGTTCTGAAATTTGAAATCTCTTGTGGCATTGATTAGATTTATAATTTGTCGACATAAATTCCGAATATAATATCTTCTTAGATGTAGTGTGCTCTTCCATTCGCTAGACATGACCTAGCCAGTGCAGCCGCTGAAATTGTCTAAGCTTCAGCGTAATAAGTAACGACAGGTGTGATGAAAGATTAGCAGAGTGTGGTTTTTATTTTGCGAGAAAAGGCCCGACTTCTCAATTACTTACTCAAATCAAAGGAGCACCCCTTAGCAAGACTGATCCCTCGCAATATCTCCAGACTGACGTCATTACTGGTATTAATGCTGGTTTCAGATAGACACTAGGTACTTCGTCTGGCCCTCATAGCTCGTAGTATTTTCTCTACAATAAGATTGAAGAAGTCGCACGATAATGAATCACCTTGTCTGAAGCCCCGTTCGGTATTATACGGCAGGGATAGGGCGAATGAGCATCGTAGGAACACCGAACTAGAGATATCCCTTAAGGGCTGTCGAAAGCGGCATTATAAAACCCTGTAAGCAACTTATTTCTCTGTAGTTAGCGCAAAGTGTTGGGTCTCTTTTCTTATGTTGGGGACAGAGAGCACTGAACCTCCAACTGTCGGGCATGTTTTCATCCGACCATAAGTTCGTGAGATCTCCTCCACTGGCGGAAATGTTCAAATTGTCGCCATTCAATAACGTGGAGATGTGTTCCCCTCCATAAGATCATCATACCTGGACATCTGTAACCAGATTCCCATTTTTATCACGACAGGAAGAACCTCCGGGATTTAAAAGACCACTCAGTCGCTTGACTAACTCGAAGAATTTCCGAGTCTCATTCTTGTACCTTCTCATCTCTATATCCTTAAACTCTCCTTTCATCTTTGGTACTCTCTTTATCTGCTTGCGCCTGAAAAGATGCCTCTCTGCAGTAGTCATGAAGTGCGATATACGTGTCCACTATGGGCATGCGTCATCAAGAGTGTTCTGGATAGGCATATCCGATAGTCGAGTGGTAATACTATTTGCTGTACTTCTATCGATTAATTTGGTTTTTCGTAAGTTGATGGATGTCGAGATGATGAAATCTGATAATACTAATTATCATGACTCTTTTCGACATCGGAAGTGTTCTGATGGAGCCAGGATATTCCGACAGTTGAACCAAAGATTCCTTCCTTCTCCACACTAGCTTTGAAATTGCAAAGCACGATTTCGACATCGGGAGGGGGCCGCGGTAATAAATTTCTCCAAGGCGTGGAAAGAAATTCTGTTTGGCCGCATCATCCTTCTTATCCGTCGAGGCGTCGACACATATTAGCCGTTCGTTCACAGGCGTAAACCGTGAGACAAGATGTCATAGTTTCGTTCTGACAACAAATTCACATCCGAGTTTGTGCCTCTTCTCATAGCAACTGTAATAGATATCACAGGATGCTCGTTTAGAGCAACCCTGTCCCGTCCATCGCATTTCCTGAAGTGCAGTGATGCCAGTCTTATATGTGTGGAGGACGTCAACAAGCTAGATAGACGAACCATCCCTATAGAGGGACTGGACAATCCAGATGCATATCTGTAATTAGTGGTTCTTATTTCGTTTTTGATTTTTCATTGGGTGGGAGTTTTAATGTGGTGGGTCCCAAACCCAACGCACAACCTCTAACCGAGGAGATTTTTAGCCGCCACCCAGCGGGTGCTAGGAAAACGTTGCCCAGTGTTCTCCACTTGCCATCATATAGCAAGTAGAACTAGCTACTTGATGGCACACTCATTACAGAATGAAGGTGCCTTTACATAGCACGCAGAACAAATTACATGAGGTCCAGTGAGTTGACTTTGTGATGAGTCTTACAATTGATTAGCGTTTGAACTAGAACAGATTTAAATGGCAGGGATAATTCTCCTCTCTTGATTTAAGCTCAACTTTTTTTAATTGATATATATGTATATATAAATGTATATAGATATATATGTATATATAAATGTATATATATATATATATATATATATATATATATATACACACATATATATATATATATATACATATATATATATATATATATATATATATATATATATATATATATATATATACATATATATATAACTATATATATATATACATATATATACATATATATATATATATATATATATATATATATAAACATATATATATATACATATATATATATATAAACATATATATATATATATATATATATATATATGTATATATATATACATACATACATATATAAAGGGTGATCCAATAAGAGCTTCCAGAAGTTTTTTTTAATAAAATGCATTAAAATCAATTTAATAATCAAAAAGTGTATTTGAGACGTAAGTTCGGTTTATGACATTTAATGTTTGAAAATAATTTATTTTAAATGTTGTGGCCAACTGGCTCTAACATGATCCATTCTATGGGTCCAATTTTCGAGCACTCTTTCGAGCATTTCGGCCGATATTCCGCTAATTACGCGTGTTATGATCGTTTCTAATGCAGGAATCAATTGTGGTTTATCGCCATAAACAACTAATTTCACATAGCTCCATAAAAAGTAATCCAACTGCGTCAGATCACAAGATCTGAACACCATAACCACAACATAACACCATATGAACACCATGAAATGGTCAAAGAGAATGAAGAACATTTCTCACTGAACATTGAATTTTCACAATTTGTAAACGTTGTTCTGGCGTAAGTCTAGTTATGGTGAAATGTCAATGAATAATGAACACAAATGTCATATGAACATGACAGTTATAACACGTGAGATGTCTGAGAATCCCTATTGGAAAAAGTACCTCCCATTGGATCACTCTATATATATATATATATATATATATATATATATATATATATATATATGCCTATATATATATATATATATATATATATATATATATATATATATATATATATATATGTCTATATATACATATATATATATGTCTATATATACATATATATATATGTCTATATATATATATGTATATATATATATATATATATATATATATATAGATATATATATATATATATATATATATATATATATACATATGTGTGGCACTTATAAACCCCGAACGGCTCTTTAACCGAGCTTCTCTTCCATTACTGTTGTGAGTGTTAAATTTTAGACAGAATTAGAAGGGACCTACATATTTTAGGCTTCTCTGAACGGCAGAACTCTTGCGACATCACTTTTTTTAATTACGAAATCCAAAAATTTTGTCTTTATACTACATCAAAAGTTACCTCGTTGTTGATGTGTTGAAACCAACAATTTGGCACATCGCCTTATTAGGGCAGTCAACTTCAAAAGTTAGTCCAAATTTTAAAATGGTTGTACCCACTTTTTATTTATGGTTTTGTTTTCTTTAATATCCCTGCAACAATAAATCAACCGTTATTGAATTTCATGTTAATCACTGTTAATTACCAAAAAGAGTGGACATGTTTTGGATCACTCCTTTGAAAGAGTTAAATAAATAATTGATTTCAGTTTGAAAAGTCTATTAAATTGCGAAAAGACGCTAAATAAAAACAGCCAGTTATTTATATGTTATAGTTAAATTTATTGTGCATACAGATAAGTAAAAAAGAAATATAAAATCAAAGAAAAAAAAACAGTTCGAAAACAGAATTTGTTTGTAATATGAGTGTTCGGCGCTCTCCTCTTCGGCAAAGGCAATCGCCTGTTAATGCAATTTGCAATTTGTTAATGTTAATTTGCAATCTTTGCAATCACCCGCACAAACCTCGCCAGTAAGTGCATTATCAAAAAAATCATTTGATACACACTACACAAGTGAAAGTAACAGTGTATACCTCTTGCCAGCACATATTCCTCACTCTAACACTACATCAAATTTGGTAACAACAAACTCATGTTCAAACACATCAAATACAGATAAAAAAAATAATATGTTCTCTCGTGATATACTATCTCCCTCTATACCGTGGAGTGTACAATGCGCTTCTCCTGCTGTAACACCAACAGCTACAACGCCAAAGCAAACAAATAACGGCCTTTCTACTGAAGGGCATGACCCAGTAGTAAAGGCAACTAGTGCGATGACTACTACAAAACTAGTTGCTGTTCAAACTGGAATTGATCGCTACATTACTGTAGTAAAGCGAAAAAAAAGTCAAATTCAAAACAAATGAATACAACAAAAATTCAGAAGCAAAACACTACCCCTAGTAGTTCGAAAAATAGATACACTCTGCTTTCAAGTGATGAAAATGACGAAAATATTATCCCAAGAAAAATTTCAAACCCCCACCCATTTTCTTAAGAGAACGTAACTTAGATAAGTTGATTTCCAGAATCACAAGCCTCATAGGACCAAAGAATTTCCACGTTGTTCCTATTCGCAAAGGCCAAATTGAAGAAACGAAAGTGCAAATCTATAGCGAAACTCATTATCGCAAAGTAATTGCAGAATTTGATACTGGAAAAAAGAATTACTACACATATCAGCTTAAAAGTACTAAGGGCTTAATCGTTGTACTCAAAAACGTCGAACCCAACGTTGATATTAACGAAATCAAGCTCGCCCTTCAGGAAGAAGGGTTTCAAGCCAAAAGAGTATTCAACATTCTCAACAAGAGCAATATACCTCAACCGTTATATCGTATTGAGCTTCAGCCTGAAACAAAACCCCTAAAAAAAGGTGAAGTACACCCCATATATAAAATTTGATATTTATTGCATCGCAAAATCACAATCGAAGAACCCCATAAGAGAACTGGACCTTATTGCAGCAACTGCCAGAAGTATGGGCATACTAAAACATATTGTACCCTGCCAGCTGTTTGTGTGATTTGTGGAGATCTTCATAAATCAAACGTATGCCCAAAGTCTAAAGGCGATACTAGCATAAAAAAATGCAGCAATTGTGGGGGTAATCACACCGCAAATTATAGAGGTTGCCCCATATATACAACCCTAAAGCTAAATTTCTCCTCTAGCAAACAATCTCTAAAACCAGTTGAGCAAACTCAGATAGCCAACATAAATCAGAGACAAAATCTTGATGCATCACAATCCTTCTCTGTAATCCCAAACAAGAATCAAACCAATTCATACGTTAGTGTTTTAAAACAAAATCCACACCAAGAAAGCAATGTAAATAATGAGCAGAAGCACTCACTGCTCACCCAACAGCCAAGTACCCTTAAACATGTGCTTCAAACACTAATCCACATTACCACTAAACCACATTACAAACTATACACCACAAATTATCTGCATGGTAAGGCACACAGAGGAACAGCCATATTCGTAAAAATCAGAATAAAACATCATGTTCTCGAAGATTTCAGTAGAGTCTACTTGCAAGCAACAACAAGAGTACATCTCTAAGATAGTAATATCTGCGATATACTGTCTCAAGATACAGTATTCCCGAACAGCAATATAAAGAATTTTTCTCAACTCTTGGTAACAAATTCTTAGTTGCTGGAGATATCAACGCGAAACACACTCACTGGAGCTCCCGATTAATAACTCCAAAAGGCAGAATACTATGCTCAATCATTACTAACCATGGCTACGATGTAATCTCAAATGGTCAACCGACATATTGGCCGACGGACAAGAAGAAAATACCCGATCTCATAGACTTTGAAGTCGCGAAAATTTGCAGATGGAAAATATCTCCACAATGTGTAATTATGATCTCTGATCTGATCACTCACCAACGGTATAAAATCACAAAGCCCCCAAGGCAATTACGTTAGAAAGAAAATAGACTGTATAAATTCCCATCTTCCTCTAAGCTTTGTATTAAGAAATGGTTACGATAAAGACTTAGCACTCGAAATATTCAGCCAGTTGCTCTCATTAGCTCTCAACTCAGCCACCTGTGCAAGGGTGTACAAGCAATTAAATTAGAGCCCACACACATCAGCCGACATTGAATTGCTAGTAAGACAGAAAAGAAGACTCCGAAGTCAATGGCTAGAATTCAGGTAACCGAATCTGAAAACACAGCTACAGCACTGATCTCGAAAGTAAAGCAAGCCCTAAAAGAAAACAATTCCAAAGAGTTGGAAGATCACATTAACACCTGGTGAAGCGCCACACTACTTTTGTGGAAATCAGCAAAACTCAAATAGGCCAATTCTCACTGATTCCCCCATCCGTTTGAGTGACGGTAATTGGGCTAGAAGCAACTGTCCAGATATAATTTCCGGAAAAATGATAAAAGAGCTACCTCCAACTTCAGTAATTCATCTCATGCACATTTTCAATGCTATCCTTCGTATTAAACACTATCCCAAATGCTGGAAAACTTCAAAAATTATTATGATAGCAAAACCCTACAAAAGTTGCATCATACAGACCTATCAGTCTCCAGCCTCTATTCTCTAAAGTATTCGAAAAGCTACTTATCATGAATATAACTCTATTTATTAATCTCAACCAACTGATTCTCCAACATCAGTTTGGATTTAGAAAACATCACGGCACAATTGAGCAAGTTCATCGCATTATAACTCTGATAAGGAACACTTTTGAAGAAAAAAGTATTGCTCAACTGTCTTTCTTGATATCACTGAAGCTTTCTATAAAGTATGGCACGATTGCCTTATTTACAAACTCAAACTATTACTACCTGCAAATGTCTCCTCATTGCTTAGTAGCTATCCACGAAAAGACAAGTTCTCGTACATCACAAGGATTACACAACAAATCCATTGGATATTCAAGCTGGCGTTCAACAAGGATGTGTTTTGGACCCCTTAATCTATCTCTTATACACTTCAGATATGCCCAACAATAACCATACATTCATATCGACCTTTGCTGATGATACGGCAATATTGTGCTCTCGCTCTAACCCCATAGAAGCTACCAAACTCCTGCAGACTCATGTCGATTATCTCGAAATCTGGCTAGCAAAATGGCGTATAATAGTCAATGAATCAAAGAGCGTACATGTAACCTTCACGCTAAGGTTAGATACATGTCGCCCATTTAAAATAAATGGCCAATGAGTTCCATAATGTTCCTCAGCAAAGTACTTAGTAATTCACCTCGACAGAAGTCTAACCTGGAACAATTACATAGAGGCAAAGAAAACCTAAATCAAGCTAAGAATTAATCAGTTATGGTTATGGCTGTTACACAAAAGCTATTATATAAAGCAATCCAAAAGCCAATATGGACTTATAGTATTCAGTTACGGGGCACCGCATCTACATCAAATATCGAAAAATTGCAGCGAATACAATCCAAGTATATGTGAATTATTGTAAACGCGCGTTGGTAGAGAGGTACGTTAAAATCCATCAAGATTTGAATGTACCCACAATTTCTGGGAAAGTTGCAAAATCCTGCAGAAGCTACATCCAAAAATTATACAACCATCCAAAAAGAAATGACACATTGAATACGCTGAGTAATTGCTAAACCTCGCGACTACAAATTGTGATGGAACATGGGGAATATCACATAATTTTAAGTTAGTTTGTAACATTTGTATACTTATTGTGAGTTTCTACGAATGGTAGAAAGATTCAATAAATTCTTAGTATTTCAAAAAAAAAACAAAAATGTCCATCTGCCCGTAAGAAATGCAAAGTGAATATTTAATATTTTTATCCTGTTTTTGAATAAATTTCTTAGAGTCGCAAAGTCACTAAGTAAAATTTTAATGATGGAGCATCGAAATCGGGTATTTCTAACGATGCTTCTTCTTAGTTTGTATGCATATAACATTAAAAATTTTTTAGATAATTGTTTTTGTTAATTTGCCATAAATGTGCATTTTATATGATATCATTTTATAAAGTCAAAAAGTTAGTTTATCTGATATGCCATATTTTTTAAAATATTAAAGGTTAAAACTTAGGCATATACTATGTGCATACTTTTATATTTATATACTTACACTTACACATATATATATATATATATATATATATATATATATATATATATATATATATATATATATATATATATATATATATATATATATATTCCAGATTGCGGTTTCAAAAGTAAATGTAAATAAAACACATATAAAATATTTTTTATCATGATATTTCTTTTTTATTATAAAGTTTGAACGTTGACATTATGTGTGAAATACTACATCATTTAAATGACCACCACGCGGTTTGTTGCAATCATCGATTCTTTTGAGGTATTTTTCGACCACTTTTTGACACATATTGGGCGGTATCTCAGCCATAACGTGACGAATGTTGGTTTTTAGGTGCTCAAGAGTTAAAGGTTTATCTGCATAAACACGGTCTTTCGCGTAGCCCCACAAAAAAAAGTCAAGCGGTGTCAAATCGCATGATCTTGGTGGCCACTTGATATCGCCACGACGAGAAATTACGCGGCCAGAAAATTTCTCTTGCAATAAAGCCATATTCGCTCGAGTTGTGTGGCATGTGGCACCGTCTTGTTGAAACCACATATTTTCTAAGTCGCTTCGTCGCTGAAGAAAATTTTGTTCGAAAAATCGCCGTCCACCGCCTGTTGTTCAAGCACCCATTCGACGTATCTACGACGTTGTGAATGGTCAGCTGGCTTCAGTTGTTGTGTGAGCTGGATTTTATATGGATGTAGGTGTAGATCCAAATGCAAAATACGCCATAATGAGCCTCTTCTTGTTGTGATGGAAATAGGAATCTGGTTACAGATGTCCAGAGTGTACTGAGCCTATGGAGGGAACACTTCTCCACGTTACTGAATGGCGATGCTACGAACAATTCCGCCAGTGGAGGAGATTGCCCATGTTGATGTTCCACCACCCGACTATGACGAGGTTGAAACGTCCATTTTAAGGCCGAGTTGTTTAAGACCGGAGGCGATGAGCTACTCAACCGCATGCACCAGCTCATAAGCAGAATATGGTCGGATGAAAGCATGCCTGATGATTGGAGGCTCAGTGTTCTCTGTCCTGTACATAAAAAGGAGACCCCACAATTAGCGCCAACTACCGTGGAATAAGTCTCCTGAGTATCGCATACAAGGTCCTATCGAGCGTACTGTGTGAAAGGTTGAAGCCTATGCTCAGCAACCTGATTGGACCGTATCAGTGTGGCTTGGCTATGGATCTGGTAAATAAACCATCGACCAGATTTTCACACTGCGCCCAATCCTGGAGAAGACCCAAGAAAAACAGATCGACACACACCACCTATTTGTTGATCATAAAGCCGCTTTCGACAGTCCGGTAAGGGATTACCTCTATGCAACAATGTCTGAGTTCAGTATTCGACTTTGTAGAATGACACTGCATAACTCCCGTTGTGCAGTGAAAATTGGGAAGGACCTCTCCGCACCGTTTAATACCGAACGGGGTTTCAGACAAGGTGATTCGTTATCATGCGACTTCTTCAATCTTATTATGGAGAAAATAATACGAGCTGCTGATCTACGACATAATGGCACTATCTTCAACAAAAGTGTCATGCTGTTAGCGTATGCCGACGATATTGGCATAATCGGCATGAACACGCGAGCAGTCAGTGCAGCATTCTCAGAGTTGGAAAGAGAGTCGCGTCGGATGGGTCTCACGGTGAACGTAACAGCAGTAATGACGTCAGCTTGGAAATCATGCGTAGGATAACTCTTGCTAACAGGTGTTACTTTGGGCTGAGTAAGCAATTGAGAAGTCGAGCCCTCTCTCGAAGAACGAAAACTACACTCTACAAGTCTGTCATCATGCCTGTCCTAACATATGGCGCTGAATCCTGGACAATTTCCACCTCGGATGATCGAATGCTTGGGGTTTTCGAGAGAAAAGTCCTACGCAAGATCTTTGGACCTATTTGCGTTGGTGGCGAGTACCGAATAAGGTACAACCATGAGCCGTACGAGCTGTATGCCGATATTGACATAGTAAAGCGCATCAAAATCTAGCGGCTGCGCTGGCTAGGTCATGTCGAGCGAATGGTAGAACACGCTCCAGCTAAGAAGGTGTTATATTCGGAACCAGCTGGAGAACGACGCAGAAGAGGAAGACCTAACCTCCGGTGGAAAGCCCAAGTACTGGAGAACCTGACGGCGCTTGGAATTTCTAACTGGCGCCAGCTAGCGAAGAACAGAGATTGCTGGCGAAGCATGTTATTTTCGGCCTAAATCGATATTCGGTTGTTATGGCCACATAAGTAAGTAAGTAAGAAATTATACTTGCGTTTTTATGTTTTCACTTTTATTTCTCGTTCTTTTCACTTTGAATTACAATTACTTACATATTTCACTAATTCTGGAGGGCTCCGTGAGGATCGCAGTGTTTACACTTCACTATTCAAGTAGACTCACAACCAAGAATGATAGAAATACAGATTGTAAAATAAGCAATATTTATTACTTTATTATGGAAAATATTAGAAGAAACAAGTAAATAAATATACCGCGAAAATATATATGTAACCTAAAGTGACCAGTAGTTGCCTAAGTGGAAAAGATATGGATCAAAATATATAAATAAAAGCGAAGTGGTTTCGTGTCTTCATTACAAGTTTTATTGTGCACATATGTACACATGTATAAATATTTAAAATAAATTAAATAATTATATCAATAACTTAAAAAAGAATTAATAAGAACTAAATTACTATTTAGTGAATTTTCTTTTTTTCTTGTGAGCGGTTTCTTCAATTTCTTTGTTTAGTTTTCTAATATTGTAGAACATCCTCGCCCGGAAGAACAATTTCTTTACCTTAATATTGCAATTAACACTGGAGATTGCTCAATATGTTTTTGTACAAAATTATTTGTTAGGAGCTACCCGTTTCCATTAATTGTAGTTTGTAGGATTTAGCACTTGCCGCACGGAGAGTGATTGATTGGGCAATATCATTCTCATGCCAATATTGCTTTTTGTCCGCATTTTTCAGTTTGTTTATCTGTCCGCTAGTGAATATACCCTTCAGCCAACTTCAACACAATCTAATCCGAGATCTGTTAATAAGTTAATTTAAACAGTTGAATATTTCCATACAATAACCAACGATTTTTTGTTACCATTGAATGCAATTTCCGAACTTTGTTTATGCAACAACATAGCAACGATGTGCTTATTTTCTCTTCGTTGCGCCCGCTGTTACCGAAGATTTGCCCCATCAGATTCTCGGCAAATAATTGCCACCACACCGCGCTTCAATTTAAGTTTTGACTCAAAGCCTGGAAAATTAGGAACATTTCAGAAATGCGAATGCTGTGCTAATAAAATAAATAAATTTTACCCATTTCATATTGCTTGAGGCTTCTAAATTAATCATCTACGAAATGGTCCTTGGAAATCACACTGTTTTTGTGGTTGAAAGGAATTAATCGCCGACAGAAACTAATCCACTTTTTTTTGCTAAATCCACATCACACGTAAAGGTAAAATAATTCTTTAATAACGATTTGACGCAACTATAGTTATTGTAACTCGACACTGCACATTTCATTTATAAAAATCCCCTTTTATTATACTATTAATACAAGAATTATAAAAATTTATTTGCTCCTTTCGGATAATGATTTCTTCTTATATGACGTGTGCATACGAACAGTCGGCTGTCAAACTCAAACCAAAAAATATAACTGTTCACTCAGGGCGCAACTAATAAAAGCGTCTGCCTTCAGTAAGCTGGCAGCTTATATACCATTTTTCTAATACTATCCACATATCGATCTACCCACACACCAACATATAACATACAATAATAAATATATTCACACCACATGTGTGTATGTATGTGCACGATCGATTCATTCGTTTCTGAGAAAAATAATTTTTGCTATTCACACACATGAGTAGTCCACGTGATTTTAGTTATCATAGAATGTCTAAGTGCAGAACCACGAATTGTATCAGCTTTTGCACACCCAACTGCAACTCAGTTGGCTCAGTGTTCTGGCATTCCAAAATTATTAGTAATAGTAATATGAATTGTGTATGTCACAATTTCGAGCAATGCTTGTATGGGTGTGGGTAAATATGTATTTCACTATTTCGGAAAATATGTAGCGAGGCAAAATATCAATATGTGTATATTTTATATTTTGGCTCGCAACACTTCATTAGATCACACACAAAATAGAACCCAAGAAATTTTGACAAAACTGACTTCCAAATCAATTTAAGTCACAATTAACTGAGTTGCGCACTAAATTCAGGAATGTGTTCTGCCTTGGGTTCGGTTACCCATCACAGCAAACAACTTTTATAAACAAAAGCTTAGATTGAATGATAAAAATCACGTATATATAAAAAATTATAGAATACCCCATTCCCATAAAAAATAAAAAGATAACTAGTTCAAAAAGTTGGTCAAGGATGGCATCATAGAACCTTCAATTTCCAATTACAACAGCCCACTTCTCTTAGTTCTCTTAGAAAAATCTACCAAATAGCACTGATAGAATATGGCGGTTGGCTGTGCACTACCATCAACTTAACAAAAATTAATAGAGAAGACATTCTTGATCAATTTGATGGATATTACACGATGACAGGAAATACAAAGTGATTAAAAATTATCCAGGTCCAAAAGATGCAGATAGCGCTAGGAGATTCTTCTGCAACTATTATAGGCGATTTATTGCAATATCTAAATTTTGAAAAAGAGTTTTGTATAACAACAGATGCCAGTAAATATGCATGTGGAGCAGTGCTCAACCAAGATTACAATTCTAAACAACTTTCTTTCTCATACGCTTTAAGAACTTTCGCGCAGGGAGAATGTAACAAATGAACTATAGAAAATATAGAATTAGCTGCGATTCATTGGGCAATATAATAGTTCAAACCTTATGTATGCGGACAACACTTCATAGTAAAATCCACAAACTTATTTCTTACCTGTTCTCAAAGAAAAATCCCAGTCCAAAACTCATACGTATGAGACTAGATTTGGAGGAATATGACTTTACGGTGGAATATCTCAAGGATAAAAACAATTATATTGCACATGCTCTTTCTCGAATTACAATACATGATTTAAAAGAACAAAATCGAAATATTTGGACAATATTGAAAGTGAAAACTAGATCAAGTAGATAGATGGATAGATAGATAGATAGATTCTTTTATTAAACAGCCTTAAAAATATACATAAATATCCTAAAACTATTTAACAAAGAATTTACGACATTGGCTCAAAGGTCGTCTGTCGGAAAATACAATTATACAATAAAATACACTTATACAGAATAACAAAATAACACAGATTGGATGATTGGATATTGGGCTATAAGTGGGCTATTGTTTCCAATTCGTCCAAGTTGCAAAGAGATCAAGTATTCGAAAGAAAATAACGTCTGCAGGTAATGCTAAAGAAAAATCACAAATGCGTCAGAATAGGCCTAAAATTTATAAAGTAATTAACATTAATGAGGTAAAAAAGTTAGTGCAGATGAAACTGAACTCCACAAAATGTTATTTTAAACATGGAAAAACTTTCTCAACGCGAAAGTCACCAATAAGAGTGGACGTGTTTCTTTCGATTTTTAGAAAAAAAAAAAAAAACAAATAAAATAATATAATTTGCAAACATTTTGATTATAATATGAGTGTTCAACGCTCTCCTCTCCGGCAACGGCAATCGCCTGTTAATGTGTGTGTAAACAATAATTTGCAATCACCCGCGCAAACCCCCCCGATAAGTGCATTATCAAATAAAACAGTTGATACACACTGCACAAGTGAAAGTAACAGTGCAAATCTTTTGCCTGCACATATTAAAAATTCATCAAATTTTGCAACAACAATAAATACAGACAAAAAAAATAATTTGTTCTATCGTGATATACTATCTCCCTCTATACCGTGGAGTGTACAATGTGCTTCTCCTGCTGTAACACCAACAGCTACAACATCAAAGCAATCAAATAACGGCACTTCTACTGAAGTGCATGACCCAGTAGTTAAAGCAACTAGTGCGATGACTAATAAAGAACCAGTTGCTGTTCAAACTGGTATTGATCGCTACATTACTGTAGTAAAGCGAAAGAGAAGTCCGCAAAATTCAAAACAAATGAATTCAACAAAAATTCAAAAGCAGAACACTGTCCCTATTAGTTCGGAAAATAGATACGCTCTGCTTTCAGGTGATGAAAGTGACGAAAATATTATCTCCAAGAAAAATTTCAAACCCCCACCCATTTTCTTGAGAGAACGCAACTCAGATAAGTTGATTTCTAGAATTACAAGTCTTATAGGACCAAAGAATTTCCATGTTGTTCCTATTCGCAAAGGCCAAATTGAGGAAACAAAAGTGCAAATCTACAGCGAAACTCATTATCGCAAAGTAATAGCGGAATTTGATGCTGTAAAAAAGAATTACTACACATATCAGCTAAAAAGTAGTAAGGGCTTAATCGTTGTACTCAAAGGCGTCGAACCCAACGTTGATATTAACGAAATCAAACTTGCCCTTCAGGAAGAAGGGTTTCAAGCCAAAACAGTGTTCAACATTCTCAACAAGAGCAATATACCTCAACCGTTATATCGTATTGAGCTTCAGCCTGAAACAAAACCCCTAAAAAAAGGTGAAGTACACCCCATATATAAAATTCGATATTTATTGCATCGCAAAATCACAATCGAAGAACCCCATAAGAGAACTGGACCTCCTCAGTGCAGCAACTGCCAAGAATATGGACATACTAAGACATATTGTACCCTGCCAGCTGTTTGTGTGATTTGTGGAGATCTCCATAAATCAAACATATGCCCAAAATCTAAAGGCGATGCTAGCATAAAAAAATGCAGCAATTGTGGAGGTAATCACACCGCAAATTATAGAGGTTGCCCAGTATATACAACCCTAAAGCTAAATTTCTCCGCTAGCAATCAACCTCTAAAACCAGTTGAGCAAACTCAGATAGCCAACTCAAGTAAGAGACAAAATATTGATGCAACACAATTCTTCTCTGCAATCCCAAACAAGAATCAAACCAATTCATACGCTAGCGTGTTAAAACAAAACCCACACCAACAAAGCAATGTAAATAATGAGCAGAAACACTCACTGCCCACCCAACAGCCAAGTACCCTTGAACATTTGCTTCAAACATTGATTCAGAATATGAACCAATTCATGAACTCAATGCAAACAATGATGCAAGAAATGATGAAAAATCAATCGATGTTACTCCAAACATTGCTATCCAGACCATGAGTTGTCTCAAGATATGCCACTGGAACGCCAACGGCTTAAGCCAGCACCGTTTGGAGCTAATTCAATTCCTTGAATCCAGCCAAATCGACATAATGATGATATCTGAGACCCATTTCACTGACAAAAATTGCTACCAAATACCATATTACAAACTGTACACCACAAATCATCCGCATGGTAAGGCACGTGGAGGAACTGCCATATTGATAAAAAGCAGAATAAAACATCATGTTCTCGAAGATTTTAGTAGCGTCTACTTGCAAGCAACATCTATATGTCTGAAAGAATACATCTCTAACCTAGTAATATCTGCGATATACTGTCCCCCAAGATACAGTATTACCGAACAGCAATATAAAGAATTTTTCTCAACTCTTGGTAGCAAATTCTTGGTTGCTGGCGATTTCAACGCCAAACACACTCACTGGGGCTCCCGATTAATAACTCCAAAAGGCAAAAGACTATGTTCAATCATCACTAACCACGGCTACGATGTTATTTCAAATGGTCAACCGACATATTGGCCGACGGACAAGAGGAAAATACCCGATCTCATAGACTTTGGAGTCGCCAAAGGTTTGCAGATGGAAAATATCTCCACAGAGTGTAATTATGATCTATCATCTGACCACTCACCCACGGTAATATCTATAAAATCACCAAGCCCCCAAAGCAATTGCGTTAGAAAGAAAATAGACTGGTTAAAATTCAAGAAATATATAAATTCCCATCTTCCTCTGAGTACTGTATTAAGAAATGGACACGATGTAGACTCAGCACTCGAAAAATTCAACCAGCTGCTCTCATTAGCTCTCAGCTCAGCCACCTGCACAAAGGTATGCAAGCAATCAAACTATAGCTCATACACACCAGCCGATATTGAATTGCTAGTAAGACAGAAAAGAAGACTCCGAAAACAATGGCAAGAATTCAGATCACCGAATCTGAAAACACAGCTACAGCACTGCACTCGAAAGTTAAAGCAAGCCTTAAAAAATAAAAACAACAAAGAGTTAGAAGAGCACATAGCGAAATTAACACCTGGTGAAGCGTCAGACTACTCTTTGTGGAAATCAGCAAAAAAATCAAATCGGCCAATTCTCACTGATTCCCCCATCCGTTTGAGTGACGGTAATTGGGCTAGAAGCAACTGTGAGAAGGGTTTGGCTTTTGCAAACCACCTAAAAAGTGTGTTTACACCCAATCCACCCTCTTCACAGTCCTCATTACCAATATTAACCTCTCAACCTTGCTCAATAACGCTCAAAATTAAAAAAAAGGACATATTCAAAGCAATTTATAAAGATTTAAACCCAAAAAAATCACCTGGTCCAGATAAAATTACCGGTAAAATGATAAAAGAGCTACCTCCGGCTTCAGTAATTCATCTGATGCACATTTTCAATGCTATCCTTCGTATTAAACACTATCCCAAATGCTGGAAAACTTCAAAAATTATTATGATAGCAAAACCAGGAAAAGACCCTACAAAAGTTGCATCGTACAGACCTATCAGCCTCCTGCCTCTACTCGCGAAAGTATTCGAAAAGCTACTTGTCATGAATATAACTCCATTTATTAATCTCAACCAACTGATTCCTCAACATCAGTTTGGATTTAGAAAACAGCACGGCACAATAGAACAAGTCCACCGCATTGTAACTCTGATAAGGAACACTTTTGAAGAAAAAAAGTATTGCTCAGCTGTCTTTCTTGATATCACTCAAGCTTTCGATAAAGTATGGCACGATGGCCTTATTTACAAACTCAAACTATTACTGCCTGCAAATGTCTCCTCATTGCTTAGTAGCTACCTCACGAAAAGACAATTTCTCGTACATCACAAGGATTACACAACAAATCCATTGGATATTCACGCTGGCGTTCCTCAAGGAAGCGTTTTGGGTCCCTTACTGTATATCTTATACACTTCAGATATGCCCAACAATAACTATACATTCATATCGACCTTTGCTGATGATACGGCAATATTGTGCTCTCGCTCTAACCCCATAGAAGCTACTAAACTCCTGCAGACTCACGTCGATTCTCTCGAAATCTGGCTAGCAAAATGGCGTATAAAAGTCAATGAATCAAAGAGCGTACATGTAACCTTCACGCTAAGGCTAGATACATGTCCCCCACTTAAAATTAATGGCCAATCAGTTCCACAATGTTCCTCAACAAAGTACTTGGGTATTCACCTCGACAGAAGGCTGACATGGAAATATCACATAGAGGCAAAGAAAACTCAGATCAAGCTTAAAATGAATCAGTTATGGTGGCTGTTACACAAAAGATCAAAGTTGAATCTTGAATACAAAGTGCTATTATATAAAGCAATCCTGAAACCAATCTGGACTTATGGTATTCAGTTTTGGGGCACCGCATCTCCCTCTAATATCGAAAAATTGCAGCGAATACAATCCAAGTGTCTGCGAATTATTGTAAACGCGCCTTGGTATATGAGGAACGTTAACATCCATCGAGATTTAAATGTATCCACAATTTCTGAGGAAGTTGCAATGTCCTGCAGAAGCTACATTCAAAAATTACACAGTCATCCGAATCCCCTTGCTAGGCAATTGTTGCTGAGCAAGGGGCATCGTCGATTAAAAAGAAAAGACACACTGAATATGCTGTAAAATTGCTACATCTCGCGACTCACCAAATTGTGATGGAACGTAGGGGATATCACATAGTTTTATTTAGCTTGTAAGATTTGAATAATTATTGTTAGTTTCTTGTATTTAAGAAAGATTCAATAAAAAAAAAATAAGCTAACAAAAAAAAAAAAAAAAAAAAAAAAAAAAAAAAACATGGAAAAACAATTATCTCACAATTTAAAATTGACGGTATATACATTAATGGTAGCGTACACTTAGGTCAGTTCTTCCAAAGTTCTGGACCGCCCTAGTATATATATATATATATATATATATATATATATTTATATATATATATATATATATATATATATATATATATATATATATATATTTATATATATATATATATATATATATATATATATATATATATATATATATATACGCAACAAATTTCGGAACATTTTTAATTATTTCTCAAAATCTTCTTTTAGCTCTATACACTTTTCCCAGCGATATTCTATAGTTTCGATACCATGTTTATAGTATGAACTGTCTAGCTCAATAAAATAGCCACCTACCGTTGACTCCACCTCTTCATTGTTTGCAAATCTTCTATCACTAAGCCATTTTTTTAAAATTTGGAAATAGAAAATAATCCGAAAGAGCTCAATCTGACAAATAAGGTGCGTAATGAAGCAATTCGAGCTTTAACTCATTGATTTTGGCCATCGCAATAGCGGATGTGTGTACTGGTGCATTGTCTTGATGAAACAACACTTTCTTTTTCGCCAAATGCGGCCTTTTTTCTTTAATATCATCACTTGGACGCTGCAACAAATTAGCATAATATTCGTCGTTGATTGTTTTTCTATTTTGAAGATAATCAATAAATATTATTTCACATGCAACCCAAAAAACTCAGGTGTGAAGTAGTGGACCCATGTTTCATCCATGGTTACGAATCGACGCAAAAACTCGGCTTTATTACTGTCAAACATCGCCAAACGCTCTATAGAAACATCTTCAGGACGTTGTTTTTGTCCTATTGTGAGCAAACGAGGTACCCATCACGCACAGCTTTTTCATTACCAAATTTTTGGCCAATATACGATCCTTCAGCTTTCAGCAGGCGATCATCCAATACCATTATGTGCATTTTCATAACCTTTTCCGTCGTGGCCACCTAAATTAGTCGACCACGCGGTGTTCGTCTTGGCAGCTTGTACGACTCGTTTAAACTCTGCCATCCAATGTTTTATGGTCGTAAACGAAGAAGCAGACTCCCACAGAGTAGAATCTGGTTCGGCTCTAATATTCTTTGGACTGAGATCTTTCAAATGAAAGTATTGCATTTACAAAAAAAAAAAAAAAAAAGAAAAAAATACTAAACAACGTGGCGCCTTGAAACTTAAAACATATGTTTTATAAGGTTGCCTCTTTTCACGATCTCGATCTCGAAACCCTAGCAGAAATACAAAAATCTATACTTTCTTAGTTTCTAGGTAGTAAATTTAAACATACTGTATTGGTCGTAATAGACTTGACAAACAAAAGTGATCAGCTTGAAACTGTAACTGCAGAGCATAATCGCGCTCATCGTTACTTGCTGGAGAATTTCAAACAAATTTCTAGTAAATATTTTTTTCCGATTATTAAAAAAAAACATTAAGATCAATTGTAATGAATTGTAAAATTTCTTTAGAAAATAAATATCAGCCTAAGCCGTCTAATTTAGAATGTGGAAATTTGTAATCTGGTAAAACTGCAATTCTTAATTATCCAGACTCCTTACCTTGATATTTTCAATACAGAAGGGCAATGTTTTCTGACTAACATAGATAAATTTCCAAAATTCATTGTCATGAAACCAATTGCTTCGCGATCTACTTTGGATGTGAAAGATGATTTACTTGTATTTCAAAATACAAAGACAATGTGTTGGCCTTCTGATCTGTAGGTCGTGGTGCAATCCCCGGCTGATACATAACAAATTCAATATCGAAAAGATTTTTCATTCGAACGGTACCCACTTGTCGGCAAGCAATTGGCAATTCTTCCGACAATAAAAGGTTGGCATGAAAAAGTTTCTAGAAGAACTCTGTGACGAAACTCAGAAAAAGTGATGTCACAAGGGTTCTGCCGTTCGGAACCAGCTAAAATAAGTAGGTCCCTTCTAACACTGTCCAAAAATTTAACAGGCACAACAGTAATGAAGGAGAAGCTCGGCCAATGAGCCCTTTAAGCTTTAAGTGCCACATATTTATTTTTTTTAATCCTATGAACCTGCAAAAAGAGTGTACAAACAGTGTACAGTGTAACAAAACGATATCAATTATGATTACTTACATATACAAAATATTTTATTTTGAATGTTTGTGTTTGTAATATGTGAATACGAGTACAAAATGTTATGTTCGTGAAAACTCAGAATAAATATGTCGAGCACAGCCAAGCCAAATACCGCCTGTAGTAACCTTGTTGGAATTTTTGTAATGCAGAAAAAGAAAGCTGTTTTACGTATAATACGTATTCCTAGAAATAAGTGTTTAAAAGCAAATAATATTCGAAATAGCTGAAACACGGACTTTTCATATTTAAAAGGGGGAGTAGTTAATGTGTAGGATAATTTATGGTGGAAATAACATTTAACAGTCGAGAATGCGCTGTCTATGCAACAATGTCTGAGTTCGGTATTCCTGCAAAGCTCATTCGACTTTGTAGAATGACACTGCATAACTCCCGTTGTGCAGTGAAAATTGGGAAGGACCTCTCCGCACCGTTTAATACCGAATGGGGTTTCAGACAAGGTGATTCGTTATCGTGCGACTTCTTCAATCTTATTATGGAGAAAATAATACGAGCTGCTGATCTACGACATAATGGCACTATCTTCAACAAAAGTGTCATGCTGTTAGCGTATGCCGATATTGACATAATCGGCATGAACAGGCGAGCAGTCAGTGCAGCATTCTCAGAGTTGGAAAAAGAGTCGCGTCGGATGGGTCTCACGGTGAACGAGGGCAAGACGAAGTATCTAGTGTCAACAAACAAAGAGTCCCGGCGTCTTGGACAGCACGTCACTGTTGACAACTACGCTTTTGAAGTTGTAAGGGACTTTGTCTATCTTGGAACCAGCATTAACAGCAGTAATGACGTCAGCTTGGAGATCATGCGTAGGATAACTCTTGCTAACAGGTGTTACTTTGGGCTGAGTAAGCAATTGAGAAGTCGAGCCTTCTCTGGAAGAACGAAAACTACACTCTACGAGTCTCTCATCATGCCTGTCCTAACATATGGCGCTGAAGCCTGGACAATTTCCACCTCGGATGAGGGAATGCTTGGGGTTTTCGAGAGAAAAGTCCTACGCAAGATCTTTTTACCTATTTGCGTTGGTGGCGAGTACCGAATAAGGTACAACCATGAGCTGTATGAGCTGTATGCCGATATTGACATAGTAAAGCTCATCAAAATTCAGCGGCTGTGCTGGCTAGGTCATGTCGAGCGAATGGAAGAACACGCTCCAGCTAAGAAGGTGTTATATATGGAACTCGCTGGAGGACGACGCAGAAGAGGAAGACTAAACCTCAGGTGGAAAGACCAAGTACTGGAGAACCTGACGGCGCTTGGAATTTTTAACGCGCCAGCTAGCGAAGAACAGAGATGGCTGGCGAAGCATGTTATTTTCGACCTAAATCGATATTCGGTTATTATGGCCACATAAGTAAGTAGTAATGAGCTGTCAATAATACGAGGAAATAAAGTTCGAACTTCAGATGCATATAAGCGTGGCAGTATCAAAACTTGGGAATTTTAGGAAAACTACTGTCTCAATATATTCACTGTATTGAATAGAAAATAAACAAACATAGTAGGAATTTGTATTGAAAATTTTGTACTATAACAAATGAACAATTTTGTAGAATAGAAGCGAATAAAATTGTTATTGAAGAAAAATACTACAAAATTTAAATAATTTTTGATTTATATATTTATATATTATATATTTCTTCCTTATGTGCTTCTGGTAGCCTATACTGTCTTTGGTTAATTGGCGTCTGGTATGTGTTTAATGGTATTGTGTGTTTTATACATGTGGTGTAAAACAGTTTGTTGCCTTCCAAGGAAAATAATTCGTGGAATGACTTAAATATGCCTTCTATGAATCTCTTTCCTTAATGTTTAGTTTCGGTCTAGTTTAATTGTTTCTAATATCTTGGTAACCCTTTTGTGGTTATCAGTTTGCGTAATGTTATTTATTTTATGAGCTTTGTCATATTCTACGTGCTCAGAATGATGATTATTAATTATATTTATTTTGAGCTCATTATTAACAATGTATGAATCTGTATTCGTCTTGAGCGTTGGGACATACACTGTGTTCTCCGTCACACTGCCAATGTCTCACCTAAATATATTCCAGGAGATACTTAATGTTTCTTTACTATAATTGTTTCGAAATTTGTATTTACTTTAATGGGTACTACTTTCATAGTACTCCCAGTTACTACAACCTCACTGGTGTGTAGTATTCTATTAACCTCATTCAACGGTTTGAGAGGTAAAGTCATCAAATGCTGTTTTCGCTCACCGAAGAAAATCAGTTTTTTTTTCATGGTATTGATGTGTCCACCAAGGATACCATCATCAGGTATCTCTATCTCTTCAGAGATTAAGTGTAGTTCTAAAATCAAATTTTTAGTCCTCTCGTGTTGGATTGCTATTGACCCTAATGTGGTGCATTCCTCCGAATGCACCACTAAGATTTTTCCTTCAATGTCGCTTCTTGCTAACAGATTCATCAATTACTGATGACCATATTTAACTGGTATCTGCACCAGAGTCTACAAGTAAATTTAGTTTCCCTTTTTTGGTTCCTCACACGGAAATTCAATGAACACATCATCTACATCACAGACTCCCAAACAGTAGCCATGTTTCTTATTATTGGATGGGAAAGATTGTTCAACAATCCCCCTGGACGCTTGAATACAGACTTCCGCCATCTTGCTATATAACGTGGAGAGTGCGTCAACAATCCCTAACGACGCATGACTGACACCTTGCATTTCAGCTGACCAACCTTTAGCAAAATTGTTGGGCTTTGTGTTTATAACAGTCGATGATCCTGTGTCCCGGCTTCCGATAGAAAAACCATTAAAACCATTTGGTCTCAGAATTTCCGCGATTAGGGCCTTTGCTTTCTTGACCTCCCTTACTAGTTGCAGGTGTTTGATTGCCTTTTCCTTGTGACCAGTTTTTGCTGAAAGGTATGCATACCAAACTGAACTCATATCCATATTTTTTACACTTTATGCAATAGGGCATATTTTTTTCTTAATACAGTCGTATCTGGTGTGCCCCTTTTTGTCGCAGAAGGAGCAGATAGGATTTTTCCTTTAGATATTTTGGGGACTTACGCTATTATTTTAATATTTCTTGATTCCGAGTGGCATCTTGTCTTTTCTGTTCTGGTGAAATGCCATTGTATTACTGGCCTCAGTCTGGTGACCGTCGTTTGAATATAGTTCATATTAAACTGATTGAACCGTTGTCCTTTTTCGAGCAGAATACGTCTTTACGACCTCCTCTACTAATTCTTCTAACGTGCCCGTTTTATCTAGCATATAAGTTTTTAACAATGGGTATTGAAGGCCTGATATAACAAATGTTCTCGCATACCCCTCTAGCTCTTTTAACAACGCTTGCTCTCCGGTCCCACCGTATTCTTAATACACTGTATCGCCGTGGATCTTAAATCAACGAATCTCCTTGCAAAAACACGTATATCTTCCTGAGGTAGTTGGGGTGCGACTTGTATTTGGTGCGTGAGCGGTTCCAGGCGAACGGTCTTCAAATATGTGTTTCGCAGAAGTGTATACAATTGCTCTATATTAGCGAATTCCTTACTTAGCATCAAGTTATAAGCAACACCATATAGTCGCTGTTTTATACAAGCTACGAAATCTTCCAACTCGTCGGGTTTTATGGCTTTTCTTGCTAATTCGCACCCAGAAAAGAACTGGTGTACTTCGGTCCTCAAATCTATAGACTCCGCTCCAGTGAGTAGTGGGATTAGTCTACTTACGGTCTGTGCAATTTCATCACTACGCATTTTTACCTTTAATTCAGGTTGTACTTCTAGTTGTGTTTTTCGTACTGGTTTACGGCGACGAAGAGGTGTTTCCTGTGCTAGACAGCGTTCTCTTTCGAGATTTCACTGTTTTGCCTGGAGTGCACTTCGCTGCTCAGAGTCAACCGAGGTTTTAAGCCTTTTCTCTATAAATTCTTCTGATATGCCCTTTTCTTTTAGTAAATCGTCTAATTCCTTATTTCTAAATAGTCGTTTTACTCGGTTATTGCAACGTCTATCTCTCTTGCTAATGATTCGTTGGATTTCTTGTCCATTTTAACCCCAAAAGGGCAAACACACACTAGCATTATATCCTGTCTTGCGTTAAACGTTGAACGAAAAACACCTTGTATATACTAGATATTTGGTAGTATCCTACCAGCTGCGCCAAAATGTTGTGTACTATTTTTCCACAACTCTCACTAAGTACCTAACGCACAAGATTAGCACCTAGATCTAAGCTCCTAAATATCCCTCGAGTCTAACACACTAGTTGGCTGAAATAAAACAATTATATTTTATCAATGATACTTGCGGTTTTGGGTATTCGCTTTATTGCTGGTGTTTTGTATTTTGCACTTTTACACTAATACTGGAGGGCCTAGTAAGGATCGCAGTATTTACACTTTCTTAAATGCTCACAACTCAAAAGCGACTGCCTTCGGTAAGCTGGCAGCTTATATGCCATTTTTCTAACACTAGCCACATATCAGTCTATCCACATACCAACATATAACATACACCACTTGTGTGTATGTATGTATGTGTTTATGTACACGATCGATGCACTCCTCATGTGTGTATATACTACGTGAGAAAGAAACTTTTTAATATTCACGCACTTATTTTTCAATATTAAAAAGGAACACACACTAGAATTAGATCCTATAATGTGTTAAACGTTGAACGTATATATATATATGCATATATATATATATATATATATATATATATATATATATATATATATATATATATATATATATATATATATATATATATATATATATATATATATATATATATATATATATATATATATATATATATATATATATATATATATATATATATATATATATATATATATATATATATATATATATATATATATATATATATATATATATATATATATATATATATATATATATATATATATATATATATATATATATATATATATATATATATATATATATATATATATATATATATATATATATATATTGTGGAGGGCTATCTATGTCTACTTTTATGGATATAAAAGGTGCCTTCGATAAGATAGGTGTCGATAAGCTAAGGTTGGCCCTTGCTACTAGTGAAGTCAGCCCAATCGGTATAGGGTGGATGGACAGCATGCTGAGGAAAAGGCCAATAGACTTTCAAAATGGGAGTTACAGACTCAGAGGTAGGGTAGTCAAAGGGTGTCCACAGGTGGCCGTATTATCGCCCATCCTTTGGAACATCACGGTCGATTCCCTACTCCAGCTTCTGAACTACAAAGGCATACAAACCGTCGGGTATGCAGATCACATAGCGGTAACGGTGAGCGGTTAGTTCTTGGACACTATTTATGATACCATGAGTGATGCACTCAAAATGGTTGAAGAATGGTGCACGGAACAAGGTCTCTCTGTAAATGCTAGTACTCTTTCCTAAAAGGAAGACTGGGCTAACAATAGACCCTCTTAGGCTTTTTGGATCGGACATCAACGTCTCCAAGGAAGTAAAGTATCTAGGTGTCATCCTGGATAACAAGCTGAGTTGGAATAGTCACATCGATGACAAGATCTAGAAGGGCAAGCGGGTATTGCATCAGTGTTAGAGAGTGTTCGGTCTCATGTGGGAGACTACTCCCTGAGCAGCGTACTGGATCTACATACGATGGTAAGGCCCTTAATAGTGTATGCTGCTGTGGTCTGGTGGAATAAGGTCACCCAAAAGACCGCGAAAAGCAAGTCAGATAGGGTGCAAAGAATGGCTTGTATTGGGATTACCGGAGCAATCCGGACGACCCCAGTAGAAGCATTGGAAGTGGTGTGAGCAAAAATATGAAATATGCACATATGCATATTTCATATGCGCATATTTCGCGACATATTTCCCGAAATTGGGAACTACATATTTGCCCATACACATACAAACGTTGCTCGAAGTTGTGATATACATAATCTATAGTAATATTACTTATAATTGTGGAATGTCAGAACATTGCGCCAACTGAGTTGCAGTTAGGTATGAAAATGCTGACAAAGCACTTTCCCACACAATTCGTAGTTCTGCACTTACGTAAGCATACCTGTGTAAACATACATGATAACTAAAATCACGCGGACTACTCATGTGTGTGAATATTAAAAAGTTTCTTTCTCACGTAGTATATACACACATGAGGAGTGCATCGATCGTGTACATAAACACATACATACATATACACAAGTGGTGTATGTTTTATGTTGGTATGTGGATAGACTGATATGTGGCTAGTGTTAGAAAAATGGCATATAAGCTGCCTGCTTACCGAAGGCAGTCGCTTTTGAGTTGTGAGCATTTAAGAAAGTGTAAATACTGCGATCCTTACTAGGCCCTCCAGTATTAGTGTAAAAGTGCAAAATACAAAACACCAGCAATAAAGCGAATACCCAAAACCGCAAGTATCATTGATAAAATATAATTGTTTTATTTCAGCCAACTAGTGTGTTAGACTCGAGGGATATTTAGGAGCTTAGATCTAGGTGCTAATCTTGTGCGTTAGGTACTTAGTGAGAGTTGTGGAAAAATAGTACACAACATTTTGGCGCAGCTGGTAGGATACTGCCAAATATCTTGTATATACAAGGTGTTTTTCGTTCAACGTTTAACGCAAGACAGGATATAATGCTAGTGTGTGTTTGCCCTTATGGGGTTAAAATGGACAAGAAATCCAACGAATCATTAGAGAGATAGACGTTGCAATAACCGAGTAAATCGACTTCGTGCGACTATTTAGAAATAAGGAATTAGAAGATTTACTAAAAGAAAAGGGCATATCAGAAGAATTTATAGAGAAAAGTCTTAAAACCTCGGTTGACTCTGAGCAGCGAAGTGCACTCCAGGCAAAACAGTGAAATCTCGAAAGAGAACGCTGTCTAGCACAGGAAACACTTCTTCGTCGCCGTAAACCAGTACGAAAAACACAACTAGAAGTACAACCTGAATTAAAGGTAAAAATGCGTAGTGATGAAATTGCACAGACCGTAAGTAGACTAATCCCACTACTCACTGGAGCGGAGTCTATAGATTTGAGGACCGAAGTACACCAGTTCTTTTCTGGGTGCGAATTAGCAAGAAAAGCCATAAAACCCGACGAGTTGGAAGATTTCGTAGCTTGTATAAAACAGCGACTATATGGTGTTGCTTATAACTTGATGCTAAGTAAGGAATTCGCTAATATAGAGCAATTGTATACACTTCTGCGAAACACATATTTGAAGACCGTTCGCCTGGAACCGCTCACGCACCAAATACAAGTCGCACCCCAACTACCTCAGGAAGATATACGTGTTTTTGCACGGAGATTCGTTGATTTAAGATCCACGGCGATACAGTGTATTAAGAATAGATACGGTGGGACCGGAGAGCAAGCGTTGTTAAAAGAGCTAGAGGGGTATGCGAGAACATTTGTTATATCAGGCCTTCAATACCCATTGTTAAAAACTTATATGCTAGGTAAAACGGGCACGTTAGAAGAATTAGTAGAGGAGGTCGTAAAGACGTATTCTGCTCGAAAAAGGACAACGGTTCAATCAGTTTAATATGAACTATATTCAAACGACGGTCACCAGACTGAGGCCAGTAATACAATGGCATTTCACCAGAACAGAAAAGACAAGATGCCACTCGGAATCAAGAAATATTAAAATAATAGCGTAAGTCCCCAAAATAACTAAAGAAAAGTTCCTGTCTGCTCCTTCTGCTACAAAAAGAGGTACATCAGAGACGTCTGTTTTAAGAGAAAAAACATGCCCTATTGCATAAAGTGTAAAAAATACGGACATGAGTTCAATTTGTCATGCACACCTTTCAGCAAAAACTGGTCACAAGGAAAAGGCAATCAAACACCTGCAACTATTAAGGGAGGTCAAGAAAGCAAAGGCCCTAATCGCGGAAAATTTGAGACCAAATGGTTTTTCTGTAAGAAGCCGGGACACAAGATCACCGACTGTTATAAACTCAAAGAATGAGAAAAAACCCAGGGAAACTATGGGGGACCAGGTA
Source organism: Megamerina dolium (assembly GCA_963854835.1). NCBI lineage: Eukaryota > Metazoa > Arthropoda > Insecta > Diptera > Megamerinidae > Megamerina > Megamerina dolium. Next base: position 49,606,477 of record OY978525.1, read on the forward strand.
CGGCCAATAAACCGGGAATCTAAAAATTTTGCTAAAAATAGGCCATCTGAAATGGAAGGTGTCAGTCATGCGTCGTTAGAGATTGTTGAACCATCTTTCCCATCCAGTAATAAGAAACATGGATACTGTTTGGGAGTTTCTGATGTAGATGATGTGTTCATTGAATTTCCGTGTGAGGAAGCAAAAAATGGAAAACTCATTTTACTTATTGACTCTGTGGCAGATACCACTTTAATAAAGTCACCAGTAATTGATGAATCTGTCAGCAAGAAGCAACTTTTAAGATTTGATTTTAGAACTACACATAATCTCTGAAGAGAGAGGGATACCTGCTGATGGTTTTATAGGTAGAGACAATTTATGGAACCGATCGGTTATCAATACTATCAAAAAGAAGCTGGTTTTCTTCGGTGAGCGAAGACAGCATTTGATGACTTTACCTATCAAACCGTTGAACGAGGGTAATAGAATACTACACACCAGTGAGGTTGTAGTACCTGGGAGAACTATGAAAGTAGTCCCCATTAAAGAAAATACGAATTGTGTGTGAGTACATGCATTTCGAACCTTCCTCTACTAACTGTCAAAATTTCATGGCATTTGGTTGACATTTAATGTTTATTGACATACATTTTACAAAACACGTGATCGTTTGATGTTGAAATTTCAACATGAAATTTAACGTGAAATTTAACACACAGCACTCATTGTTCATCAATTTTTGGCTCGGAATAAGGTCTGTGTGTTGAATCACCCGCCGTATTCACCTGATTTGGCACCGTGCGACTTCTTTTTGTTTCCAAAACTGAAATTGAAGTTGAAAGGATGCTTTTTTGATGCACATACAACGGGCTTCGACGAGGGCACTGGAGTCAATTCCGAGAAATGTGCTGGGACACGCGTTTGAATCACCATTAAATCGATGTAACAAGTGTATTAAATCATGAGGAGAATATTTCGAATAAATATACCGAAAAATTAGCAGATATCGAGTTTTAATTGTGTTTTCTAGAGGCTGTCTTAATACATATTTGTCCCACATTGTAATTTAATTTAATCATTTAGAACACGAAGAATACGACATAGCTGATAAAATATATAACATTAATGAAACTGATAGCCAAAAAAGGGTTATCAAAATATTTGAAACAATTAAGCTAGACGAAAACGTAAACATTGAGGAAAAGAGATCCATAGATGGAAGATGTTCAGTCGCCGCAATGCTTCTTCATTAATTTCTATTCATATATTATCTTAGTATTCATGTACCTTATTGATAAGTACTCTTAACTATCAATTATTGTATCCGAATATTCATTGTGCTTATAGTTTGACACTGCACTAATTAACTATACTAAACTAACGGTTCACTTCCAACGACCGAACACGTAATTCGTTTCTATTGTACATAGCTATGTAAGTTCTCTCTATAGAATATATTCAGTATCATTTTGCATTTCTTGTCGTTTAGACATAACAAATAAAAATTTATTTTGTAATTCTTTTCCATTGTACATAGCTATACATAACAAATAAAAATTGAATTTTTATATATACATCGTGAAGAATCAAATAGCCTTTTTTGATTTCTTTCAGAAGATTTCAGTCATTCCACGATGTATTTTTCTTGAAAGGCGATAAACTGTCTCACACCACAGGTATAAAACATACAATACCAATAAAAACAGACCAGGCGCCATTCAACCAAAGACAGTACAGGCTACCAGAAGCGCATAAGGAAGAAATCAATAAGCAAGTAAACAAAATGTTGGAAGACGACATAATTATTCCTAGCTCATCGCCCTGGAATTCCCCCATAATTTTGGTGCCAAAGAAACCGGGATAAGATGGTAAAAGAAAATGGAGCTACTAGCCTTTATTTTCTTACATTTCAGGAAATTAAATGACGCCACTATTAATCAAGTTAGGTCATTGTAGATATTTCACTACACTTGATTTGGCCAGTGGGTATCATCCAGTGTTATTGAGAGAATCAGACAAAGAAAAAACGGCTTTTAGTACAGGTGTTAGGCACTATAAATTAAATAGAATGCCTTTCGGCCTAACAGGAGCCCCTGCCACCTTCCAAAGACTAATGAACCACGTACTAACAGGACTTCAAGGTATAGATTTTTTTTGTCTACTTGAATGACATCGTCGTCTATGGTCGGAACTTGGCACAACATGAGTCGCGTTTACGAAGAGTGTTTGGACTTTTACGTAAACACAACATGAAGTTAAATACAGAAAAGTGCCAGTTTCTACGAAAAGCGATAATTTAGCTAGGACATAAATGCACTGAGGAAGGAGTGTTACCAGACCCTGGTAAGGTGGAATGTGTTAAAAATATTCCTGTGCCAAAAAATAAGAAAGATGTTCAGGTATTTTTAGGTTTAGTAAATTATTACCGAAAATTTGTTGAGAATATGGCTAGTATGGCACTGCCAAACAACAAAATACTCAGAAAAGACGCGAAATTTCAATGGACAGGCAAATATCAAAAAGTATTTGAAGATTTGAAGCAAGCAATTTAAACTACGCCCATTTTAGCCTACCCAGATTTTTCTAACTTTTTTGTGTTAACAACAGATGCGAGCATCGAGGCTGTATGTGCGATAGCCAATAGCCTTTGCAAACAGGGCGATCAGTGATACTGAGAAAAGGTATTCCACCATCGAAAAGGAATTCCTGGTCATCGTGTGGACTGTGAAAAATTATGGTGCTTATCTACTCGGTAGACCGTTCAAAATCTACACCGACCACCAGTCACTACGAGGAATTGAAAACCTATAGGACAGGACATCACGTTTAGCACGTTTCAGGTATAAATTGTCCGAATTTGATTTTGAGACAATTTATAAACCAGGTAAAAGAAATTTAAATGACGGTACTACGCAATTTTCACGATTAACCCTTAGAACGACATCAGGGTGCACTGAAAACTTTTTTCAAAATTAGAAACAATATTTAATTAAAAAATTGTAAAAAATGCCAAACCAACAAAAGTTCAAGGCTTATCAAAATGCCAGTAATATGAACTGACACGCCTTCAAGGCCGTTTGAAAACGTTTATATGAAAATGGTGGGAATTCTCCCAGCAACCATATCGGGAAATAAGTACATTCTTACTTTTCCGGACCATTCAAAAGAAAAGTTTTTCGATATTAAAAACGCCAAGAGACAGTATGACAGAAACATACACCCGATAAGTTTTAGAGTAGGAGAAAAGGTTTTAATAAATATCAAACGAGGAAAAACAAATTTAGTCCCATTTGGACTGGAACTTACGAAATAGTAAACATAAACATTTCAGTAACAACGAATATACAAATCGGACGAAAATGGAAAAAGTACCACAATAATTTAATAAAACCTTTCCACCAAAATTACATTAATATTAAATTCAATGATCCAAACCTTTAAAAAACCACCCTACAATAGCATAATACCGAATATGCAAGTTAATTTTATATTTTATTATATGTTATATAAAAAAATTTGTTTTTATTTGTTTATGGGAGCTTAAGCTCTTTATTTATTAATTATCAACTTAAGACTGACTATTACAAAATTGTTTTTCTTAAACGTAACTTATTTTTCTATGCACTAAAATTGTTGTCTCAACGTTTTCCCACGAGTTGAAAAATTATTTGGTGGCGCGTGTGCAACGTCAGCAAGACGGAATTGTTTATAGTGTTGGTGTTGAAATATTAGACGTATGCAGCAAAACAGAATTTGATGTGAAAATAAAATATTCAATGTGTTAACTGTGTTGAAATATTAGACGTATGCAGCAAAACAGAATTTGATGTGAAAATAAAATATTTGATGTGTTAACTTCTCCCCTCGTAGATTTCAAACGTAGATTTTGACGAAGTTGTTTTGTTAAAAAATTGGTTTAACCCTCCTATCGCTGCTGGTGTCAGTTGAATTGATTTTTTATTCCTTGTAGTGGAAATAAATTTTCCAATAGCTATTATAACAATTATTAGCATTATGGTAACTGAGAGGCTGATACCGTATTTTATTTTGTCTTCCTTCTCCAAACTACTAATGTATTTAGTGTTATTAGCGTTTAATTGGTGTAGCATTTGTAGGGAAAGTATTTCTTCAACGGTATTAGTTTTGGATAGTGGCTGAAGTATTGCCGGTAACGGTTTGCTTGTTATTTTTCCTTCATTGCGACAGGTTTTACCTTGAATCTCAATGGTAATGTTGCTGAAATGCACCAAAAATGTTCCATTTAGTAGGGTTGTTTCATTTCCAATTGTAATATCTCCATTGAATCTATTCAGGAATAGTATGCCGGGTGTAATTTCCTCTATTGTTGGGATGTGTTGGTTATTTACCACAGTGCAGTTTGGTGTACGACTTTTAAGTAGATTATTGATGCAAGTATCAGTGCTTAAATCTATTATATGATTACTTAAACATATTTCTAAATTATTATAATTTTTGCAATTATTTTTAATTCCATATATTTCTTTTTCGCAAATTAATATTTCGTTAAAATTTATTTTATTTATTCTCTTTTCATGTTTGACAGCTCTTACTTCGATTGTTTTGCAAATATCATTCTTAACAGTTGGTAAACTTATTATATTAATAATTAATTTTCCGTTAGTAGCAATTTTTATTTCGGAAAATTCTAAAGCTTCATCTAAATTAATAAATGGTAAATTTTCTCTGTTTACAATGTTTTTGGCTATACCAATTTCTTCATTAGATAAAATATAAGATTTTATTATATTAGCTTTTGCTTTCTTCTTTGGTTACTTCTAGCTTAAACGTTAATTTTAAAATAAGGTCATTCTTTGTGTGTTCATAATTTTCCATTACTTTTAAAATTTTATTGGTTATATTCGTTATTTCATTTACTTTTTCTATTGTTAGTTTATTAATCAAAAGTTGATTGTTATTATTTTCCAAGACATTATTCAATTTGCTTAAAACTATTTCGTGGTCATGGTGATCAGGACTACCTGCTAACCATTTCCATGCACTTCCTAGAAAATCCAAAGATCTTTTCCTTTTTCGAATTTGCAAATGGGTTTTAATCTGAGATATTAATAGGGATATGAACGGGTAGTGTGGATTATTTTCGAATTCCAGGGTTTTTGCCAAATGTTCTATGTTGTTTGTAATGTCGTTGTATTTATCGAGGTCCACTTCGTGAATAATTTTGAAATTTCCTGTCTGTATTCTTGCAACGGATTTTTCTACTGTGATTAGTTGAGAATTTGAATAATCCAGAATTTGTACGTCCGCATAGTTAAGTGGTATGAGTAGTCTGTAAATTATGTAAAAAAAAAAAAAAAAATAAATGTTCATTATGTTTAATTGCGTATTCTACTTTTGTGTATAATCTGTCCTTTCTCTGTCAGAACTGTACTATTTCTATCTTCAGCTACTATTTCTTTTGAATATGGCTTTGAAAGTTTTGTTCCTAGTCCTTTATTTCTTTTCATAAATATAACTTGCCCTGCTAAGTATGATTTAAAGTCAGTTCTGTCCCTATTATGATGTTCCATGTCCTGTTTTTGTTTCTTGGTAAGTCTTTCTATATTAGTTTGCCTAGTTCGATCTATGTCTTCTAGTGAAAAGTTGGCTGATCGTCCGAAGAATAAGTCAACTGGTTTCCTTTTTGTCACCGAGTGTATTGAGTGGTTATATTTAGCAACCGCTCTTTCCAATAGCTCTTCAAAATTACGGTGTCCTCCATTATTTTTTAGACACCTCATTATTTCAGTCAGAGTAGAGTGAAACTTTTCCACTTGACCGTTGGCCGAGAATTCAGTGATGGCTCATTATCTATTACCAACCTTGTTGATACTCCAAAAGAAAATAATATGTCTCTCATTGGTCTTCGTATGTCCTCTATAGAACGGCTTTTAAGTATTTTAGCCTGTGCATATTTTGAAAATTTGTCTAATGCTGTCATCACTGCTCTTCCTTCAGTCAAATAAATGTCAATGTGTAACATCTCTCCTGCGCGTGTTGGCAGTGGTGTATCGGTCAGTTTAGGTTTGTTCGGATGTCGTTCGTATTTGTTTTCCTTACATATTGTGCAATTCTGAGTTATTCGTTTAAATTTACTTGTCATTCCGGGGAAATAATACTTTACGAGTATTTGGGCTTTATTTTCGATTGCATTTCTATGTGCCCTACAGTGAGCTTCTAATATAATTTCTTCCTGTTGCTGTTCATTAGTTATATCCTATACAATTATTTGTGTGTACCTAGTTTTATAATTACGAAAATGTTCTGGATATAAATTTTGTATTATTCCCATGATTCTTTCTTCTGTGCAAATTCCGTTTATTACAGAAGGATTTAGTCTCCTTTTCAGATGCTGTATTAAATTTTCTCTATTGAATTCCGGTTCGGTAATGGTATGACGATGGACTGTAGGAAAAATAATTTGAAATTGATAACTTGATATATCTCCAATCTTTAGAAATATTTGATTCTTAAAATGAACAGTTCCCGTTAAATTATTAATTTGTGTAGTCATTCTTCAAAGAGCGTCGGCTACAATATTTGTTTTACCTGGCTGATAATTTAATTCATAGTTATATTCTTCAAGTATGACTTTCCACCTTTTCATTTTGTTATTGTGGTTCTTATGACTTAATGCAAATGTCAGTGGTTGGTGGTCTGTGGTTATTTTTACCTTTTTCGAGCCATACAGATGATTGCGTAGGGAGGTTAGGGCCCAGATTATTGCCAACATTTCCTTTTCGTTTGTGGCATAGGCTTCCTCTGTTCCTGACAATGTTCTTGAAATGAACGTAATGGGTTTTTTATTTTGGGAAAGGACTGCACCTATGGCATGGTTTGAAGCATCCGTAGTGAGTTCGAATTCGACTTCAAAATCCGGATGAGAAAGTAAAACATCGTCTGAGATCAGGATGTTTTTTATCTTCTCAAGTGCTTCTATCGCCTCCTAATCAAGTGAGATAACCTTGTTTTTTGATGCATTTTTACCCACATTGACAACATCTCCTCTGAGCATGGATGTTAATGGTTTTGCTATTTTCGCATAATCTCTAAAGAACCGTCTATAATAGCCTGCGATACCAAGAAAGGAGCGGAGTTTTTTCAAACTTTTTGGAACTGATATTTTTGCTATAGCCTTTACTTTGTCTGGGTTAGTTTTGATCCCTTCTATACTAATAATAAATCCTAGAAACTCGACCTCACTTTTCATAAATTCACACTTGTCGAGTTGTACTTTCATGTTTGCTTCTGACAGTGTTTTAAGAATTGCTTTTAAATTTTGGAAATGTTCTTCTTCATTTTTCCCAAATATAATAATGTCGTCTATGTAGACGTTACATCTTTTCCCTATGTGTGGTCGGAGAATGTCGTCGAGTGCAGCCTGAAATATTGAAGTTGCATTTTTGAGCCCGAAAGGGAGTCTCAAAAATTCATATTTGCCATTATTAATTGAGTAAGCAGTTTTCTCAACATTTTCCTCTTTTAATCGTATCTGATGGAAACCACTTTTAAAGTCAATGATAGTAAAGTATCTATTTTTCCCAAGATTCGCAAGAACCTCATTAATCTCAGGTATAGGATATCTGAAAGGAATGGTCACAGAATTCAATTTCCTGTAATCAATTACCATTCTGTACTTCTTTTCACCTGAGGCGTCCTATTTTTTTTCCACGATCCATACGGGGGCATTGTATGGCGATTTGGACGGTTTGATTATATTATTGGCTAGCAATTCTTCAATCTGTTTTTCGACCTCTGACTTCAGAGCCATAGGATATGAATAAATTGGGTTGCCTGTAGCTGTGCGTATTTCACCCTTAATGTTGGTGGTGTAGGTTAACCTTTCATTTGGATCTGTAAACACATTAGAACATTCTTCAACAATCTCATAAAGTTTATTCTTTTGCAATTCTGTAAAGTGGGATAGTCTCAACTCAATATTGTTGACCGATTGAGATGTTTTTTGTTTCAATGGGACTCTTATAGCGTTGCTTATAGTCATAAAATTTTTATCAGTATGAATAATCGCCTTGATTTCTCTCAATGTGTCATTTCCAATTATTCCATGGAATGTTTCCAAGGTTGGAAGGATATAAAATATTAGCTTTGGTGTATCTGGACCGAAAATGTTTACGAATGTATGATGTGTTATTTCTATTGTTCCGGCAACTGTACTTATATGGAATGGTTTATCATTTAAAATAGGATTACGAATTCGAGTGGATTGGATATAATTTTTATTTGATCCGGTATCAATTAAAAATTCTAGTGTGTCCTCATCCTTTTTAAGTTCGAAGTATGGGAGTGAAGACGGGACTAGTCTAAAAAATAAACGCTGTCTATTTCATTTCCGTCATTAGAGACAGGATTCGTATCCTCTACTTTTTCTGGGTTATCAAGTGGATAACAGGGGTCATAATAAATTTCTCGATCATAGTACTGGGCATCATTTTGGTAATCTTTATTAAAATTTATGAAATGGTTTTGTTGTATCTGCTCTATGTTATCAAGCGGATAACAAGAATTATAATATTCGTATTGGTCATAGCATCGACCATCATATCGAGCATCATTATTGGTGTTCATGAAATAATTTCGTTGCAACTTAGGAGGAATACCACCAGAGGTTGCGTGTGGGGGTTTCTGGGCAAATTGATAATTTCTTTGGAAATTTTGATAATTTGCGTTCTTTGATCTTATTGATTGGTCGACTTCCATAGGTTGAGGGGGTTTCGGTGGAAAATTTTGCCTATTATTAAACCCTGTAAAATTTGGTCTTAGATTTGCTTGGCTAAACTGGTGTGGAGCAAATGGTAGTGGTATATTTTGAAAGTGTGGCTTGGGTGGATATTGTTTAAAATGGGGTGGCATATGAGCCAATTCTAGATAAAAGACTGGCCTTGAAAAATGATGTGGCTGCTGCATTACTGGTGGTGGTTTATGTATGTTGCCACGCGAATGATTATGAGTTTGCTCTGAAATGCATATTGTTCAGTTTCTGGCACAAATTGAGTGCCTGTGGTAGTGAAGTTGGTTCCCTAATGCTTAGTAGTCTGGGTAAGTCGCCGTTCAGGCCTCTTACGAATGTATCGAGAGCCTTTTCTTGATAGGAATTTATCTTGGCACCTTTTGCTTCTTCTGATATATCCAAACACGATACTTTGTCCAGAAGCAATGACAGGTGTTCATAGACCTTTTTGTAGAATTCTGTTATTGCCAAGTTTTTTTGGAGCAGGGTGGATATCTGGTATTCTCATGTACCAATATCCCTCTTGTCTGCATAATGCATCATTAATACCTTTTTAATTTTATTCCAATTAAGTGGGGTTCTATAAGATTCCAGAGCAGTGTCTGCTTCACCGGTAATCTTATGTCTAACTGTATGTAATATTGCATAATGTTTTGAACTACCTTCTATGGACTTAAATATTTCAAATATGCGATCCACGGACTTTCGCCATGAATTGAAGTCGCCACTTTTACCATTGAATTCTCTAAGGGAATTAACTATATCGGAAATCTTATCTACATCACGAATGGATCCCCCTGGGAAATTATCATTGTTATCTCTTGCCTCAAATTCTTTAAAAGGATTTAAAATTTCCTGAACCTTAGCCGAAATAATCTTTTCTAAGTCAGCACACTTTATAGTAATTGTGTCCTGATTCCTTGCTGCAGCAGCTGCAGCGCTTATGCTTGCGCCAGACACACTAGGACTATTTGTCGAAATTGACAGTCTAGAGAGAGTGTCCTGTATGGTACTTAAGGTATTTTCCGTCATGACTTCGGAAAAAGGGTTCTTTATTGAAGGGAGGAAAAGAAATTTTAAGATTAACTTGGATTTCTTTCTTTGAAATTTTTGCAATATTTAGGTTATTTCTTCGGAAACTTCTCAAATAATAAATTTTAATAAATTTTTAACTTTAATTAATTTAAATTTTTTTCTTGAACTAACAGTTATTTTAATAGTTTAGATGTTCACACAATACCAAAGAAAAGAGAACTCTTATGCAAATTAATGTGATTACTACCGTGGAAAATTTATTTCTTAAGCTATTTTATTCTCAATATTATTTTATAAACGTTATTTTAGCAAAATTATTAAGAAAAAAAATTTTCATGCAATTCTTTAAAAAGTTAACGCGTCGTTAATTTTATATTTTCAATTATCTTATCTAGTAAATGTTCAATTTTTCAAACTTTTTAGTTGTCTGAATTATTTCACTTTTTAGAACTATTTCTAGACTTTACTAAGCTTTACTTTTTATATTGAAACACTTTTCACTTTACCGATATTGGGTCCCTACTCGGGCGCCAGTTAATTTTATATTTTATTATATGTTATATAAAATATTTGTTTTTATTTGTTTATGGGAGCTTAAGCTCTTTATTTATTAATTATGAACTTAAGACTGACTATTACAAAATTGTTTTTCTTAAACGTAACTTATTTTTCTATGCACTGAAATTGTTGTCTCAACGTTTTCCCACGAGTTGAAAAATTATTTGGTGGCGCGTATGCAACGTCAGTAAGACGGAATTGTTTATAGTGTTTGTGTTGAAATATTAGACGTATGCCTCAAAACAGAATTTGATGTGAAAATAAAATATTCAATGTGTTAACTGAGTTGAAATATTAGACGTATGCAGCAAAACAGAATTTGATGTGAAAAAAAAATTTTGTTAGGTTTTTATTCTGTGAACGTTTAATTCTATTTGAATTACCTTGTTCGATCACTGGATTCTGTTAATAATAACTGCAACACTTATTTTATAGAACTATATACAACAACAATTTATTTAATAATCTCTATTTACAATCAACTCTGTTTACAATCAACTATTTACTATAACACTTAAATGTACTTCCAACTTTTGCCTCTGTATCAATGTTTTCGCAATCACGTTCGGAATTAGATTGATTTTTCTTCTCAACACTGGCTCTATTTATACTCTGTTGGCAACACCCCAGAATCTTCCGTTATCGAGATTCTTCTCTTCCTTACTCGTTGGCTTGTTCTGGTTATCGCTTATTTCTTTTTGTTGACATTCATGTCGATGCTGCCAATAGTGTCAGTCACAATAGTGATGAGTAACCAACTATCGATACTCGTTACAATATTCAATATGTTAACTGTGTTGAAATATTAGACGTATGCAGCAAAACAGAATTTGATGTGAAAATAAAATATTTGATGTGTTAACTTGCATATAAGCATGAGAACGAAACATACAAAACAAAGATACGCGAGTATTAAATATTTAGGCTAAACAAAATACATAATACAACAAAAAATGCAAAAAACAAAACAAAAAACCTATAACAAACTTACAAAATAATAAAATTTACAACCAATATAATTAAACGCTTTATTAATTAAATGATTACACGATATATGTATATAGATGCACAATATTTAAACGCTTTATTAAATAAATGATTACACGATATATGTTACAAATATTGCAATGCGCGGAATGGCACGATCTCGATAGATGTTAAAGGACCGAAAAGAATAAAGATGAAAACATCGGTCGATCAGCACGAACCGCGAGAACCCAACATAAAAGGTGGATTTATGTGGAGAGTTGGGTTGCCATATGGTAAGTATGAAAGGTAAGGTAGGTATAACTTGTTTTAGGGGGACGTAAGTATAATTAATTCATTAGATATATTCTATTTCATTATTTATTTTCTTCTTTCAGGGACTGACCATATGGCTTGTCTAAAGGGATTTAGACATCGCGGCTCGCATGCACTCGTGCATTAATTGAGTGCATCTCGTAGACGAGACAGTGAGCCGATCGCGTCCTCGATCGCTCGAGCTGTCCTCCTCCCTCTGGCTTGTGTTCATCGCCAAAAACCAGCGGCAATACCGCAGAGCGTGGAGCCAATGACAAAGTTGGCACCGATGATGATCGCTATGGGCGGAACTGGAAAGATAGAATTGAAAAACGAAATTAGCTTAAGGGCTTGAGCCAAAGTCTGATAGCGAAAAAAAAAGATATTTTTTTTTGGATATTATGATTTTACGCGAGCGGCAAAATACATAATTTTACTATGGGCCGCTTGAGAACGGCCGATTTGGTCCGAATATCTGCGACACGGATGTGGCCGTCAGATCCTCGATACAAATGAGTGACGCGTCCGAGACTCCATTCGTTGGGGGGCAGCAGCTCATCCCTGATGACCACCAGTTGACCTACTTCCAGCTCCTTTTGAGAGTGTTGCCATTTGTAGCGTTTGTGCAGATCTTGTAGGTACTCAGTTTTCCATCTGCGGCTAAACTGATGGTGAAGCGCCTTGAGTTTTTCCCATCGGTTTATTAGGGATATATCTTCCGAGTTGGGTTCGGGCAAGGCCGTTAGTGGAGCACCTCGCAGGAAGTGACCTGGAGTTAGCGCTATCAATTCGTTGGGATCTTGAGAGAGGGGAGACAATGGTCTAGAGTTGAGCACGGCTTCGATTCTACAGAGCAGAGTTGAGAACTCTTCGAAGCGGAATTTGTGATTGCCGGCAGTATTTTTGAGCTGAGCCTTAAAGCTTGTGACTGCCGACTCCCAGAGACCGCCCATGTGAGGCGCACTGGGAGGAATAAAAACCCAGTCAATACCTTGCGGAAAGTATTGGGCCAGAATATCTTTGGACACCTCCTTAGAGAATTTGAGGAATTCTTTACTCATGGCTCTTTGAGCTCCAACGAAAGTTGTACCATTATCCGACATGATTTTGCGGAGAAGGCCCCTTCTGCCAACGAATCTGGCGAATGCGGCGCGGAATGCCTCTGTAGAGAGATCAGAGCACAATTCCAAATGAATGGCCTTTGTGGAAAAGCATACAAATACAGCCACATACCCTTTGAGAAAGACAGCAGTTCGAAGCGTAGATGCTTTAATTTGAAATGGGCCTGCAAAATCAACACCTGCGGTCGCGAAAGGTACCGACAAGATACACCGTTCAGGCGGCAGAGCTTCCATAATCTGTGATCGAACGTTTTGTTTGTGGATGGTACAAACTTTACATAGAAAGACGAGGAATATAGAATTCTTGACGAGCCATTCGGAACATGAGCTTTTGTTCTGCGTGTAGGAGCAGAGTATGGAGAAACTCGAGGTACAAAACGCAAAATCGGGATTTTTCAGGAAGAATTATTGGGTGGCGCTCACTATAACTAAGACCAGAATGAGATAATCGACCATTTACTCTCATGAGATTTTCCTTGTCGATAAAAGGATTTAAAGTCAGCAAAGAGCTTTTATTGCTGACTGCGGTTGAGCTGAGAAGAGCCTTCAGCTCTTTGGGAAAATATTGCCATTGGGCTAACGAGATTAGCCGGCTTTTTGCGAAACGAATTTCGTCCTGCGAGAGTGAGGAATTCGAAATTGGAGAAGATTTTCGCAATTTAGAGAGTCCGTTATGGACAAAACGGAAAACGTAAGAAATCACACGTAGTGCCCTTGAAAATGATGAGAACCGATCGAGAATGTCGGTATGGTCATCTAACGTGAGAAGAACCTCTACTTTCCTTTGCTCGGGGGGCAAAGTACTGGAAAGTGTTGGTTTTGGCCAGGCTTCTTCGGGGTGATGAAGCCATGCAAGGCCATTCCACCAAAGAGCATTGGACACAAGATCTTGGAGCTTGCATCCGCATGTACCCAAATCAGCTGGATTTTCGCTGCTGATGACATGGCGCCAGATAGCATTTCCAACGTTTTGGAGTATCTGGGCTGTACGATTAGCGACGTACGTTTTCCATGTGTGAGGTGGTTTTTCCAGCCATGCGAGAACGATTTGAAAATCGGACCAGAAAAATATGTCTGAGAGTTCGACATCTAAAGTTTCTTTAACGGACTTGGATAGGTGCCAAAGTAAAACGGCGCCACACAATTCCAAACGTGGTAAGCTGGCCGTCTGCAGAGGTGCAACTTTTCCTTTAGCGACCAGTAAATGACAGGATATTTGGTTATTCATGTCCATTGATCGTATGTACAGGGCTGCACAATACGCTTTCTCTGAAGCGTCACAAAATCCATGAAGCTGGATTCGCTTCTTGGGAGAGAATTGTACCCATCGAGGGATTTCGATGAGACCAATGAACGAAATGTTCTCCAGAAATACATTCCATTTGATGAGCGATCTGGATTTCACGCATTCATCCCAGTCGGTGCCTTCTAACCAGAGCTCTTGGAGAAGCAGCTTGGCTTGAGTCATGATGGGCGAGAGCCATCCTGCCGGGTCAAAAAGTTTCGCAACGGCAGATAAAATTTGACGCTTGGTAGCAGCAGAATCTAGAAGTTCTGATTTTGGTATATTTTCTAAAATTTTAGGATGATTTTCAGTAATCTTTTGTAATGGAAATCCTGCGGAGTTGAGGACTTGTATCACTTGAGATAAAGATTCTACTGCATCTGGAATTGTATGTGAACCAGATAATACGTCATCCACATAGGTTTCTTTGAAGATTATTTTTTCCGCGAGAGGGAAATTCTTCTTGGAATCCTTAGCCAATTGTTGCAGTGTTCTAATGGCTAAATATGGAGCGCAATTTACACCAAATGTGACTGTCTTCAACCGGAAGTCTTGAATTGGAGAATTTGGTGACCTGCGAAAGAGAATTTGCTGAAAATCCTGGTGGTCATGGTGGACAAGAATTTGTCGGTAGATCTTTTGTACATCACCATTGAAAACGAATTGATATAGTCGCCACCTCAGGATGAGAACCATGAGATCTGGTTGTAATGTGGGACCAATATGTAATACGTCGTTAAGAGAATGGCCTGAGCCGCTGCTTCTTGAGGCATTAAAAACAACACGCACTTTGGTGGTTTTTTTTTCTGGCCTCACCACTGCATGATGTGGCAGGTAAAAGGAGAAATACTTGCCATCAGAGATGATTTCATGCGAGCCTGTGGGTTCCATATGATCCAGCGTGAGGTATTCTTCGAGAACCTCATCGTAAATGGCTTTGAGATCGCCTTTCTTTGAAAAATTTTTCTCCATACTGCGAAATTGATTATAGGCTATGGTTCGGGAGTGACCAAGAGCCGTAAGAGCGGGAAAACTGGATTTAAATGGAAGCCTGACCACATATCTTCCATCTGATGCGGTCCTATGATAGTAGCCTTCACAGGCTATATCTTCTTCCGATACTTGAGCTGGCTGATTGACTTCTTCCTGTTCCCAAAACTTCCTTAGTTGAGAACTAAGAAGTTCATTGGAAACTTCCTCTACCTGTACCGAGAATTTTGACACTTTTTGAGAGATAGGGCCACTAATTATCCAGCCAAATATCGTATTCTGTGCGAGAAGGCTTCCACAGATATTATGGCGGATTCCGGTTAGGAGGATTTGAGGAATCAAATCACTACCTATGACCATGTCTATTTGCGCCTGCACGAAGCAATTCAGGTCAGCCAAATCTAACATTTCGAATTGCTGCCAATCGAGCTTAGAAATTTTAAATGTGGGTAGAAATTTGGTCAATTGTGAGAGTACAATTGCCTGTGTCTGTAACTTTTTATTAGCATTTGGGGCGACTAACGTAACGGTACAAGTCTGGTTAGAGTTTTGGATGGTTTTACCACCCATTCCAGAAATTTCGACGTGAGTTGCTTGCTAAGGAAGCCTCAGCCGATTTTGTACCTTGGTAGAGATGAATGTTCGTTGAGAACCTTGGTCGATGAGTGCTCGAACCTTGTGAAGTTCTCCAAGATGCTCTATAGAGACAAGAGCTGTGGGCAAAAGAGTTCTTTCTTCATTTGAGGTGAACAATGCTTGCACCTTTGAAGAAGACTTGGAGCATGATGAGCAGGGTTGCTCATCTTCGGATGATCGGTCCTGAGATCTCCGGTTTCTCGAGTTTCTTGAGGGGGTTATCGTCTGCTGCGTGCTCTTTTTCTTATTGTGCGGCTGAAGCGTGGAGGTTTGCGCCAAAACCTTGGTGTTCCTACTGGGAATATTGTCTGCTGGTATGTGAAGCATCGTGTGATGCCTTCGCTGACATTGCAAACAGGAGTGTTTGCCTTTGCAGTCCCGTTTATGGTGAGTAAAGGCCAGGCAGTTCTCACAGAGACTGTGTTCTCGAACTAGCCTCACTCTATCACGAACAACTAACTTTTTAAACCGCTCACAGGATTTAAGAGAATGTGCGGCTTCGCAGATTGGACAAGAGAATGTCCGATTGCTTTCTGCAAAAAAGTTTTGGGTTTTGTTCTGGGGTCTGTTTTGTAGAAATCCTGATTTGTTTGGTTTGACGCTGTTGAACCTCTCCACGACTTCATACCTGAGAGTCAAGAATTCGTTCATCTGCTGCCATGTTGGAAGATCCTTGCGGGAACTTAGGGATTGTTCCCAGAGAGCCAAGGAATCTTCAGGCAGTTTTGAACAGCAGATATGCACCAGGATCGGGTCCCAATTCTCTGTCGAGACGCCTTGAGAGGATAAGACGGAGAGAGAATTATTGATCGGTTGAAGAGAGTTTTTATTTGCTTATCGACCAGAATTCGCTTGTTTCCGAAGCGGGCCTTTAGCGCATTCCATGCCAACTCGAAATTTTCGTTGTTGAGCGCGTACTGCTTCACAATAGCTCCAGCTTTTCCTGCAGTTTTGTATCGGAGATGATACAGTTTTTGGGCAGAAGAGAGTTTAGGGTGGTTTATGTAAACCGCCGTAAACATGTCGCGGAAGGACGTCCACTCTTCGTACCCGCCGGAAAATGTTTCGGTATCACAAGTAGGAACAGTCAGGCAAATCGCGGAATTATTTGCCTGCTCTGTTGCAGAAATGGAGTTAATTTCTGCTTGTGATGGAAGTTCCAATCTGGAGGCCGATTGAACTTCTAAGAGATCCGAAATCTGTGCTTTTATGGTGTGCACGCGCTCTTGGCAGAGTTCCATTTTATTTCTCGCTGCCATTTTGAAATTACTGGGCAGCTCGTCCTCATCCGTTAAACCTACTCTTCTAAACGTGGACTTGACTTGATCATAATAGCAGCTCAAGTCCTCGAGCTTAGCCTTCAGGAGAGAAGGCGTTAAGTCTTCAACCGGAATTGTTGAAAACTTCGTGCAGAAATGCACCAGGTTGTCCGCCTCGAAAATGAACTCATTCATGGAGGGGTCATAAGCTCTTTTCCTAGGGGTTTTCTTTGTTTCGGATGGAACTTTTGGCATTTTTTCCATTGCGCCTTTTGGAATAGCGCCAGCTGACTCTGCCCTACGACCTTCAGAGGCTATTTCCTGCTTTTCTGGTGATTTCGTCACTGGCATATTTGACCGAATCTATCAAGGTTTGTGGAGTGAAGAAAGTATCAAGAAAATGCACCAAAATGCACTGACCGATTATGCGTCGATATCGATATAGAGAAATGTATCGATCGATCGATAACAGAAATGTTATCGATATAATGTGTAAATTAGAAAAATATATATATGGGAATATATATAAAGAAGAAATATGTATATATTTAAGGGAATATATATATACCGAAGAAAATATATATGAGAATATATGTATAGATGTATATATATATGTGGATATATAAAATTGAAACGAATTATGTATATATACCCGTGAATATATATACCAAAATGCAATATATATATGAAAATATATAAAGAGATGAAATTTGTGTATATATATGAGAATATATAGAGATGAAATGTGTATATATATAAGTGAAAATATTTTTACGTTTTTATTCTGTGAGCGTTTAGTTCTATTTGAATTACCTTGTTCGATCACTGGGTTCTGTTAATAATAACTGCAACACTTATTTTATACAACTATATACAGCAACAATTTATTTACTTACTTACTTATGTGGCCATAACAACCGAATATCGATTTAAGTTGAAAATAACATGCTTCGCCAGCCATCTCTGTTCTTCGCTAGCTGGCGCGTTAGAAATTCCAAGCGCCGTCAGGTTCTCCAGTACTTGGTCTTTCCACCGGAGGTTTGGTCTTCCTCTTTTGCGTCGTCCTCCAGCGGGTTCCGAATATAACACCTTCTTAGCTGGAGCGTGTTCTTCCATTCGCTCGACATGACCTAGCCAGCGCAGCCGCTGGATTTGATGCGCTTTACTATGTCAATATCGGCATACAGCTCGTACAGCTCATGGTTGTACCTTATTCGGTACTCGCCACCAACGCAAATAGGTCCAAAGATCTTGCGTAGGACTTTTCTCTCGAAAACTCCAAGTATTCGCTCATCCGAGGTGGAAATTGTCCAGGCTTCAGCGCCATATGTTAGGACAGGCATGATGAGAGACTTGTAGAGTGTAGTTTTCGTTCTTCGAGAGAGGGCTCGACTTCTCAATTGCTTACTCAGCCCAAAGTAACACCTGTTAGAAAGAGTTATCCTACGCATGACCTCCAAGCTGACGTCATTACTGCTGTTAATGCTGGTTCCAAGATAGACAAAGTCCCTTACTACTTCAAAAGCGTAGTTGTCAACAGTGACGTGCTGTCCAAGACGCCGGGACTCTTTGTTTGTTGACACTAGATACTTAGTCTTGCCCTCGTTCACCGTGAGACCGTTCCGACGCGACTCTCTTTCCAACTCTGAGAATGCTGCACTGACTGCTCGCGTGTTCATGCCGATTATGTCAATATCGTCGGCATACGCTAACAGTATGACACTTTTGTTGAAGATAGTGCCATTATGTCGTAGATCAGCAGCTCGTATTATTTTCTCCATAATAAGATTGAAGAAGTCGCACGATAACGAATCACCTTGTCTGAAACCCCGTTCGGTATTAAACGGTGCGGAGAGGTCCTTCCGAATTTTCACTGCACAACGGGAGTTATGCAGTGTCATTCTACAAAGTCGAATGAGCTTTGCAGGAATACCGAACTCAGACATTGTTGCGTAGAGGTAATCCCTTACCGGACTGTCGAAAGCGGCTTTATAATCAACAAATAGGTGGTGTGTGTCGATCTGTTTTTCTTGGGTCTTCTCCAGGATTTGGCGCAGTGTGAAAATCTGGTCGATGGTGGATTTACCAGATCTGAAGCCACACTGATAAGGTCCAATCAGGTTGCTGAGCATAGGCTTCAACCTTTCACACAGTACGCTCGATAGAACCTTGTATGCGATGCTCAGGAGACTTATTCCACGGTAGTTGGCGCAAATTGTGGGGTCTCCTTTTTTATGTACAGGACAGAGAACACTGAGCCTCCAATCATCAGGCATGCTTTCATCCGACCATATTCTGCTTATGAGCTGGTGCATGCGGGTGAGCAGCTCATCAGGCCTTAACCAACTCGGCAGGCAGGCCATCAGCACCTGCAGCTTTGTTGTTCTTCAGCCTTAAAATGGCCGTTTCAACTTCGTCATAGTCGGGTGGTGGAACATCAACACCATCATCTGTAATTGGGGTTATCGGGCATTCTCCTCCACTGGCGGAATTGTTCGTAGTATCGCCATTCAGTAACGTGGAGAAGTGTTCCCTCCATAGGCTCAGTACACTCTGGACATCCGTAACCAGATTCCCATTTCCATCACGACAAGAAGAGGCTCCGGGATTTAAACCTCCACTTAGGCGCTTGATCTTTTCGAAGAATTTTCGAGTCTCATTCTTGTCGGTACACATCTCTATCTCCTCACACTCACGTCTTTCCAACTCCCTCTTCTTCCGCTTGAAAAGACGTCTCTCTGCACTCCTTTTCTCTCTGTACCGCTCCTTAACAGCTCGCGTTGCGCCTACACGCAGGGTTCTTCTGTAGGCGGCGTCTTTCTCTGCGGTAGCGTCGCGACACTCCTGATCATACCACTCATTCCTCAGAGGCCGGTAGTAACCGATTACCTCCTCGGCAGCAGTAGTCATGGAGTGGGATATATGTGTCCACCGTGCGCATGTATCATCAAGTGGGGGAGTGTTCTGCATAAGCAGATTCGATAGTCGAGTGGAAAATGCATCTGCTGTCTCTGGTGATTGCAGCTTACTGACGTCGAGCTTTCTCTGTGTGGGACTTCTCTTGTTATTTGCGACACATAAGCGTGTGCGCACCTTAGCTGCAACAAGGTAGTGATCCGAGTCGATGTTGGCACCACGGATCGATTTCACGTCCATCACACTGGAAGCATGCCTTCCGTCAATCACCACATGATCAATTTGGTTTCTTGTACGATGATCTGGAGACAGCCATGTCGCTTTGTGGATGTCGAGATGCTGGAATCTGGTACCACCAATTACCATGTTTCGTGCTGCGGCGAAGTCGATCAGCCTCATTCCGTTATCGGAGGTGTTCTGGTGGAGGCTGAATTTTCCGACAGTTGGACCAAAGGTACCATCTTTGCCCACCCTGGCATTAAAGTCGCCAAGCACGATTTTGATATCGTGGCGGGGGCAGTGTTCATAAGCTTCTTCGAGGCGCTGAAAGAAGCTCTCCTTGGTCACATTGTCCTTCTCATCCGTCGGAGCGTGGGCACATATAAGGCTGATGTAGAAAAATTTTGACTTGATGCGGATTGTGGGCAGCAGTTCGTTCACAGGCGTGAACTGTGAGACAAGATGTCGTAGTCTCTTTTCGAGGACATCAACCAGCTGGATAGAGGCACCCTCCCTATAAAGGGATCGGACATTCCAGGTGCATATCCGTAAATCGTGGTCCTTTTTTCGTTTGCGGGGGTCATCAACAAAAGCGGTAGTCCTTATCCGAGGCATATTTGTTTTTTTTCATTGGGGGGGGTTTTTATGTGGCGGGTCCCAAACCCAACGCACAACCTCTAACCGAGGAGATTTTCGCCACTCACTTCAGCCGCCTCCCAGCGGGTGCCAGGAAGACGTTGCCCGGTGGTCGCCACATGGAGGGCCCCCATTAATAATAATGAAAGCGCCATCACAGAGTAAGCAGAGCAAGCTATATGACTACCCCTCATTAACAAATAAAGGTATCATCACATAGCGCTCAGATCAAACTACATGACAGCCAGTGAGTTGACTTGCGATGAGTTCAACAAGGATTGCGCTAGCCCCACCTGGTTGAGGCAGTTAGACACGTTACCTTGCGAAAACACCACCAGACCACCAACAATTTATTTAATAAACACTATTTACAATCAACTCTGTTTATAATCAACTATTTACAATAACACTCTAATGTACTTGCAACTTTTGCCTCTGTATCAATGTTTTCGCAATCACGTTCGGAATTAGATTGATTTTCCTTCTCAACACTGGCTCTATTTATACTCTGTTGGCAACACCCCAGAATCTTCCTTTATCGAGATTCTTCTCTTTCTTTCTCGTTGGCTTGTTCTGGTTATCGCTTATTTCTTTTTGTTGACATTCATGTCGATGCTGCCAATAGAGTCAGTCACAATAGTGATGAGTAACCAACTATCGATACTCGTTACACTGCCCTCCTCTTAACCTTGTTCGTCCCGAACAAGTTTTTATACTTCCCCTCGATATGGCGCAAGTCGCTCCAAGTGCACTACTTTAAACTTTGCTCTTTTATTCCAGGCACGTTGAATACGATACACTACGTCATTTATCTTTGCTATAATCTCATATGGTCCTTCCCAATGAGTCCGTAGTTTAGGAGACAGGCCTTTCTTTCGTTGTGGATTATGAAGCATTACAAGCTCTCCTTCA
Organism: Megamerina dolium; assembly: GCA_963854835.1. Classification (NCBI taxonomy): domain Eukaryota; kingdom Metazoa; phylum Arthropoda; class Insecta; order Diptera; family Megamerinidae; genus Megamerina; species Megamerina dolium. Next base: position 49,628,074 of record OY978525.1, read on the forward strand.
TAGAACCCTTTTGAATTTGCTTTCAAGGCATACCTGGCCTTCATCTTATCGCTTATCATCTGCGACCGCTCTCTGATGAACCGATGTACTTCATCCAACTTTTCCCGCTTTTCGCTAGTATAATTACCTTTGGTTGATCTCGTTGGTGTTACGAATCCAAATTTTAAATCAGCTGTCAGTCTTAACTCGTTTCTGAAAATTGCCATTGCTGGTGTAGTAGCCGTCGTATCATGTTGTGCGCATCGATATGCCATGAGGAACATTGATATATGTACATCCCAGTCTCTTTGGTATTTATCTACGACTTTTCTCAAATATTCCTCCAAGGTACGGTTAAATCGTTCTACCATGCCATCAGATTGTGGATGCAAAGGTGTTGTAAGAGTTTTGTATATACCCAGCATACGGCATATCTCTTGGAATACAACTGATTCGAAATTTCGACCTTGGTCTGAGTGTAACTCCATCGGTACACCAAAACGAGTAACCCATTGGTTGACGAATACATCCGCAACTGTACTAGCTTCCTGATTTGGAATGGGGTATACTTCAGGCCATTTACTGAAGTAATCTATAACCACCAGAACATACTTGTTTCCTGCGTTGCTTATTGGAAATGGTCCAGCTATGTCCATAGCAATTCGCTCGAATGGAGCACCCACGGTGTATTGGTGCATCTTACCTCGACTTTTCTTAGTGGGACCTTTGGCCATTGCACATTGCTTACACTTCCGAATCCAATCAGCGACATGGTCATGACATCCAACCCAATAAAATCGTTTCTTTATTTTCTCGACGGTTTTGGTGATTCCCAAATACCCTCCACTGGAGGCATTGTGATACTCAGCTATCACTTCATTTATTCTTGCCTTGGGTACCACTAGAAGATCATAAGTGATTTTTACATCTTCACTTTCCCATGTTCGGAATAAACATCCGTCTCGTAAGTGCAGGCTTTGCCACTGCGCCCAGTATGCCTTTGCTATTGGACTCTCATTAGCCATTTCTTGCCAATCTGGACGTATGCCCTGCTCCTTGTATTCCATAATCTTTACGAGATCTGGGTCGTTCCGCTGATCTTCTTGAACTCGTTCGGTTGTCCATGACTCTTCCGATAATACATTCGTAAGTCGTAGGTTAACAATGTGATTCTGGCTTCCTACCCGAGAACAATGTTTACTATCTACGGTGCAAGTACGACGATATGGAGTATCAGCTTTACCACAATGAATGACATCACGATCTTCCTTTCGTTGTCCTGGTGAATTCGATCTTTGTTGCTTGCGTCGTAGGCGGCAATTACGCGCCATGTGTCCTCTTTGATCGCATATGAAGCACTTACCGACAAATTTATTTTTGTGTTGATTCCTTGTTCTTCCTTTAGGTTTCATACTCGATTGATTGCAATCACGAGCTATATGCCCTCGTTTGTCGCAAATGAAGCACTTACCATTAATTTTGTTTTCGCGTCGACCTGCTCTTACTTCAGGCTGAACTACTGATTTTACTGCCTGACGAACTGCTTCAACCAAATGTGATGTTTTCCCCTCTAGTTTGCGTACTCCTGGCACTGGTCGACACATTAACCTGGCGGCTTCATACGTCAAAGCACTACTGACTGTTTCGGCATATGTATTCCTGGGTGACATGATTAGGGCACGCTTTGTCTCTCCATCACGTATGCCATCTATGAATGCCTCTATTTTTATTTTTTCGACGAACTCTTCCGAATTACCGGAGAACGCTAGATGACATAAGCGCTCAATATCGGAAGCGAATTCCTGAAGGCTCTCATTACTCCGTTGCACTCGCGATCTCAATTCCACTGGATGTAATTGACTCTTGTATTCATTTCAATATTTTCGCTGGAGTGTGTCCATCAGTGACTAATAGCTACCACGATCTTTCTCTGGAATCATCTGTAACACCTCGGAAGCATTACCTTTTAATTCGACTATTAAAGCAGCAGTCTTGTCACTATCATCCCATTGATTCTTCGAAGCTGTTGTCTCGAATTGAAGCTTAAAGATATTGAATAGCGTGCTTCCGTCAAATGTTGGTGGCTTTAGTTTGATTGTGCTTGAATCTCGAATCACTGATGTGGCTGGTCCATTTATTTTTAGTTGGTTGAGATCGTGCTGTAATTTCTCGAACTTATCTTCCAAATCATCTACATGTTCCTTCAGATCTGTAACCTTTTCATTAACGGCTCCGGAAATTTCATCTACATGTTCTTTTAGTTCTGCAACGTTCTGATTAATAGCCCCAGAAATTTCTTGAAGTTTGTAGTTAATTGTCTTCTGGAATTCTCCAATGAAGTTTTCTTGGCGAGACGAACCTTCTTGGATTTCCATACGCAATTCACTAATAATGCCCTCTTGGCGAGCCGAATGTTCTTGAAACTTGGAGTCAATGCGAGACGCATTTTCTTGTAACTTCGCATTAATTCCTTGCAGTTGCTGCTGCTGTTGTTGCATCATGGATTTCATAAATTCCATGAGTTGACCACTCGAATCTATTTTGCTCTCTTCCTCAGCGTGCACAACTGCTTGTATATTGGCTTCCTCGAAGAACTCATGTTCTTCTACATTAATTCCCTTAGCCTCCATAGCTTGCCTCAGCCTCACCAGCAGTTCCGCCTTTGCACCTGATGACGATAGATTCATCTCTACCAACTGCTTTTTAAGCTGGTCCACTTTTAGTTGGTCAATTTTCACCATCTTTACAGAATCCCACTTCTGACACCAATTGTTACGTTTTTATTCTGTGAGCGTTTAATTCTATTTGAATTACCTTGTTCGATCACTGGATTCTGTTAATAATAACTGCAACACTTATTTTATACAACTATATACAGCAACAATTTATTTAATAAACACTATTTACAATCAACTCTGTTTATAATCAACTATTTACAATAACACTCTAATGTACTTGCAACTTTTGCCTCTGTATCAATGTTTTCGCAATCACGTTCGGAATTAGATTGATTCTCACTTCTCAACACTGGCTCTATTTATACTCTGTTGGCAACACCCCAGAATCCTCCTTTATCGAGATTCTTCTCTTCCTTTCTCGTTGGCTTGTTCTGGTTATCGCATATTTCTTTTTGTTGACATTCATGTCGATGCTGCCAATAGTGTCAGTCACAATAGTGATGAGTAACCAACTATCGATACTCGTTACAATATATATGTGAATATATAGAAATGAGTATATGATATATATGGGAATATATAAAAAATGTGTAAATAATTATGAGATTATACTAAAAAAAATATGTATGTAGATAAGTGAATATATATATGAAAAAAAAAAATATATATGAGGATATATAGAGCTGTGTATGTGTGTGTATATATATATATGGGAATATATATAAAAAGAAATGTGTATATATACCAAAAAAAAAATATATATATGAGAATATATGTATATATGTGGATATATAAAAATTGAGACGAATTATGTAAATATACACGTGAATATATGTACCAAAATTCAATCTATATATGAGAATATATTAAAAAATATGTGTATCTGTATATATATGAGAATATATATATATGTATATATAAGTGGATATATAAGTGACTATATAATATATATAAAATCGATAAACTTAACTGTTTGTTCGGCTGCTGGTGCTTATGTTAATGATGCGCTGCTGCCCCACTATACGATTGTTGTCGTTTGTAGATATAATATTATTAACACAAAAAAAAAATTTTTTTTTTAACCGCTCTAATCTGTCTAGATGGTACCGTGTATTTAATTTTTATTAATTTTCGTTATTTAAGTATTTTGTTTCTTTGTAGTTAAAATTAAAAAAAACTCGACGCACTCTAATGCAGTCCGCTTTTTAATTTCTTATTTATTTGTTTGTCTTGTTTTTTTTTAATGTTATATGTAGGTGTACCTTATATGTTCACTGCACTTTATTTATGTACACTTTTTACTTTTGTTTCTTTTATATACACGGTTTGTTTTTGTTTTTTCTTAACTACGCGATACCCGTATATGTATGTGTATGTATTGTGTTATGTATTTAATTTGCAATGCTTCGCTTTATGTATTATTAATTTTATGTTTGTTTTTTACTGTATTGCACTGTCACTCCATATACATAATTTGCACAGATTTACTTTAATTTATTTATGCCTTTCTATATTTTTAGTTTTCAACAACACAATGCTTCATTGCTTTTAACTTTGTCACTTTACCTCATTTCTTTTCTATTTAGCTGATTCTTGTTTTTGCCTCGAAGGACCAATAATTAAACGCTTTATTAAATAAATGATTACACGATATATGTTAAAAATATTGCAATGCGCGGAATGGCACGATCACGATAGATGTTAAAGGACCGAAAAGAATAAAGATGAAAACATCGGTCGATCAGCACGAACCGTGAGAACCCAACATAAAAGGTGGATTTATGTGGAGAGTTGGGTTGCCATATGGTAAGTATGAAAGGTTAGGTAGGTATAACTTGTTTTAGGGGGACGTAAGTGTAATTAATTCATTAGATAAATTCTATTTCATTATTTATTTTCTTCTTTCAGGGACTGACCATAAGGTCTAAAGGGATTTAGACACCGTATTTATCAGTGACAATGGATTTTGATCCACATCAAAACAAAATGATAAACAACAGAACCAAAATTACATATGCATTACTGTTCCAATCATTAAGCAATTACACCAGAAGTACAGAGTTTCACATCGACAATATTGCTTAGTAGTGCGGTACACACAAAACCCACTTTGCAAGCTATTGTTCATACCTTTCCATAAAAAAAGAATTTTCTTTTGAATCAAACCCTTGGATGCATTAGACACCAGCATCAACCCACAAGCACACCACACCAACTTTCACTTAAACCACAATAATAATCCAGATAACACTTCCACGACAAAACAGCCAGAAGATCAACCCAATGTAAATAATCTCGCTCTGATTGCCGAAACAAAAATCGAACTTTGATAAACAAAAGCTGCAACAAAACTATTAAAAAAGCTAAGTACAGCAGACAACAATCACCAAGAAGAACATCATCATCATGGGCACCATAATCATCGAATTACCAGTAATTATATATGTATATAACACTTCGAATTTTATTCCAAATAAGTTTCACAGCTTTTGAATTGTTCTTAATTTTACAAAATAAGCATAATTTTAACTTTTTCCTTATAAGAAAAAATTATTATTATTTCATAATGATAATTTTTTCTTCCTGAGAAAAGGGAGGAATGTTGTGAGCCAAAATATGAAATATGCACATATGCATATTTTGCCTCGCGGCATATTTCCCGAAATTGTGAAATACATATTTATCCATACACATACCAACATTGCTCGAAGTTTTGATATACACAATCCATAGTAATATTACTTATAATTGTGGAATGTCTGAACATTGCGCCAACTGAGTTGCAGTTGGGTGAGAAAATGCTGACAAAGCACTTTCCCACACAATTGGTAGTTCTGCACTTACGTAAGCATACCTGTGTAAACATACATGATAACTAAAATCACGTGGACTACTCATGTGTGTGTGAATACCAAAAAGTTGCTTCTCACATAACGGGTACAAATATACACACATGTGGAGTGCATCGATCTTGTACATACATACATACACACAAGTGCTGTGAATATGTTATTGTATGTTATATGTTGGTATGTGGGTAGATCGATATGTAGATAGCATGCGGAAAATAGTACATAAGCTGCCAGCTTACTGAAGGCAGTGGCTTTTCAGTTGTAATTCTTGATCTAAGTTGTGAAGTGTTAGCGTGTAAGAAATTGTAAAATACTGCGATCCTTATGAGGCCCTCCAATATTAGTGTAAAAGTGCAAAATACAAAACACCAGCAATAAAGCTAATACCCAACTAGTGTGTTAGACTCGAGGGATATTTAGGAGCTTAGGTCTAGGTGCTAATCTTGAGCGTTAGGGACTTAGTGAGCGTTGTAGAAAAATAGTACGCAACAGAAGTATTTCTGGGGCTGCTGCCCTTGGACTTGCATATTATGAAGTTGGCGGCATTAACAGCATTACGTCTGAAGACAACCATTAATTGGTATGGATTTAGTCTATAACGGTTAACTCTAAGCTGGCTGACTGCATTAATAACTGGGCAATTTCTGGTACCACCTCAGCAAGATGTTGAAGGGAAGGATGCTGACATTTGCAGATTATGCATGGAAGAGGCAGAGACAGCGGCGCACATAGTGTGCCAGTGTCCTGCATTGTCAAGAACATACCCCACAAAGCCATGCTTGAAATAATGTGTGATGTTCTTATGAGGAAGGAAGTAGAAGAGTTCTGCATCCAAACAAATAATTAACACACGATTTGAGGATTGATAAGGGACCCATATAAGTGGTATGATTCTGCTAATCCCTAAATATATATATATATATATATATATATATATATATATATATATATATATATATATAAATAAATGCCGTGGTGCCGTGGCTCAGTGGTTAGTGTGTTGGCCTTCTGATCTGTAGGTTCAATCCCCGGCTGATGCATAACCAGTTTTAATATCGATAAGATTTTTCTTTCGAATGGTACCCACCTGTCGGCAAGCAATTGGCAATTCTTCCGACAGCAACAACTTGCCATGAAAAAGCTTCTAAAAGAACTCTGTGACAAAGCTCAGAAAAAGTTACGTCGCAAGGGTTCTGCCGTTCGGAACCGGCTAAAATAAGTAGGTCCCTTCCAATATTGTCCAAAATTTAAGACGCACAACAGTAATTGAAGAGATCTCGGCCAATGAGCCCTTCGGGGCTTTAAGTTCTATATATATATATATATATATATATATATATATATATATATATATATATATATATATATATACATATACATATACATATATATATACACACACACACACACACATATATATATATATATATATATATATATATACATATTCTCTACGCCAGAAAATTATGACACGCGCATTGTCTGTTGTCACCCTTATAGAAGACGAAGGCAACTCTGACTTAATCAGTCAGCAGTCGATTCGTTATTCTTGTTCTTCTTTTTTTTCTTATATACGTATTTTTCCCGACACGAACAGTGCGCGCATTTTCTTGTTCAATTTATTTTTTATATCGAGTGTTTTTGTATAAAATAATATAATTAATAGCTTCCATTCTGGAACATGTTTTAATTCTTATAATAATAAATTGTATATATCACGTATGTACATTTATCGTAATAAACAATACACATAAACGTATTCAAGTGTGTAGATTTTTATATTTATTTCTTATTATTTATTATTTCTTTAATTTAAAAACGATTAAATCTAAATAACTTTAATTTTTGTTAGAAGCAAGAAGCAGTCGGTAATTGCAAACACATCGGTACAACTCAACCAGGGTATGAGCCTACCGGCATCTCTTTCACATACACATTTAATGAGCAAACGCGGCACCCATCTTGCCGATAACTTTTTCATATGCAAATGTTCATGCAAAATGTTGAACACACATTCATATGAGATGTTTACCATTTCAACAATCTCACGCAACTTGAATCGGCGAACATTCATAACGATATCGAGGATTTTCTTGATATTTTCTTCAGTAACCACCTCTTTTGGCCTTCCTGTTGATGGTATTGTTGCAGTGCTTGTTCGGCCGCGTTTAAATTCAGCAATCCAATATTTTACCATGTAATCTGACGGAGCAGACTCACCGTAATGTTTATCGAGCTTTTCTTTTGTCTCTTCCGCCGTTTTCCCTTTCAAATAATAGTGTTTAATCACTGCACGAAATTCGCTTTTTCCATTTTTCAGGAAACATAAAAGTTGGTTACTTCAAGTGAATGCCGGTGGGCTCGTTGCAGTGGTGGCACACTTGCGTTCAGGTAGTGTTGGCGGTTTGGATGACCTGAGGTGGTTACAGTTCGGTTATGATTGTTGTTGCTATAAAACACACGGAAGCACATTCCCACTTTTTTTTGTAACTTCACTTGCTCCACACTTTATTTATCTTATTGTTTATATGAACACCAAATATGTATATTAAATGTGCTTATTTATCTATGTTTATCAACGTTTATATCCGGAATTTAAATCGCGCACTGCTCGATAAGTTTTGTTTATTATTTTTAATTTTAATTGTAGGGAAAATACACACTTAATTCAAAAAAGTTTGAGCAACAGTAAAGGGAAGTAATATAAACAAAAAGGGATGAGAAAAAATAAAGAAAAACAGAGTACAGGAGAGAGGGAAAGAGAATGAGAGCGAGACGAAAAAATAGAATTACATTAGAAAGCTACACACGTCTTCTAGTGTAGATAATCCGCACCCCTTGAAAATGTAAATAAAAACACAATATTAACTTATACTAATCTTAAAAATACTTAAAATTATCTCTAAACAATTATCCTAATTGTGGCGCTTGATGATGTGTCGATACAGGTGTATTATCAGCACTCTTGAAATTCTGGTAGGGATTCGTGATTTTGACTTATATATATATAGAAAAGAAAAGATGAAAATGGTAAATGATAACAAATGTTAATTGCACCGCAAAACGGACGTTAATTGTTGTATTTAGTGTTGATTGTGGAAGGTTGATTGGAGAGCGCTTAACGAATGTTGATTGGTGACAGGTGAAATGTTGCTCCTCAAAGTGATGTGACATTTGCGAAGACTTCTATCTTTAGAGTAGTGATCAAGCAGTGCAGTCTGCGAAATTTTCCAAACTGTACACTTGTGGACTACTCAAACTACTTTTTCCTTCCATCATAAATAGAAACGTTAGTAGAGGGTATAAATACATAAGAGCTGGTCGTAGACCAGATGTGCGAGTTATTAACTGACAAGTGTTAAGTTGAGATATAGTAGAGTTAAATACTCCGGGTACGTTTTTGTAAGAGAGATACGACTGTGAGTCTCGACATTTTTTACGTCTGCTGTTCTAACACAGTCCATGTGAGTTCCAACAGTAATCAAATGTCATTTTAAATGGTAATGAGTCTAAATGAAGTCGGATGTACAGCACGTAAAAATGTATCATCATTGGCTCGTGGAGCACGTGTAAAATAAAAGAAGATAATCCAGATTATATTTCTCATATAATAATCAAAAATGCCAGATTGGCTGGATTGGCGGATTATGTAATATATCTGAATAATCTACTGACTAGGTGATGAAGAATTAGCAAATTGTGGGAAGTTGACACCTGAGCCCAATCACACAGAAGTAAATTAGGGCAGCGCACAGTTCCTTTGAAGCTTCATAGAAGTTCATGAAGTTACTAAAGTGCAGTTATGAGGAACTGTACAAAGTGGGAGAGGGCAAATTCTGTACTGATGCACAAAAAGAATTCTCTACAAAAGCTAGGGTCGCTTTCATCCCGAAAACAGGGGAAAAGGCGTATCACACTCCCAAATCCTTTTAGCACATTTGACTAACATCCTTTCTGCTAAAAGCAATGGAAAAAATTATAGATCAGTACATCAGGGAAGTTTATCTTAAAGATACACCACTCTATACTGAACAATATGCTTACCAGTCAGGCAAGTCGAGTAAAATCGAACAGGCATTAGAAGGTAAAGATATAGCTCTTTGTACATCGGTTGACATTACAGGAGCTTTTGATAATGCTACTTTCAGGTCTATTGAGGAAGATATGTTCAGGAAGCAAATTCATAGACTGATCATAACAAGGGTTATTAATATGCTGAAAAACAGGACATTAATTTTCGAAATGGGGACAGAAAAATTAATTGTCAAGTCAACCAAGGGTTGTCCTCAAGGAGGCGTTTTATCGCTCCTCCTATGGTTATTGGTCATTGACGAGCTTTTACATCTCTCGATGATCTCGGATACGAAGTTCAGGGCTTTGCAGATGACATAATAATTATGGTTAGAGGCAAATTTGACTCTACCATACCTGAGCGCATGCAACTAGCTCTTGACATCACACAAGAATGGTGTCAAGAGAAAAAATTTTCGATAAACCCTGGTACCCTTCACGAAGAGAAGGAAGTTGAATTTAGACATCTTGAAGTTAGGCGAAACAGAACTAACACTCTCTGAGGAGATGAAGTATTTGGGAATAATCCTGGATAAACCTCTTACTTGGAACAACCATTTATCTTACATCACGAACAAAGCCCTGAGGGCTACCTTCGCTTGCCAAAGGCTGTATGGTTAAACATGGGGACTACGACCTAAAATTATGACGTAGTCTTTCAAAACTGTAATAGTACCAATGATCACCTATGCCTCTCTGGCATGGTGGCCGAAGGTAAACCAAATTGGGACTTAGATGATCCTTGACAGGATTCATCAAATAGCCTGTTTGAGCGTAACGGGAGAGCAGCTTTAATAATAATCACAATTCTCAATCCTCTACACCTTGTGGTTAAGAGGACAGAAGCCAGTGGAGCTATAAGGCTTCCGAACTATAATCACCTGAAAGAAGGTAACCTAAAAGGTCACATTAAGATTCTAGACGTAGTCTGGAATTCACCGGACCTCACGGTCTTTGACAGGATGGATAAAAAATTTATATTTTCCAATCTCTTCGAAGTGATCATTTACGATCGCTCAGCGTGGAGAAACAACGAAATATTTCAAGAACAGGGCTCACAACTATGGTACACTGATGGGTCCAAAATGGAAGATGGAATTGTAGGACCAAATTACCGAAAGGCAATTGAAATGGGAAAAATAGCTTCCATTTTTTCAGGCGGAGGTCCACGCCTTAGAGCTATCTGTCAGAGAATGTCTATGTAAGGGCACTCGAAGAACCAACATATGTATTCCGTTGTTTTTTATTGTTGTTGTAACATTCTCCCCCCGTTGAGCGCAGCTCGAAATACTGAGTTCTTTCTTGGATGTCGCTGATAAAGTGATATGTACTCTGCAGTTATGAAGCGTAAGGGAGGTTGATACGCAGATACTGGTGTACTAGATATGTATAGTGAAGTCTGATACTTCCGACTGATGTCGAGGCTTGGGTGTTAGTATTTTAACTTGAGCTGCCGAGGTTGTGGGCACATCTTGTTTTTTAATTATGTGTAGCATCTTCTTGAATATCATGAATGTTAACATGCACTGTAGCAGAGTGCATGTTAACTAACAGTAAGGTGATGAGCATGTGGGTGCCGTAGCTCAGTGGTTAGTGTGTTCGCCTTCTGATCTGTAGGTCGTGGTTCAATACCCGGCTGATGCATAACAAATTTAATATCGATAAGATTTTTCTTTCGAATGGTACCCACCTGCCGGCAAGCAATTGGCAATTCTTCCGACAGTAACAACTTGCCATGAAAATCTTCTAAAAGAACTCTGTGACAAAGCTCAGAAAAAGTTACGTCGCAAGTGTTCTGCCGTTCGGAACCGGTTAAAATAAGTAGGTCCCTTCTAATACTGCCGAAATTTAAGACGCACAACAGTAATGGAGGAGAAGCTCGGCCAATGAGCCCTTTGGGGCTTTAAGTGCCACATATTTATTTTTTATTTTTTTAAGGTGATGAGCATTTTGTGCTTCAAATTTGTTTAGAAGCTCCGATAGATTGATGCTTGCTAATGAGGATTGTAGGGCAGTTAAATTTCCGTTTTCCGTTAAATATTTATGTTGTTAAGATTGTTCACCAGCGGATGTAATTCTTCTGCATTAGCCACTTGTGAAATTTCGCCAAGACTGGTATAGGAGGTCTTTAGGCAGCTGGATATTGATTGGTGTGCTTGTACCGATGCAAAGTCGTGTTTTAGTATGCAGTCTGGTTGGAGTGACAACAGCCCTGAACTTTTCAACATTAGCTGTGTTATTTCTCTTCCACATACAGCAGTTGCACGAGAAGAAGCTGATGATGCATAGATCCACTGGTTCTTAGGTTGAAGAGGAATCCATGTAAAGTTCTCAGGTATTCGACTGCGTATTATTAATGAAAAGATTTATTTCGCATGAGCACATGGGTGATTCACGGTTGTACCGAATTTGGACCTTTGAGCACAGATATTTCCCATCCGTCCGCACAAGATTTTAAGTCGGCTATACTCATGGGGAAATATTGGTCAAGAGCTATGTTTATTGCCAGTATTGATGTGCAAGGGTTGATTGTGATCATGGTTCCATTGGTCTAGTTAGGGATTGGAATCAGGTTGAATAAGTCATATCGTTCGTGTTCCACCAGTGGTAAGGAGAGTTTGAAGACCACGTGATTATTTGTAAGTCCTCCTTTTAATTTCATAAGCTGGTACAACTGCAGCAAGTTCTCTTGGTCAACAGGAAGCTCCAATGATGGCGATAAGTGAAACTTAATTTTGCTCACTTCACGTTGCAGTTGATTGGGTGACACTTATTTTGCCATGGTGGTTGGACTTATTTTGCCATGGTGAGTATCTGTTAGGACATCCAATATAGATGACTGCATTCCTTGTAGATTGCCAGCGATTAGTGTGAGTTGAGTAGACATTGCCAAAAACATACGAAATATTTTATTTTTTTATATTTCGTCACTATCATTGCGGATTCTGTTAAATATTGCGTTGGCCGATGTCATCGAATTTTCTTTTGAATTTTCTGTTCCAGTATTGTTGTTTATAGGCAACGGTGCAAGTCGGTGAATTGGTCTCTTGAAGGTTCCACCTGCTCTTTTTACCTCAGCAACTCGCATGATTCCGTCTTTTCCTTTAAAAATGTTCGTGACTCTTCCCATTGGCCACTGAAGAATCGGAGTGTTGTCTTCTTTAATGATCATCATATCTCCGATGTTGTTGTTGTTGAATTTCTTCTTCCATTTATTCTTCGCTTGAGGGTCACACAAGTAATCACGAGACCATCGCTTCCAAAATTCCTGTTTTATGTATAACACTCGCTTCCATCTAGTTAAAAAACTTATTTTCTCTGGCTTGCTGTTAATATCCACCTGTGCATTGAGAGGTTTTCCTATGAGAAAATTAGCAGGAGTTAAAGCTGACAGATCGTTTGGATCTGTGGACAATGGTCTGATGGGGCTCGAATTTAGGATTCCTTCGATTTCGATGACTACCGTATCTAATTCTACATATGTGAGGGATGTGCTGCTCACTAGTAGATGCTTAGCTGATTTCACAGCAGCCTCCCATAGACCACCGAAGTGTGGAGACCTTGGATGGATGAAATGAAATGTAATTCCCTTTGAGCCGCAATCCTTCACAATTGACTGACTTGAAGGATTAGAATGAATAGAATTGAATAGCTTTGTCAGCTGATTGTTAGCACCCACAAAGTTTATCGCATTGTCACAATATAAATTTTGGCAATGTCCTCTTCGGCTAATGAATCGCCTTATCGCACCAAGAAATGCATCAGTTGTTAGATCGCTGACTAACTCCAAGTGTACTGCTTTTGCTGCATAGCAGCAAAATACCACAATGTAAACCTTTTGTAGTTTCTTTCCTCAATTTCAAAGTGGACCCAAAATGGCCCACAAAAGTCCACACCTGAGTTGATGAATGGTCGTGCAGGCGTGACTCTTAGTTGCAGGAAGATCGCCCATAATTTGAGTGAGCAATTTTGGGTTAGCTTTGGTGCATCTTACGCAATTTTGTACTATTAGCCGCGCCAAGATCTTTCCCTTTAAGGGACAAAATCTTTGCCTTGTGAATGCCAATAGTGCTTGTGGTCCGCAATGCCGGTTTTGTCCATGGATCGTCTGCATCAACAACCTTGTTATGGGGCTGTTGTATAGAATTAACATTGGGTGTTTGGCATCGTATGGAAGCGTAGCTGCTTGCAATCGCCCTCCAACTCGAATAATGCCATTGGTGTCTAAAAACAGAGATAGGCCGCTGAGAGTGCTATTGTTGCTGATTTCGTTGTTTTTAAATCTTCCTCAAAGCCTGACTGCTGTATTTTTCGAACAATTAACACAAGAGCATTTTCTAATTCGTGGGTAGTCAATGAAATTTCGGACTGTTGTGCATGTTTTCTTGCATTATTGATGAACTTCAGCATGTAGCCAGTAACGTGTTGTAAAGTTTTGAAGGAACCATTATGTCGAATGCTATAAATTATGCACCCTTCATTACTCTCAGCTGATGTGATGGTAGTTAATGTCGCCTTTTTCCGCTCTATATTGATAGTTTATTGAAGGTTGAGAGAGTTTGTAGCCAAGTGTATTCTTGGTCATGCAAAAAGGTCGGTCCATAAAACCACAAGTTGCATGATGCTAATTTTTTTGGTGATAGTCCTTGTGATAGCATGTCGGCAGGATTGTCTGTTGAGCATATATGCCGCCATTGTTCAGCTGTGGTCACGTATTGAATGACGGCTACTCGATTACCCACAAATGTTTGAATGATGATCCATGCCAGCACAATTTGCGAGTCGGTCCATAAGTATGTAGTTACATCATATATTTTTAGTTCTGCTTTGACCTTTGTGGCCAGTTGAGCACATAATACTGCTGCACAGAGTTCAAGGCGAGGCAATGTTTGCCGTTTTAAAGGTGCTACTCGTGATTTCGCACACATCAGCCTTACAATAACTTGTCCATCCTCTAACACCGACTTGATGTAGACCGCAGCACCATATGCTTTTTCTGAGGCATCAGCGAAGGCATGAATCTGAATTTTCGATGCGATTTGTCATTCAGATACGTGCCGTGAAAACTCCATGTTATTCAGGCATTCCAAATCATTGCGAAATGTTGTTCATTTTTCATTTTGGTCTGCTGGTAATGACTCATCCCAGGTCAGTTTTAGCTGCCATAGGTATTTATGGATTAATATTTTTGCCATGACTATTATTGGTGCTAATATTCCCAGTGGATCGAAAAGCCTGGCCAAATCGGAGCTAACGGTTCGCTTGGTCAATTTTGTACAAATTTCTAGACATACCTTTACGCAGAATCGGTCATTTCATGTTAAGTCTTAAGTTTTGATGGCTGGATTATTTTCTTTATCGAAGTCAATGTTAACTTCTTGCTCTTCCATTTTGGATTAGTTTTGGATGATTTCCGGACCATTTTTTGTAGGTTGAGTCCATGCTGCTTCAAGATATATATCAGCTGCCACTAGATTTCTAGAGTTGTGTCCAAGCAGTCTGATCCACCAATACCATCATCCACATAAAAGTTGTCCGGGAGAAACTGAGCACCAAGTGGGTATTGCAACGCATTGTCTTTCGTAATCTGTTGTAGACATTTTGTGGCCAAATATGGTGCTGATCTCGTCCCACAGGTGATAGTATTTAGCTGATAATATTTAATGGACATGGCTGAATCCTTTCTCCACTGTGGGTCCTATATACATGAGGTCATTCAATGACAGACCAGAAGTTGTTTTTGCCGAGACGTCAAATACTACACGTAGCTTTGTAGTACGGCTTTCACGTCTCAGGATGCAATGGTGCGGAATAAAATATCTTGGTTCCTTGATAGAGGCAATTTTTATTTCGATTATGTGGCTCAATTTTTCATATTCCTCCATGAACTGTACGTATTGGGTCTTTACTTGAGGTGATTTGTCTAAACGGCGTTCCAACGACAGAAACCTGTTAAATGCCAATCCATGAGATCCTAAAGCATCCGGATTGTCACAGAATGGTATTTTTACAATGAATCTACCATCTTTATCAATCGTGGTGTTTTGAGTGAAATGAGCTTCACACTGTTTTTCTGTCACAGAAAGCGGCTTTTCTGATGTTACCACCTCGTCAAGCTCCCATAGCCGAGAAATGGCTGCTTCCAGATTGCTGTCATCTGTGCAAATTCCACATGTCACATTTGATAGGTGATTGCCGCCAATTTTACCTGCGATTATCCAGCGTAGTAGATATAATATGCGGTAATACAGCCGCTTCCAATCGTGTTGTGAAGTTGTTGATTCGAGAGTGTAAAGCCACGTTGACTCGATGATGTACCTTGGTATTGCTTCATCCAATTCCATTGATATGTATCGCTGATGATTTAGGAGTGATACCAAGGCAGGTGACAAAATTGACCTGCGATCCTGAGTCAAGAATAGCCCGACACTGCACTTCTGTTCCATTACCTTTCACTGTTATCATGGCAGTGCTGAGGAGTACTTAAGATTTTGATTTGCAATGTTTTGCTGTCACCAATTACGTAGCTTCATCTTCCACTATTGATGGTGTATTATTTCGTTGTGCTTGGCCTTTGCAGAAGTAACTTGTGCAGGTCCTGGTGCAGGTTTAGCTTCCTCTTTTTTCGAGTTCTCGAAGTGTAGCAGTGTGGTGTGTTTTGTTGCACTTCATACAGCTTCCTAAGGAGCAATTAGTGGGAGTATGTCCAGATTTCAGGCAATTGTGGCAGTATTTTTGTTTTTGCACAAACTGAAAACGTGCTGATGGCGATTGTTGTAGGAATTATTTGCAGGAAAACAATGGATGTTTCTCAGACGTGTCTCTTGATTTTGTTGTTTGAGTAATAAATGAAGTAGGACGTGTCTATTTTTGCGTTGTGTCATGCAGCTTTTTAACGGAGTTGACGAACGTAATTCGTGGTGAGCTAAATAGCTCATTTATTAACTTGCTGACAAGAAAACGTTTGTTGTTATATCGTTCCAGAAGCATGTTCCATACTGCATCGAAATTTTCTCCTGTGGAGGCAAAATGTTTGATCAAATTCGCAGCCCCACCAACTGAGATTTCAAGTACCACATTTTTTGGACCTTTGAAAACGGTTGATTTATGACAAGTTGAGTGTATAGATCATAAAATTCCTGCCATTTTAAGTAGCTGCCATCAAACCTTGGAATCGTTATCTTTGGCAGTGAAATGGCTGTTGTTGGATTTGAAGCATAAGCAGGTGGTGTATTATTATTTAAAGCCTGTAGTGATACACGTACGATGTTCTCCACTGAGATGAACTGCTCCATGTTGTGTCCATGTTCGGATGGACTTTCATACAATTCGCATATTTTAAAATGAATACTTTCGATGTGCTCCCATAACTTTTGGATAACTGGAAGACTGGGCGATGAAACGATATCTCCAAGTGAACGCTGCAGCGAGGCTATCATTGCATCCTGTCTGCGAACTAGTTTAATGAACTCGCTTGGATTGTACTCCTGCTGCTCTACTCTTGCTGTCTGCTGCTGTTGACTGGGCTCACCTCTTTGCTGATTATCATCTCTATTGTACGTTTAAGATCGTTTCGATGTGTTTATTAGTTTTTCAATCGACGACTCAAATAAATCTTTGTATTGGTTTACAATTTCCATTATCCGGTTGTAGTACTCGTGTGCGAATTACTAATGATGCACTGGTGTGTTTTCGAGAAGACGAAGATTGTTATCTGTACTTTCAAATGTTGACTATTCTTCGTCTAGTCGTCTCAGCCTGATAATACTCCACCGATTATTTCCTTGAGATAGGGTCCTTATTGAAATTGCGAATGATGTTTTCAATATTCGTGCCAGCTTCCTTTTGCTGTTTTGCTAGATCTTCAAACGCTGCCATTAGGAGTGTTGATTATTGCACACAGTAATTGCTGATTGTAAGTCGGGGGTCACCAATGTTCCGTAATAGATATACTCCAAACGGAATTGATTCACACTTGTTTGTGGTTAAACACTGAATGATTTTTATTGATTAATTGTTGTTCTTTTAAAGTGGGATCACACGATTGCCGCAACGCACCAATTTAAAACAAATTTTATTGTCCAAAATTTTACCACAATAAATAAATTGTCACAATCAAATTCTCTGCGGTCACACGATTGTCTAATTTTTCATAAATTTGATTGTCGCGTATTGTCTCAAAACCATTAAGTGGCAATTATTGTCCCACTTCAGTCACATGATTGTTCTACTGCACGGCAACTCTGAGAAACAGCTAGATGTCAAAGTTTGTTTATAGTAGCGTAAATTTTAAAGCATTTCTTTTATAAAGATGATGTGTTCTCTAAAGAAAAAGAAAATTGCATTAGCTTTAATTATCGTGTGTGCATTTGACGAAATGGAAACAGAAAAAAAGAAAGAAAGAAAAGTTAATAGAAGTACGTGGGTCAGAGAGTGGCTCACAAAAAGAAGCACTGATGGTGCATACGAAAAAACATTAATGGAATTTCGGGAAATAGAAAACCAAAAGTTTTTGTTCAAAAATTTTATTCGGATGAATGATGAAACGTTTAACGAATTGTTGCAACTAGTGTCACCATATATTAAGAAACAAGACACAAACATGCGAAACATGTGACTGCACGCTGCAACATGCCACTTTTGTGTTCCATTACTATCTCAGGGATAGCAGAATTTTTTGAAGTACTGCTCTCTAACTGAGTGTCATCCAAATCTAATGTTGACACTGTGCATGACATTTTTGACATAGAATGGTCATTGTAAAATTGCATTGCAGTCCAATGCGGCCAATGTGGCGTGCTATTTTCGGCTCCCTGGCCAGATTTTGATTTTAGTTTTTTTTTAACATTTTGGAAAGCTGTTTTAATATTGCACCATTTGGCTTTACAGTCTTCCACCGTGTGCCCTGTACAAAATTTTTCAACTTTCCGCCATGCCTGCTCCCGTTTATTCCGATCTTTGTAATCTGTGGATGAATATTGCCAAACACATGGATGCTGTTCCACAGCTTGTATCAACTCCTGTATAGCAGTGTAGGTCCATTTTGAAATTACACTGGGTTTTTTCTTTTTTTCGGCAAAGGTGCTTGTGGTTGCTGATCGGGGGAAAAGCACTCTAGTTCAGCGGAATCCTCGAATACAATACATTCATCGGATTCCATATTAAAACTGCAAATAAAATAAACATAGTTATAGCAAATACAACAATTAAAATTAATTTTACTTACGACAAGAAATGTTGACCGTAGAATCTCAAAATTGGCGCGTATTGTCTTCTTTGATTGACGCACTAGAACACAATAAATATTGCCACATTTTTGAAATTTTCACACAATTGTCACACCAGAGTTGTATTTGATTGCCGCAAATCAGCACAATTTATTTTTGATTGTCGTATGGGACAATAAATTGTGAAATCACACGATTGGCATATTAAATATACCAATAATTGATGCTTTGCGGCAATCGTGTGATCCCACCTTTATACAATAAAAGTGCTTATTCTGTAATTTCACATTCTGTGGGAAAATTCTTACGTAAGTATCTTTTTACTAAATTAATTCAATAACATTTACACGCAGAATAGATTAATGCTTATTGTGCAAAATGTGATTTAACAATATGCTATAATGATATTTGAGTTGATAATAATTTTGTTATTGTTAACAATATGCTATAATGATATTTGAGTTGTAGATGTGATAATGGGAGTGCGATGCAATTGCGCTATCGAGAAAATTCTGATTATGGGAGAGAGATATGTGGGATTTACAGAATATACATATATATGCGATGTACTCTTCACTGCCTTGGCGAAATGAAATCAACAAACAATCTTCTCCAATACAAATTTCTTATATTTAACGTGATGAAACAAACCGACGAAATGTATGTATATACTGGCACGCATATAAGTATATATTTTGGAGGTATATTCCTATATTCGTATTAATAGTATATATACACAAACACATGTAGTAGTCTGTAATATATGCAAGCAATTTTGACCGGAGTTTTTTTACATATTACATGGATGTACACATGCATGCACGTCACTGACATCTGCGATATGTATGTACCGCTATATCGTACGTGGTGGCAAGATTTTTCTTACGTCGTCTAATTTATGCGTTTTAACTCACTACACATGTTACATTAATATTACTATTATGTTATACTATTACATTATATTATTATGTTATACTATTATGTGTTTATACTTTATGAATATCGCTGTAATCATTAATATAATGATAATCACTATTCTATACAAACCGTGATGAGCAATGGGTTATCGTACGTTTATAATGTAATAAAATAATAAATAATAATAAAAAACCAATGGGTAATCGTACCTCACTGTATGATTATGAAATAATTTCGCAATTATGCACAGTAAAACGAAAAAGAACCAAAAAGAAGAAAAACAAAATAAGCAACAACCATGCATACATAATATTTAACGCATGCACAATTTTTACAGCAGCAAGTATTAAATACAAAGAATAATGATGACCTACTAAAAAGAAGTTGTAATTATGACCTACTGAAGAAATTGCAATTTCTTCAGAAATTATTTTATTCAAAAACGGGGCTAAACTGTAAATTACGTTATATACATTAGGCTATGTAAACTAAGACGGCGGCTGAAATAAAGGCAGTCTACATAAGTAGATGACTCGAAGAGCGAGTTAGTGTGAACTAGAAGTGGAAGTTATATATATTGTGAAGGAATTATGTTCCTATATATATATATATATATATATATATATATATATATATATATATATATATATATGTATATATATACATTCTGTCAAATAAGTATCCGGAAATCGGAAATTCTCATTTTTAATTTTCCCTCTGAGAATATTTCAAAAAAAATTTTTCCCCAGGTTGGCACAACTGTCAACCACTATTTTGTGAATTTTTATTGCTATGTGTCATTTAGTTTGGTTACGGCGTCATTAGGAACAAGTCAACCTTTTGTGTGCGTGTGAAAGTACACGATACCAGTAAAGACAGATCAGGAACCAATACATCAGAGGCAGTACAGGTTACCAGAAGTGCATAAGGAGGATATTAATAGGCAGGTAAATAAAATGTTGGAAGACGAAATAATCATTCCCAGTTCTTCCCCATGGAATTCCTAAATAATATTAGTTCCAAAGAAGGCGGAAAGCGAAAAGTAATGGGGACTAGTTGTTGATTTCAGAAAACTGAACGATGTCACCATTAAACAGGTTTTTCCAATTCTACACATTGATGAGATATTGGATCAGTTAGGTCATAGTACATATTTTACTACACTTGATCTGGCCAGTGTTTATCATCAAGTACTAATGGAGGAATCTGACAGAGAAAAAACCGCTTTTCGTTAAGGTGTCGGGCATTGTGAATTTAATAGAATGCCTATTGGGCTAACGGGAGCACCTGCGACTTTTCAAAGATTAATGAATCATGTATTGACTTGACTCCAGGGAATGGATTGTTTTGTATATTTGGATGACATAGTTGTCTACGGTCGGAATTTGGCGCAACATGAATCGCGATTGCGGATAGTGTTTGAACTCTTACGCAAACATAACTTAAAACTAAATACAGAGAAGTGCCAATTTTTGCGAAAAGAGATAATTTGCCTAGAGCATAAGTGCACTGAGAAAGGGGCATTGTCAGATCCCAGTAAGGTAGAATGTGTCAAAAATATTCCTGTTCCAAGAAATAAGAAAGATGTTCAGGCATTCTTAGGTTTAGTAAACTATTTTAGAAATTTTGCTGAAAATATGGCAAGCATAGCGCTACCAATTAATAAATTACTAAGAAAATATGCAAAATTTGAATGGACCGATAAATGCCAGAAAGCTTTTGAAAATTTGAAGGAGGCAATTTGCTCCCCCCCCAATTTTTTCCGAATCTTCTGTGCTGACAACAGGTTCCAGGAATGAAGCCTTGGGGGCAGTTCTATCGCAAGGTGAAATTGGAAAAGATCAACCAATAGCCTTTGAGCGCAGAGCACTTAGTGATACTGAGAAAAGATATTCCACCATTGAAAAGGAATTCTTGGCTATCGTGTGGGCTGTAAAGAATTATAGAGCTTATCTACTGGGTAGACCATTTAAATTCTACACTGACCATCAGCCCTTACGAGGAATTGCCAATCTGAAAGACCAGACATTACACTTAGCACGTGTCAGACATAAACTATTTGAATTTGATTTTGAAACAATTTATAAACCAGACAAAAGGCACTTGAACGCGGATGTGCTCAGCAGAGTTCCACAATTGAATTAGGAGTCGACAATGGTTGTGACTCGTTCTATGGCGGGGAATAAAGTCGATGAAACCGAACGCCTAAAAAAGGCTGATTAAAGCTCTGGTGACGAGTTAGAACTAGATGAAAATGCAGAAAACTAAGAGAACAAGAATGCGAAACTTCTCACTGATGAAAAGGATATATCGACAATATTTCGCAACTTCCATGATTCACCTTTAGGAGGGCATCTGAAAACTTATTTCACGATTAGAAGACAGTATTGGTGGAAAGGTATACGAAGCCAAATTAAAGAATATGTTAAAAATTGAAAAAATGTTAAACTAACAAGAGCTCGAGGCTTACGAAAATGCCAATGATATTAACTAATATTAACTGATAGACATGGTAGGAATCTTCCAGAGACGACATCTGGAAACAAATACATACTTACATTTCAAGATGATTTTTCCAATTTTTTTATTTTTGTGGCTATATCAGATGCGAAAGCTATCACAAAAACGCAAAAGCGTTTTACAATGAAGTTATTATGCGATATAACATACCAAAAATATTATTGACTGATAATGCTACTAATTTCATTTAGAAGTTATTTCCCGATATATGCAAGACGGTGTTAAAAAATTACGTATAACACCGTACCATCCACAAGCAAAGAATTCTTTAGAAAGAAGAAACAGACCTTTAGCAGAATATCTTAGAAGGTTTGTTAAAGAAGACGGGTCTAATCAGCGATGCACATACTTAATAACACCGTACATACTGCGACAAAACGGACGCCATTCAGTGTTCTATACGGTTTCAATATCAATATGCCGACAAACTTAAAAACAAAAAGATCACCTCTGTACAATGCAGATGATCAAAATAAGATATTATAATACCAACTATGAGTTAGTGAGGGAAAATCAAGAAAAAGCAAAGAAATCAGCTAAAATTCAGTAAATAAAAGGGATCCACCATATAATTTTTAAAATAGGTGATAAAGTTTTGTTGAAAAATCAGACTAGGACATAACAACTTACTTAAACATTTTTATCAATAAGTAATAGTAGTTTAAAAATCAATAATGTTTGTGGTAAAATATAAAAAAAAGAAACAACATTTTTTTTCAGTTGGGATATAAAATACAATATTATAAAATAAGAACATTAGTTTATAGAATAGAATAGGGCAAGTTGCCATGTTCATGTGTATAACCACATATATTGCAATGCATCGCGTTGAATTGTAATTCGGTATGTGGATACTCATGAGCACGGGCGAATTAATTAGTCAAGCAATCAAATAGTTTAATTCGAGTTAGTATAGGAATACATAGGATTAGGGAATCATCGAGAAGGGAGTAGTTGAGTGGAAATAATGAATATATAAATGCCATCGATAAATTTAGCAATTATCTACCCCACCTGAAAACATACGAAAAAATTAAATAGGTACATTTATGAGAATTAGTTAAAGTTTGTTTTTGTTTATTGCATTTTGTTCCAAAAATTAGTGTTTATTCATTGGACGTAGGTAAGGTTCCTGAGGAACAGTGGCGATCGTGGGAGATCATATCCGTCACGAATGACCTCATTTTCCAGCACACTGAGCAACTTGCGGAACCTTCCGGTCATTCTGTGCAAAAGCCTATAGCAGACCTCCAACTCTGGGCTATAGCCTCAGCATTATCTGGGGAACCGTAAGTCCCCGCAAATCATCTGGTGTCACCTCGTAGGTTATACCTAGTTCCTGACGGAGTGCATCGTGCACTGATGTAACGGGTTGTTCCACACAGTTTTGTTTATTCTCCCCGAGCAGATCCAAAGCAACGTGGAAGTACGTAATTTTCTCCATAAGGATTTCAAATGGCGACATCGTGGTTATTATGTTCGGATTAATACTGATGAAAAACCAACGTATAGAGGGCACGTTACATACTACCGTAATGAAAAGTAATGGTTTTTCGAAATCTAAGTAAGACTATCGTTAACAGGGTTTTAAAGGTTAAAATGCGGTATTTCTGGATTCTATTGGCAAGCCTAGATTTGGCTGCAGCAGCATTTCCAGTGGAGATTAACAAACTCAACGAAACTGCAATAGTATACGAGAATGTAGGCAACGCATGGTTGTTTAGCAAAGAATGGACTATTATGACAACCTTCGCAGCAATGGCATTAGACGAATTCATAACACCAACAGCATTATGGTATTCGTCGAAAAAGCTAAGTCACTTTGTAAAAAACTTAAAGAAAGACCTAGCACCTAAAAGAAACAGAAACCATAATTTCCAATTTGCGGGTTACCGATAATCATCTGAAAGGCATACTCAAAGCAAAAAGAAGTAAAAGAGCAATAGACAGCGTTTGGGAAATGTTCCATTGGGCTTTCGATACAATGGATCATCGAGATGCAGAAATCATATACAATCATCTAAATAGCGAAATGTGCGAGATGATAAAGCAGCAGGTCACGATAATGGCAAACAACTACGAAAGACTCGAAAGAGAAAGGTGTATGAGAATGAATAACCGCAACGGTTTCCTCTGCAAACGCCCAGACAAAACGATGATATATGAAAACCAAAGTTGTGAGGTACGCTTAATGCAACGACAACCAACTATGGGGATAGGGTGTGACCACGTAGCAGTACCAGCAGGAGTTGGTACATTAGTGAAAACAGAAACAGTGAATAGATGGCTCTTTACGTTCAGTAAGCCGGTGTTATTTGATGTAACCTGCGAAAATGGCACCGAACCATTCACTGGTTCAAGGTTGCTTCAAAATCTCTAATGGAGAAGTTATACTACCTATCGAGTCGGGTTCACCACAAAACTTTACAACACCAACAAGAAGGGTAGATCATTATCCGTTATTCATAGAAAACTTAAAGGAAAGTTGGAAACCACTAACCACAGATGCATCCGTGATAAAACCTTTGGTAACGGCAAAACACTCTAAATACAGACAAGCAGTGAAAGAAGGTTACGTAAGCTCCGAACAACTGAACACAAACATTGAAATCAAGCAAAGAACGCAGCTTCTTCACGAAAACCAACAAAATCTATGGACGACGGTGATTTATTCTGGGACTACGATAACAATCTTTATAACCAATGCACTGTTCTTTTTTAAATTTGGTTGCTGTTGCACAAACAAAATAAAATCGACACCGAGGCATCAACCCAACATATCACCTCCAGTACATTCAACATTCCAAATAAACCCGTCTCGACACCTTAAAGTAGTTTCAGCATCAGGGGCAAAAGCGATTACATTTTCATCCAACGGTTCATCTGAAACAGATATCCAACAAATAAGCGTCGGAGATGGTGGATTAACAGTAGAATCCTTAAGGTATTCAAACACAGTATATATAAACAAGTTATTAAACTTTTATAAACTCACTGCCTAGAAAAAAAATTATAATTTTTAATGAAAATTATCATTAAAAATTATAATTTTCCTTCTTCATAATATGGGGAGGAATGTTATGAGTCAAAATAATGCTCGTGTAAAAAATCAACATTATTTTAAAATATTAAGTCCCAAAGTGGAAGCCAAATATTAGCTATTTTCAAACAACTTTTTATCAATGCTGAAAGTATCTACTTTGGTAGTTCGTGAGTTGTTATAAAATATTCATTATGAGATCCAAGGTAGCCTGTTAGTTAGCGTTGGTCACCTGGAGAGACTGAATCAATGAAGCTCGATCGCAAATATTGAAATTTTTGAACGTCTGAAAATTCCCTGTTGTTGTGCACCAGAGTTCAAAAAACGTTGCAGAAGTTCAACCAATCACGCTGCTCCCCGCTGAAGTGTATGCATTGGAGTTTTGGAAAATTGATGCGAGGAGCTTGTTGACGTTCGCTGGAAATATGAAAGCTGCTGAATTGCTGGAGAGTCGCTATGGTTTGCTAGGCGACCATGCAGTCGGTAATTGTTGCCTGTGTTTCAATATACGATTGTTCAAAGGCAACCCGAAGGATCTCGACCAGCTGCGACTCATCAAGCTGTTCCAGCATGACCTGCAGTTCCGAAAGTGCGTTATAGATGCGTTCTACTCTGACTTCACTTGCGGCGGGAGCAGTGATAATGATTGGTCATCAATGCCAACATCATTCTGCTGCCAAGCAATGAACCGGCTTTTGATGAAGTGTCCGATATAGCCATTTGGAGGTTATAGTACTTAAAAGGAAGTATATTATCTGAGCCTTATCTAGCTCAAAGAACCTTCGTGAATTGCAGAACTTTTTCTACAATTTAATAGTCGAATAATTTTGTTCGTGTTGGTCTTTATCAAATATTAATAAATTGATTTTAATTAATTTTCCTCAAACAGATGCCGTCAATTAAACGGCTTAAGCTAGGAAGCTGGATTTGGTACACTAATTGCTATCGTAGTATTTTTAGTAGTATTTGTGCCAAATTTCCATAAAATATCTAATTGGTAAGTAACCGAAGTTATTCCCTTCTTCAGGTTTACTTAAAAATGTCACTTATCTAAAGTGCCACTAATTACATAGATATTATATGAAATCCAGAGAAGAAGAGCTAAATTTAAACAAGAACTACAATATTGCAACAAATTTAGAAAATCGCTTTAGTATTGTAGTATTTTTTAATCCATTGGGTTAGGTTAGGTTATGTGTCTGCCCTCTCTCTGAGAGGTCACACTTAGGCCAGAAAGGCCCATTGTGTTACCACCCAGCTTCTTTTCCAATGCTGCTGTGAATGTTAAATTTGGACAGCATTAGAAGGGACCTACTTATATTAGCCAGTTCCGAAAGGCAGAATCCTTGTGACATCACTTTAACTTAGTTTGTGTCACAGAGCTCTTTTAAGAAGCATTTTTGGCAAATTGTTACTGACGGAAAAATTACCAATTCTTGCCGGCAGGTGAGTACCGTTCGAAAGAAAACTCTTTTCGATATTACATTTTGTTTTTTATGCTTCAGCCGGGGATTGAACCCATGATCTACATATCAGAAGGCAAAAGCACTAACCACTGAGTTACGGCACCCACTTTTAATCCATTTCTTTTATTAACTTTTAAAAAAGTGAACGAAGCTAAACAATTTTTTGAAATAAAAGGCTTAAAAAAATGTACAAAGCGGCTTAACTATCGTTTCCACTTTCCTCACTAGAAATATTTTCACTTTCTTCACCTATCATCTCCATCAGTAGAATCATATTCTTCGTCCTTATCATGGCAATTGTACCACTTCTTTCTGTAACATTTGATCCATTTTATCGAAAGTTTTCGCTTTGAAATAATTAAAGAATTATATCTTATATCAAAGTTGCACGAAAGCTGAAAGCTATCCAATTGGAAAGAAAGCTGCTTAAATTATTTCAGGCCTATCGGTGAAATGTGGAAGGCGTGTTATAACATGAGTATTTATCCAAAAAGTGTTGTGTGAATACTTCTTAAGTTTACCCACATTACTTTCAACTAGCTACTTTCATTAAAATATTATGCATCCTTTTAATTAAATGTCCATCCACCTACTATGACTCCGCAACGCGGAGTAATTGTAGGTGTTCCTAATTCACATAATTCAGAGATTTTTTGGCAATTTATAAACTAAACTGCAATAAGATAATAATCATTGCAATAACACAATAATCATTACCATAATATGTATAACGTAATGATCATTGGTTAAAATGGGTTATCATTAGATTGTAAAAATGCGTGGTCATGGTTGTATTATATTTCGTTGTCATGGTTATTGAAAAATATAAAACAAATAAACCCAACAAACCCAACATGCTTATAAAAAACTTGCAGTAAGCTAACATACGCAAGCCTCAGGCTAGAAAAGAGCTTAAGAAATTATTGGAAAAGGCTTAAAATTATTATAGAATAAACAAAGGGGAACCCTTGGATAAATATTCCATGCTATAAAGGTTTCACAATCGCTTAATTATTAATAGATAGCTACTATTGTATTTACAATTAATAAAATAACCTTTTACAATAATTTTACAAGTTTTTTTCAATTTTAAGATTAACGTACTCTGTATTTTTTTCTTTTTCTTCATCTTGTGAAGTCGTAGTTTCCACATGCAAGAAACAATAACAAAAGACGAAGATAACGTCAAAAAATTTCGTCCCTTGTAATATATTTTATCTACTACAATTTTTTAACATGCTTTTGAAAGTCTTTTGAATTTCTTTTATACTCCAAGCATTGTTGTGAAATGCTTAGTCAATTGTTTATTGAGAAGCAACAACCATGCATGCGTAATATTTAAAACAATGCCGGCCACACTAATACTAAAGCACTTGCATACATGTGTGTGTCAAATTGAGTACGTATTTCTGCAGTGGCTCTATTAAAGCTGTTCACTGTGAAATAGAGAGCAAGTATTGCAGCATATTGTCGTTTGCTTTTGTGTTCAATGTTTTTTTTTCCACACATGCGCACCAGTCTTGTTTCGTCAAAAAATAAACAGCAACTGAGAAGCGAAAGCATAACATCGTGCTTTGTAAAAACATGAAGACAAACTGCACATTGTGAATTCTTGGCCGGCTAAGATTTAAATCATGAAAAAATAAAAACGAAAACAAAGCTAAGATTATAACGATGACCTTCTGAAGAAATGACAATGAATTGACCTATTGAAAAAATTGCAGTTTCTTCAAAATTTCTATGTTCAAGAACATCAAGTAAAATTAGGATATATAAACTAAGAGAATTTCATAATTAAGTCAGTTCAGATAAAGAGATTATATATAAGATTATGTAGTATTAAACTGAATTATATTGTGCAAAAGGGCTATATCGACAAAAGAAAGATAAATTGTATAAAAGTTATATAGGGTTAAGACGAGTAATAATTATATTGACAAAAGAAAGATAAATTGTGTAAAATAGTTAAATTTGCAAAAAAAACTTAAAAAGAAAAAGTGAAAAATAAAGAGAAGAATGTTCACTTATTCTTCTCTTTATTTTTCACTTTTTCTTTTTAAGATTTATTTGCAAATTTTAAAATAGTTAAATTTATCTTTCTTTTGTCAATATAATTTTTACTCGTCTTATCTTTATATAACTTGTATAAAATTTATCTTTCTTGATAAATGAGATTTGTCTTTGAAATTGAAAAAGTGTAAATCTTAAGAAGTAAGATATTTAAATAAAAGTTGTGATCTTCATAAAGAAGACTCAACAAGATATTGAAATTCAATTTTCAGATGCTTGCAGTAGTATGTTGAACATTTTTTTTCTGTAAAAGCCTATAAAATGAAGACTATATTCAGATAACAAACATACCTTAACATTGCTTAGATATTTAACAAAATATCTATTATTTATTCATTTTCGTATTATTTGACTTTTTAACTAAATTTTCTTATATAACTTATAACTATTTATATAATGAAGATAAAAGCAATACTTAAACAAAGTTACATACCTCAGGATAATGGTCGAATAGCTAAATAATACTAAATAATAATCTATTATAGCGCGAACCTACTCTAAAATTGCACCTAAATCACTAAGGCGTAAGTTTGCTTCACTGTAAATACGAATCGTGATTTTTATGGGGCATTTAAATAATGTTAAACAGTACTTTATTCAGTATTCTAATTCAGCAAAAATTTAATATCAAAAAGATTTTTCTTTCAAATGACGCCCACCTTTTGGCAAGCAATTGGCAATTTTTCCGGCAGCCACAATTTACCATGGAAAAGCTTCTAAAGAACTCTGTGGCAAAGCTCAGAAATAGTGATATCACAAAGTTCTGCCGTCCGGAACCGGCTAAAATAAGTAGGTCTCTTTTAATACTGTCCAAAATTTAACACGCATAACAGTACTGGAGGAGAAGCTCGGCCAAAGAGCCCTTCGGAGCTTATAAGTGGCACATATTAATTATTTTATTTTTTTAAATATTGTGAGGGTTTCCTGAAAACAACATGTTTTTTAATTGTCGGTAGGGGGACTCTTGCCCCAGTATGAGGCCGTCAGTAAATGTATTTTTCCATTAAAATATTTGAGTGTTTTGTTCGTTTTATTGTTGTGTTTCTTTTTATGTATAATGTTCTTGAAAAAAAATTTTTATAGTAAATAAAGAAATTACATTTTTGGGGAGAGGAGAATAGAAATAAAAATGAAAATGTGTAAGAAAAGTGTAAATGCTCTTAATTTTTGCAAAGAAATTTATACTTACTTACTTATGAGGCGATTACAATCGATTTATGCCGAATCTACATGCTTCACCAGCCAGTTCTTTCCTTCGCTAGTTGGTGCCAGTTAGCAATTCCAAACGCTGACAAGTTCTCCAGTACTTGGTCTTTCCATCAGTGGTTAAGTCTGCCTCTTGGTTGGCAGTTAGCGAAAATTGTGGGGTTTTCCTTCTTATGCTTTACTTTTTTCACTGAACCTCCAATCATCGGTCATGTTTTCATGCGGCCACATACTGCTCATGACCTGGTGTATGCTGGTGAGCAGCTCATAGCCTCTGGTCGTAAAAAACTCTGCAGGCAGACCATCAGCACCTGAAGCGTTATTTTTTTCACCCTAGAAAAGGCCTTTCTGACCTCGTCATGGTCGCGTCGTGGAACATATAGACCATTATCCGAAATTAGCGAGTTCAGGAGATCTCCTCCACTAACCGAATTGCTCTACGGGTCGCCATTCGATAACGTTCCCCATAAACTCAGTACACCATTGTTCTCATTGTTGTCACGACAGGAAAAAACTCCGGGATATAAACCGCCATTCAAGCGCGTGATCTAAAAGACTTTTCGAGTCTCAATCCTGTCTCTACACATCTCTATCTCCTCACACTCACGTCTTTCTTTCTTTCACTCTCGGCACTCCACATCTCTCTGTACCATTCTTTAACAGCTCGCGTAGCACCTGCACTCAGGGGTTTTCTGTAGGCGGAGTATTTTTCTGTTTCGCAACACTCAATCTTCAGAGGTCGATTGAAACCGAGGCAAAAATGGATAATAATAGCCCACTTAAAGGAAAACAAACAAACAAAATGTTTTTCGTATAGAGCCTATTTCTCTGAATATAAGAAACCAAAAATGATCGCTAACGCCCATATAAGGCGAGGCGAAGGGTCAAATTAAAAATTTGCGATCGAAATTTAACATCTTTTCAGTGATATATAACATTTCTAGCTTATTTCGAATATTTTAAAAGTTATGGTCAAAATAAAAAATTTGAAAAATTTAATTATAATTAATCATTATAAACCTATAAAAAATTTAACATATTAAAAAAAATATTAATGTATTTTTAATATTTTTTTATCTTCAAAAAAAAAATTGGGAATGTATCGATCGCAAATTTTAACTTTGATCTTGATCCACGCCTTATATGAACTTTAGCGAGAAACAATTTTTTGTTTTTTATATTCACAAAAATAGGTTCTATACGAAGAAAATTTTGCTTTAAGTGTGCTATTCTACATTTGTTCCGAAACCGATTACCTCCTCGGCAGCAGTAGACATGGCGTGGGATATATGTACCCACTGTGCGCATGTATCATCAAGAGGGCCAGTGTTCTGCATAAGCAGATCCGATAGTCGAAAAAAAAAAAATACGATAGTTTACGATAGAGTAAAAAAGTATTTTCTGTTTCTGGTGATTGCAGCTTATAGACGTCAAGCTTTCTCTGTGTGGGATTTCTTTTGTTCTTTGCGACAGGGCAATGATCGACCGATTTCACGTCCGTAACACTGAAATTATACATATCATCCGTTGATCACCATGTGATCGATTTGGTTTTTCGTTCGATAGTGGATGTCGAGATGCTCAAATCTGGTAACACTAAATACGATGTCTTATTTAGTTATCGCAAGTGTTCTGATGGAGGATGAATTTTCAGACAGTTGGATCAAAGGTGCCTTCCTTGCCTACCTTGGCATTGAAGTCGCCAAGCTCGATTTTGATATCGTGGCGAGTTTAGCGGTAACAACCCTCTTCAAGGAGCTAAAAAAACCCCCTTTGGTTGCATCGTCTTTCTCATCCGTAGCAGCGTGGGACATATTAGGCTGATATTGACAAATATTGCCTTAATGCGTATTGTTGTCAGCCGTTCGTTCACAGATGTGAACCGTGAGATAAAATGTCGTAGTCTCTTAATAACAAGAAATCCACATCCGAGTCTGTACCTCTCTACACAGCAACTGTAATAGATATTACAGGATGCTCTTTTAGAGCAACCCTGTCCCATCCATCATCTGCCCTGAAGTTCGGTGATGTCTGCCTTATATTTACTGACCAGCTGGATAGAGGCACCTTCCCTATAGAGAGACTGGATATTCCAGGTGCATATCCGTAAATCGTGGTCGTTACTTCATTTGCGGAGGTCGTCAATAAAAGGGGTAGTTCTCATCCAAGCACGGTTTGGTTATTCACTGGGGGAAGTTTTATGTGGTGGTTCCTAAACCCAACGTACAACCTCTATCCGAGGAGGTTTTCACCGCTCACTTTAGCCTAATCTCAACCGGTGCCAGGAAGGCGGTCGTCGCCACGTGAAGGACTCCATTAAAAACTGAATGTGCCATCACAAAGCGCGAAGAACAAACTACCATACATGACGTCTAATGTGTTGACTTGCGACGAGTTCAACAAGGAGCGCGCTAGCCCCACCTGGTTGAGGCAGTTAGACACATTACCTTGCACACCAGATCACCAAATAATTTATAATAAATTAAGTAATTTACGTGGGTGGGTAGCTCAGTGGTTAGTGTGTTCGCCTTCTGATCTGTAGGTCGTGGTTCAATCCCCGGCTGATGCATAACAAATTTAATATCGATAAGATTTTTCTTTCGAATGGTACCCACCTGTCGGCAAGCAATTGGCAATTCTTCCGACAGTAACAACTTGCCATGAAAAAGCTTCTTAAAGAACTCTGTGACAAAGCTCAGAAAAAGTGATGTCACAAGTGTTCTGCCGTTCGGAACCGGCTAAAATAAGTAGGTCCCTTCTAATACTGTCCAAATTTAAGACGCACAACAGTAATGGAAGAGAAGCTCGGCCAATGAGACCTTTGGGGCTTTAAGTGCCACATATATATATATATATATAAGTAATTTACGCTGTCATGTACATATACTATAATAAATATTTTCATTGTATATTATTCTTAGATAATGTAAAGGGTTTTCCATTTCGCGGTTTCAAAAGTATAGGGCTAGAATTCGACATCTGTCAAACTGAGTTGTTAAAACAATTTCTTTCTTTTTCAGTTGCGCACAACGCATTAAAATTGTAAAAACCTACTACAAAAATGGTGATTCTGCCACAGCCACATATCGTGCTTTAAGAAGAGATTATGGTTTACATAATCGTCCAACTACGCAGCAATTGGCAAAATTGTGAAGAAATATGAAGAGACTGGATCGGTTACAGATATTGTAAGGCCTGTGCATCATCGTTTCGCTCGTACCACCGAAAATATCGCTGCTGTAAGTGAAAGTGTTGCCGAAGACCCGAATGTGTCGATTCCTCGTCGTTCTCAGGAATTAGGACTGTCTTACGGCACATTATGGCGTATTTTGCATTTGGATCTACACCTACATCCATATAAAATCCAGCTCACACAACAACTGAAGCCAGCTGACCATTCACAACGTCGTAGATACTAGAAGCACATTTCTCACTCGGTGGGTATGTTAACAAACAAAATTGTCGTATTTGGGGTTCTGAGAATCCTCAAGTAATTGAAGAGAGGCCGCTACATCCACAAAAAGTCACTGCTTGGTGCGCTCTTTGGTCCGGAGGTGTGATTGGACCTTATTTCTTCGAAAACGACGATGGAACGACTGTCACCATCAATTCGGAGCGTTATGGTCATATGATAACCGACTTTTTTTTGCCTGCTATTGAAGAATACGACTTAGAGAATATGTGGTTTCAACAAGACGGTGCCATATGCCACACAACTCGAGCGAATATGGCTTTATTGCAAGTGAAATTTTCTGGCCGCGTAAGATAAACCTTTTACTCTTGAGCACCTAAAAACCAACATTCGTCACGTTATGGCTGAGATACCGCCCAATATGTGTCAAAAAGTGGTCGAAAATTACCTCAAAAGAATCGATGCTTGCAACAATTCGCGTGGTGGTCATTTAAATGATGTAGTATGATGTACTACTTTTGAAGTAGTAAGGGACTTTGTCTATCTTGGAACCAGCATTAACAGCAGTAATGACGTCATCTTGGAGATCATGCGTAGGATAACTCTTGCTAACAGGTGTTACTTTGGGCTGAGTAAGCAATTGAGAAGTCGAGCCCTCTCTCGAAGAACGAAAACTACACTCTACAAGTCTCTCATCATGCCTGTCCTAACATATGACGCTGAATCCTGGACAATTTCCACCTCGTATGAGCGAATGCTTGGGGTTTTCGAGAGAAAAGTCCTACTCAGGATCTTTGGACCTATTTGCGTTGGTGGCGAGTACCGAATAAGGTACAACCATGAGCTGTACGAGCTGTATGCCGATATGGACATAGTAAAGCGCATCAAAATCCAGCGGCTGCACTGGCTAGGTCTTATCGAGCGAATGGAAGAACACGCTCCAGCTAAGAAGGTGTTATATTCGGAACCCGCTGGAGGACGGCGCAGAAGAGGAAGACCAAACCTCCGGTGGAAAGACCAAGTACTGGAGAACCTGACGGCGCTTGGAATTTCTAACTGGCGCCAGCTAGCGAAGAACAGCAGAACTGGCGAAGCATGTTATTTTCGGCCTAAATCGATATTCGTTTGTTATGGCCACATAAGTAAGTAAGTAATTATAATTATGTATATAGCAAGAAGGTATTCTACAGATAATTCAGAGTAATTTTGCTGAAGAGACCTTAGTTCTAAGTCCGTTTTGATGCTCATGGAATTTTCAAAATATATAATTTTTTTCTAATTAAGATATAATAGTTTTATTAAAATATTCATAAAATCTTATTAAATTATAGTACCGTGCTCTGAACTCAGAATTGTTAGATACTTTAAAAGAAAGTTAGATACTGTGGTGTATTATAATTTTTCAGCGCCTGTATAATCTGCGGCCAGAATTAAAGCCGTTCTTGACATCCAATGTTACTACTGCGCAATATTTTTTGTCACCCCACCTTCACCTTGTTTCACTCGTAGCATCTCGACCTATACTTATAACAGTCTGCACTGCGTCTACTGTCGATTTTCCTCCACGAAAGCCGAATTGTGTTGCTGATAGAGCACCTGGCCCTTCTAATGTTTCCTGCAAAGGGTTAATTAATATACACTCTAGGACTTTTCCCAAAGAATCGAGCATACAAAGTGGCCGGTACCAAGATGTCCTGTCCGGTAGCTTGATAGGTTTCAATATGAGAACAAGTTTCTGATTCTTCCAGAAGGCAGGGAAGATACCCTCATTTAGACATTTTGTAAACATCATAGCGAATATGCTCGGGTCCGCTTTAATAGCTGTTTTCATTGCCACGTTCGGGATACCATCTAGCCCTGGCACTAGATACTACAGGAACAATCCGGTCCATAATAAACGGATCAGTCGGCTGTGGTGCTCTGGATCCCTTTACTGTACTCATGATAATTTTATATGATTTGCCCCAAGGTTCGGCGTTTGTACTTTCTCGTAGGTCTTTGAAACATGAGTTCTTACTAGTTCGTATTTCCCTTTTGAGGTTCTTGCGGTGTATCTTGTATTCAACGTGTAGCAGGACCAGTTCTGGATGGTCACGTGCTCGTTGCGCTTTTCTTCGCGCTCGATTGTATAGTCCTCGAAGTTCTGCTATTTGGGAATTCTACCAGTAGACCGGTTTTCTGCTCGGATTTTGCGTTCTAATGTTTTCAACTATGTTTGTTGCTTCTTCAGGATCTGTAGTGCCCTCATTTCATATTTGTAAGAAGACATCCTTATCGAAAATGCTCTCTTTCCAGCCCCTGGTCTGCACTATGGTTATCCGCTGTTGTTTTGCAATTTCCAGTTCAATTACAATTGCTCGGTAGTCACTATGTGTATAGAATTCGCCAATTTTCCATGTGGTAAGACGCGCTATCGATCTGTGGACAAAAGTAAGATCAATGGTTGATCGCCTATCGCCAGCTTCAAAAGTGTGTTGACCAACATTTAAAAGCAATCTGCCATGAGCAATCTGCCCCTACGATTTGTATTTCTGCTGCTCCAGGCTGTCGACCATGCATAAAAATCGCCGGCTATAATTGAGGGAAGTCGCGCTTTAGTCTCTAACGCCAGATTTGTTATTAAATGCTCGAATTGACTTAAATCGAGGCTAGGAGGAGCATAGCATGAGAAGAAATAAATCCCATCTAACCCAGGTGAAACCATGATGTGATGTTTCTCTACTTTTATAAGTCTTGTTCTTTGTAATCCAAATAGCTGCTTTGTTGGATACGTCTGAGATCCATTCACTGTCGCTAATGTTATGATGTTGCTCGATTAATAGAGCAAGTCCAGATGTATTTCCACGATAGTTTGATGTAGCATTGTATCTTGCTATACAATGGTTTAAGTTTATATGGATAATTTTCATCTACCACTTTTCTTTATCACGTTTTTATGTTCTGGGTATCGAAAGCTGTCCGCTGCGTGATTGTCTTTGCGTATCACACATTTCTCCTCATTTTTGCAGCTTACTGTTTTATGTCCTTCTTGTCCTTACTTTCTACATAGATTTCGTCTATCCAACAACACTTAAAACACCGTGTTGGTGATATATAGTCGCATACCCGACAGGAGACCCATCCAACGCGTTTAATACCTTGGCTTTAATACGTTTTTAATACCTTGGCTGAATCTGCCATTGATAGGATGACGTAGGCTGTTTGGGTTCCTTGCTGTCCCTTCCTTATGTTATTGACTGCTGTTGCATGAGGTCGGCGCATATCACACTGGGAGTGTAGTGCATCACATACTTCTTCTGCCGTTGTGATCTCATCTAGGTCCCTTAATTGGATGGTGGTAGTGTAGGTTTTAGCCGACAACTTGGCAGTTTGACCTAGTACCTCTTCTACTGCTGTCTGAAACTTTGTTGTTTTATTTTCCGGCGCGCGTTTTAATTCAAGCAGTATCTCGTTTTTCGCTGTTCGCCGCACACTTCTCACATTTTCTCCTAGGGACTTAAGAACTTCATCACTCTTAATTTTCCGCGGGATATCAGCGTACGAGGTCTCCGTTGTAGCGGCTCTAACAATGGCGTCCGGTTTTATCCGAACCTTCGTGTTCTCCGTTGCGCTTCTTTGGCTCTACCTTTTGCACCTCCTGCCGACGTTTCGTGTCCGTTTTTTTTCTGTGTTGGTTTATTACCCTGCACCTTATTTTGTTTTGCCACATCGCTTACTGCTGTATTAGTAGTATTTTCAGTGAGCGCGGTGGTGGGAGTTTCGGTTTCCGCCAACTTTTTGGGTTGAGACCTGTTATTATTTGTTTGCGCCATATGCCGCTTTGTACGGGGTGTTTCCAGTTCACCTTCTTTGCTTTTTTTTAACTCATCTCTTTGCTTCAACCATGGTGACGTCTGAGAGTAATTATTTTTTTTTAATTACCTTCTTGGCTGCTTCATCTTTTTGCTCGATGGCTACCAATTCGTACAACGCCTTAATGTTGTCAATTGCGTCCCTCATCCGTTGATGGATCGAAAGCTTTTTTCCATCTTCCATCATATCCACGAGGCTCCTGATGTGTTCGCCGAGGTTTAGAAAGGATGCATACTTGACCATACCCACTTGTGCCGTTTGTGGTGTCTTTTTCCCGCTGGGGGGGTTCGCTAGTGTAGTCGCTTATTGATCTCATGGTTATCTATGCAATGCAGGGAGGCCATGGAAAGGTTATACAAAGATTGTGTACAGAGCCTGATCAACGCAAACCAGGATTGTGACATCTGGTTCACCACCAACTTAATGCGAACTTCGAACGTACTTCGAGACCTGTCAAGGTTTTAACGGGCCGTTAGCGATTATAGTATTAGACTGGGAGCCAATACTCTAACAGTCAGCCCAGAACCTCTGTGTCATAGCCATTGTTTCCAGTATGCCGTAATTAAGACCTTGCTGGGCTCGGTCTTAATGCAGTTTATACCTACTGCCAGACTTTTGTCGCAGCCGTCCCTAACCTGGGGTCAGACACTGACCAAGTAGCCCCACATTCTGGATCAGACGCTTTTGGATTTGTAGTTCGCAGCCGCTCCTAACCTGAAGGCAGACGCTGACCAGGATAACTGCTCATAAGACGCTTTCTGGGATTATGTTTCCTACAATGTCTGCGCAAAGTTGGCGACACTTTGATTTAGGACGTGGTACCGACACGCCTTTGTCACAGAAAGTACCCTAAGAAAGTGCCGCTCCTGGTCGGGAACTGTTTTTTTTTGTCTATTGACTTATTCACAGTTAACCGGGCCCCGCGGGTTTGGTATAATAAGTATACGTGCGTGTGTGGGTGTGTGTATGGTCATATCTATAAGGGTGACACATATGCTGGGCTATTTATTGAAGTGAGTTTGTTATTGAGGTAGGTGATGTCATAAGTTAGTGACGTATGTTTTCTGTTCTTATTCTTTTTTTGTGGGGGTGCGGTTTAAGCGAGGATCGATGGTTTGAGAGTGAGCGAGCAGCTACTTGTTGTAGTGGATTAGAATGCTATTGCTTAGGTCTAGCTTATAAGCTATGTGGTTGGTATAGCAAGTGGATATAACGTCTATGTATGTATGTATGTATGTATGGTCATAGCTATAGTTAAGGGTTACATACATATGTTATATATGGGACTATTTAGACTATTTATAGTTGTTATATGCATATACATTTGTATGTATGTATGTACATTCTGTCAAATAAGTACCCGGAAATTCTCATTTTTAATTTTCCCTCTGAGAATATTTCAAACAATTTTTTTCCAGGTTGGCACAACTGTCAGCCACTATTCTGTGAATTTTTATTGCTATGTGTCATTTAGTTTAGTTACGGCGTCATTAGGAACAAGTCAACCTTTTGTGTGCGATTTTTACTATGGATAAAATATGGATTTATACCAATCGTAAACATGAGTTTTCGACATGGTTGATTCACCAAATGTTTTTTTCAACATTTCCAACGTTTTGGCACAAGAAATTTCGTTTGAAACACATAATTTCACACGAACTCTTTGTTCGATATTTTAATCCAAAGTAAAAATCGCAACGCACACAAAAGGTTGACTTGTTCCTAATGACGCCGTAACCAAACTAAATGACACATAGCAATAAAAATTCACAGAATAGTGGCTGACAGTTGTGCTAACCTGGGAAAAAAATTTGTTTGAAATATTCTTGGAGGGAAAAATAAAAATGATAATTTCCGGGTACTTATTTGACAGAATGTATGTGTACATGATTATAGCTATAGCTAAGGGTACGAGTATATACATATATGTCGGAATATTTAGATATTTATAGTTTTTTTTTGGAGCATAAAAAATATAAAGATATAAGTTTCTTACTGCGGTAGGTAATGTATTATTAGATATGTTTGTAGCTAGTATGTATGAAGATAAAAAATAAAAACTCATATAAGTTTGT
Source organism: Megamerina dolium (assembly GCA_963854835.1). NCBI lineage: Eukaryota > Metazoa > Arthropoda > Insecta > Diptera > Megamerinidae > Megamerina > Megamerina dolium. The sequence continues at coordinate 49,667,440 of OY978525.1, forward strand.
TATTAGAGTCATCAAATTTTTGTTGATTGTTTTAGTATTTATTAATATTATGTAAAAATAATTTCATAATAATACATTACGTGACGATCCGGCCCATTCATACATTATAATATCCTTCTTCATCACCTATACTCTCGATATCGCTCATGATGTTCCCTGCCTCACTGGGTGTTGGTTCGCTCTCCGAAGCTAGTTGTTCCGTTGTTTCGGCATCTGTTTTATAAGTCTTGACTTGGACCTTGCCAAAACCATAATTCACGTTACCGTCGTATCTCGCTAACCATTCCAGAGTGTCACTGGATAGCTGCAGAAGTACTTGCATCGTTTATCCCGGCGTTGAAATGGCATAAGTAGTGTTTTCACTAATGCCGCTTTCTATTTTAACTAAAACTCATTTGTTCATCGGAAGGTTTGGGTTACATCCCTTAGACAGTTTCGTGATTTTCTCCGGTTCTGAGGACTCGGTCGGGATCCATACTATTGCCCTGGGATGACTGGGGATGTGTTTCCTTTCTACCGTTTCGAGCTTTGCACCAGGATAGATCTCTCTAACTTTCGATATGGTTCCTGTTCGGTCGGTGGACACTCTCTTCAGGAGCCGACAGGAACGGCAAAACTTGCTTACGCTGGGTCAGTCAATTTCAAAACGAACCATGACCGAGCACGAGTCTGGGCAAGCTGCAGCAAGTCGCTGGCTAAGAGCACTGTTGGATTCGGCTGCCTCCGAAGATATCGTGGTGATAGTTGTATTCTAACATTGCAGTGCTATGAGCTTTGATGCTCTGACCGCCGTTGCTAGTCTTTGCAGAGGCACCTTTTGGGCTCGGCTTAGCCGGTGACCTAAGTATGGAGCATGATGCTCCTGCCGGCTTGATTGAAGAAGATCCAGGCTCCTTATCTTCTGTTTTAGTTTTATTCGAGTTGTCCATGTAGTTTTCACGACTGTCGGATAATGAGTGTCCGCCTACGCTTTGCTCCGAACTACGTAGGTAAGGCTGGTTATTACGGAAGGCCCCACGTAAGCTCACGTTTGAGACTGGGCTATTTTTGTAAGGGGCCCCCAGCCAGGCTGATCCTTCGCACGGGTCGTATTACACCTTGATCCAGTCACTCACCTCCAACCATGATAACACTGGACTACCATATGTTGTACTATTAAAGAGTAACGAACATCCTGATATCTCCTTACATAGGCAGTGGAGGAGTTTGCACCTGTAAAAACCGCTAAAATGATTTTCTTCTTATTACTTATTTATAATTTCGTGACTTTTTATGGGAGCCACATTGAGTAGTGATTCGCTAGTTTCTCACAAGTTTATTCGAAGTTCAATATTAAACTTCGAGCTAAACTGTACTAAACCATACTGAAAAATGCCGAGGTTTTGCGGTCTATTATGGTAGCTATATAAAGCAGTAGGCGTGGCTTTCTAATTTCATTCCAGCTTATTTCCGTATACAATCTAGTGCACAAATATGTCTTTTTTAAGTCCCGAAAATCCCGGGATTAGTCGATTCAAATTCCGGGATAACTTAAAAAATTTCGGTTTTTAATCAAAAAATCATACTTGTATTTATTTCAAGCACAATTTATATAGCAATGCCCAATACATTTGCCATTTTTCAGGCAATTTGTTGACACATTTGAAGAAATGATTGTCTTGCAAATATTAATCTGATGGAGCAGTGTCTGATGGGTAGTGTAATATTTCCCAGTTCTGTTCCTTTAAATAGTTTTTAACCGATTGAACACGAGTGGTCCGGCGTTGTCACGCTGAAAAATTAGTTTGTTGTGTGTATTCAATCATTCTGGTCGTTTTTCTTCAATAGCTCGCTTCAAACGTATTAGTTGTCGTCAGTAATGTGTTGTATACTATTTTTCCACAACACTCACGAAATACCTAACGGCTAGATTCAAGGACATGACGTACAAAATTCGCACCTAAACCTAAGCTCCTAAATATTCTTCGGGACTTAACACTAGTTAGCTTAAATAAAACAATTATACTTTATTAAATATGCGATACTTGCGATTTTAGGTTTTTACTTTATTCCTGGTATTACTTTACAATTTTACACTTTCACACTAATACTGGAGGGCCTCGTAAGGATTGCAGAATTTTACAATTTCTTACACGCTAACACTTCACAACTTAGATCAAGCTTCACAACTGAAAAGCCATTGCCTTCAGTAAGCTGGCAGCTTATATACTATTTTCCGCATGCTATCTACATATCGATCTACCCACATACCAACATATAACATACAATAACATATTCACAGCACTTGTGTGTATGTATGTATGTACAAGATCGATGCATGTGAGAAGCAACTTTTTGGTATTCACACACATGAGTAGTCCACGTGATTTTAGTTATCATGAAATGTCTAAACATGTATGCTTACACAGATATGCTTACGTAAGTGCAGAACTACGAATTGTGTGGGAAAGTGCTTTGTCGGCATTTTCACACCCAACTGCAACTCAGTTGGCGCAATGCTCTGGCATTCCACAATTATAAGTAATATTACTATGGATTGTGTATATCACAACTTCGAGCAATGTTGGTATGTGTATGGATAAATATGTATTTCACAATTTCGGGAAATAAGTCGCGAGGCAAAATATGCATATGTGCATATTTCATATTTTGGCGCGCAACAAATGACACGACATCGGCAGTAATAGTTTCAGACGGTTGCAGCTACTCATGGAACACAATACCTTTCATATACCACATAATCATAATCTAAGCACAATGAATATCTCGTTTAGGCTGTGATGGACCCGGTTCACCAGGCTTTACGCAAGCCTTTTTGCGTTTAGGATTCTCGTAATATATTCACTTTTCATCTCCAATGACAATTCGATGTAACAATCATTACCTTCTTTAAAGAAGAGTTTCACAAATGTAAAGGAAGTAGATTTCAAAGGATGTCGACGCCATCACGACCGATGATGCAAGGGCGATGGTAAAATTGGAGAGATTAGTAGAGGAACTATGGCACATGGATTCCGGATGATGTTGATGTTATGTATTAAACGGTACCAACTTGTTCCGTGTGAATTTAACGCATGTGACCCCCCTCAATCCAAACGGCATAAATTTGGGGATCACTTGGTTTATTTCTAATGTACAAAATAAGAAAAATATAATAAATACAAATATATATACATATATACACATACAAATACATATATACATACATACAAGTAATTCAAATAACAATACAATACTTACCGCAGTGTATCTTCCTTTCTTTCGTTGGCCGACGACTGAATTCATGTTTGAGATCATAACTACGATTATGCATGCTCAAAGACAAATTCGATCGCGCGCACACACACACACTGCGGTATACACAAAGACGGTAGTTATTGATAGTGGTAGCGCACAAATGTGACAAGCACAGTTTTCACTCAAATAAGCAGAACAACAACGCAAGAACAATAAAGTATTATGCTATATCTCTACAGCATAGAAACATTAAATATGTCGCTTGACACATTCGGGCGTACCCCATCAACACATATGACAAAGAAACTCAAATTGAAATGCGTATACATAAGAATACAATATATAAAAGTAGGTTGCCAACATCCCCTCCTCTGTGAATTAACAAGTTTCACCACCATCAACTTCCAGAACAGCCAATTTGGATATAGCACGTCGCTTCAGACCAATGGCGGTGCGTACATAAACGCGCCTGACCTCACCATCTACTCCAGGGTATATATTCTCCACCCTGCCTCGGCACCATTCTCGGCGAGGTACGTCAGCATCGCATATGAAGATGAGATCACCTATCTACATAGGTTTTGTTCTCTCACACAACTTCACTCGCCGCGTCAGTGTGGGAAAATACTCTATCTATCCGTCGTTTCCAAAAATGATCTCGCAGCTGACGAGCGATACGCCACCGTTGTCGCAAGAGGTACGTCTTCCGCAGAACGTCATCGACAATCGAAGTTTACGGTGTATTGGCTTCACCCAGCAGAAAATCATTAGGTGTCATTGGCTGCTCCTGGTTAGCATTGCTAGGCAAGTGCGTCAGCAGCCGAGAATTTACAATATTTTCGGCCTCAATGAGAAAGCAGTTGTGCGTGTGCTCCCGTGGTGACGTTTTTTGTAAAGTTTGGCAGAACAAACGCTTGACACCCTGCACCATGCGTTTCCATGCACCTCCTTCCGCCGGATTGAAAGGCGAATTAAAAACCCATTCTACGCCTCTTTGCGACAGCTCATTCTGCAAACGAATACAATCAAACACCTCGCTGAATCGTTTAGCCTCCATATCGACACCAACAAAATGTTTGCCATTATCAGATCTTATGCGAACAGGAACACCACGTCGATTAATAAAATTGCGTATGGCGACTATGCATGAGTCGGTGCTAAGATCATAGGCTAGCTCCAAATGCACAGCCCTGATGGTCAGACACGTAAAAAACGCCACCCATCCCTTTTCGGTACTATGTCGTACGGCGAAGTAGTCAATGCCGGTATAGCTGAATGATCTTACGTAAGGTTCTAAACTGTCGATCGGAAGCGGACCCATCAGCGGCGACACGGCAGTGTCTCTATTTAAACGGAATATGGCGCAGTTGGCAATTACACCGCGCAGTAAGTGCCTCAGGCGTGGCACCCCATACTTTGAATCTCGGAAACAGTAGCCTCTAAATTTTGGTGACGCATATTGCTGTGATAGTGCATTACGACGAGTTTGGTGAATGCATGACCCGGCGGCAGTTGATGGGGCGCCTAAAGTATATCGGAAGCCAACCAGCGGTGTCTATACGCCATCGTACATGAGGGTCTGCCTCCTCTCGGTGATAGGATGTCGCATCCAAATACGCTCATCCTGCAGCAAAAATGGTGCACCACAAGACCACCGAGATGTAGAACTGAAGTCAACACGATTATTCGCTCGCGTAGCTTCATCGACGACATTGTGCTCTGTAGGCAGCCATCTCCAATTTGCAATGGTAGTGGTGGCTAATATCTCGGCGACTCTACGTTGCACAAATGGCTAATAACGCCGATGTTCACTATGGAGCCACTGGATTACTGTTTTCGAATCGCTCAAAATGATGCAATCATCGATTTTCAAGGAATGCTCTTCTCTGACGCAGCTCATCAATCGCGTACCCAGTACAACTGCTTGAAGCTACAGTCGTGGCACCGTTAACGACTTCATCGGTGCGCATTTGGTCTTCGCACAAACAAATGAGACCTCCACCTCTCCAAGAGCACCAGTGGACCTCCAGTAAGCAACAGCGTCAAGGGCTTCCTCACTGGCATCGACAAAAACATGAAGCTGCAGATATTTGGGTAAGCCATTTCGAAAATAGTTCCGAGGAACGACATATTCAGCTACTGTTGGCAACTGCTTCCGCCAATCTTCCCAGCGGAGTTTATATTGCTTAGCAATAGCTCATCCCACCGGATATCATGTTTCCACACCTCTTGCATGACTGATTTAGCGCTTACTACGAAATTGCTTAAGAATCCGAGCGGATCGAAGATCGACATGACCACGCTCAGGAGCTCTCGCTTCCTCGGATGCCGTACTCCATTCACCACATCAGGATCCACATTATTAAACTTTAATTTGAAACCAAAAATATCTGATGATGCCTGCCAAAACAATCCAAGAACCCTTTCAGACAGTACTCCTTCTTTCTTTGCTATTTGACGAACAGCTACGTTTTCACTAAGTGCGCCCGTCCCTCTCGACGAGTTTGACGCGAAATTACGAAGTCCGAAACCAGCTCTAGCATGAATACTTCTCACCTGTTTCGAGATCTCAACTGCTTCATCTTTGGTGTCAAAGCTATCGAGGTAGTCATCAACGTAGTGGTGATCCAATATGGATTTCACGGCTCGCGGGACATCGCTCACTTCATTACAATACTCTAATGCATTACGCGTCTTGACGTAGTTGGCGGCGCAAGACGAACAAGCATCTCCAAAAATCATTACACGCATAACAAAAACTTCAGGCTGTTTGGATGCGTCACCATCGCACCAAAGGAATCGTTGAGCACACCTATCGCTCCGCTGAACTAACACCTGGTGAAACATCTCTTTGATGTCGCCACACACCAATTGCTCCCTGGCGAAAATGGAAAAGTATAGCAGCCAATGGCCTATATTCCTGTGGAACCTTCAGAAGGTGCGAATTGAGCGACATGCCGTCAACCTCGGCGGTCGCGTCAAACACCATACGCAATTTGCCCGGCTTATTGGCATTATTCACTGCGAAGTGTGGTAAGTACCATATCCTAGCACTGGACAAGGCAGCTTCCTCTCGATATAAGAGTTCATGATCCATCTGTACTCGGCAGCAAAGTCTACATTACGTATCATTTTCGCTTCAATACCCATCAACTTTTTCAGCGCCATCTCATAGCTGGCAGGCAGTCGCCCATCGGCACGTTTCCAGAGCAAACCAGTCTGGTATCTTTCTTCAACACAGTAATCGGCTACCGCACTGTGTAGAGACTGGTCAGTGTGGCCGTTAATGAATTAACATGATGGCACTGTCGAGCATGTGGTGGCTGTTGGACCAAACACAACCCATCTTAGCTCGGTATTGGGGGCGAACGGACCACACTTGTTCAATTTGATAGTGGCTGATGGCAAACCAAGGTGGCAGTTGTCAAGACCAATTAACAGTTTTGGCCTGACCTGCGTGTACGGCTGCGCTGGCAAATTGTTCATATATCTATTGTAGCAACGCAAATCAGCCTTGCTCAAGGTCTGACAAGACAACTGCAAATGTGATACACCATAAACATTCCTCAATATGTACATCTTCTGCATACCGACACCAATAACGGATAAATCAACTACGTTGGCTGGCTTTTGTGTAGCACGTCCTACGAACCACTGCAAATTTAAACATTCACCAATAAGAGCGTTATCAATAATTGTTATTGACGAACCCTCGTCCAAAAGGGCATACGTCTCGACACGTTTCTGGTTCCCGTACAGCACGACTGGCAGAATTCGAAAGAGAAGTTTGTTATTGGTAATACCGTTCCTGCAACTAAGAACCGCTGTACCTCTATCACCCTTCTGTTGACTCACGACGCTGGCTGCGTCTGTGTGGCATGGGCTTGGCATGGTTCGGTCATGGAAACACGTCTGGTACGACATTGAGGCGACACTAACTGATTTGGTGACTCGTTGACAGCACACGTAGCTTCATTCAACAATTTGTGGTGCATTCTTTTACACCCGTCGATGGCATACGGTTTGCGCCATTGGCAATTGCGCGAACCATGTCCAACATTGAGACACCCAAAGCAAAGATGACGTAGCTTTGTTTCTTCCCATCTCTTGGACACCGCAAGTCGGCTGAACCGCTCAGAGTCGGCTGGCCTATGTTGGGCCTGACACACAGGGCAGACTGAATAACGTTGTGGTTCAGCAGCGTGCAACACAAGACGACGTTTGTAGTCTCGCGTTGCATCTCCATCGTATACCGTACATATAATGTTGGCTAATCTTGTAAGCCACTCGCTAAAATTTTTAACAGTGGCATACGGTTCGGAAAAATCTGGATATGCTAAAATTGGGGGGGAGCAAATTGCCTCCTTCAAATTTTCAAAAGCTTTCTGGCATTTATCGGTCCATTCAAATTTTGCATCTTTTCTTAGTAATTTATTAATTGGTAGCGCTATGCTTGCCATATTTTCAGCAAAATTTCTAAAATAGTTTACTAAACCTAAGAATGCCTGAACATCTTTCCTATTTCTTGGAACAGGAATATTTTTGACACATTCTACCTTACTAGCATCTGACAATGCCCCTTTCTCAGTGCACTTATGCTCTAGGTAAATTATCTCTCTTCGCAAAAATTGGCACTTCTCTGTATTTAGTTTTAAGTTATGTTTTCGTAAGAGTTCAAGTACTCTATGCAGACGCGATTCATGTTGTGCCAAATTCCGACCGTAGACAACAATGTCATCCAAATATACAAAACAATCTATTCCCTGGAGTCCAGTCAATACGTGATTCATTAGTCTTTGAAAAGTAGCAGGTGCTCCCGTTAACCCAAAAGACATTCTATTAAATTCGTAATGCCCGACACCTGAACTAAAAGCGGTTTTTTCTCTGTCAGATTCCTCCATTAGTACTTGATGATATCCACTGGCCAGATCAAGTGTAGTAAAATATCTACTATGACCTAACTGATCCAATATCTCATCGATGCGTGGAATTGGAAGAACCTGTTTAATGGTGGCATCGTTCAGTTTTCTGAAATCAACAACTAGTCCCCATTTCTTTTTTCCATCGCTTTCCGCCTTCTTTGGAACTAATATTATTTAGGAATTCCATGGGGAGAACTGGGAATGATTATTTCGTCTTCCGACATTTTATTTACCTGTCTATTAATCTTCTCCTTATGCACTAACCTGTAACCTGTACTGTCTCTGATTTATTGGTGCCTAATCTGTATTTACTGGTATCGTGTGCTTTATACCTGTTGTGTATGACAATTTATCGCCTTCCAAATAAAACAAATCGTGAAATGACTTAAAGATGTCTTCCATAGATTTTCTTTCTTCCTTATTTAGGTTTGAATCTAACATAACTGTTTCTCTCTTAACTGGGGTCGGCAAAATCCTCCACTGAAACCGCCTCGAGGGTGCCGACTGGAAATAGATACCACAGTTTAGCCTGCACGATGTCAGCGGTATCTAGCTAAGATAAGGGTAAGTTTGTAAGTGTTTGTTACTCTTCAATAGTATAGCATTCGGCAACGTAATCTTATCATGGTCGGAGGTGAGGGGCTGGATTAAGGTGTTAAGCGATCCGTGCCAAAAATCAGCCTGGCTGGGGGCTACTTTTTCAAATAGCCCAATCGATAACGTGAGCTTACGGATATCTGGCGCCCTCCGTAATAAGTAGCCTTACCTGCGTACTGCGAATCTCTGTGCAGGCGGACATTTATTTCTTCGCAACTCGTGGGAACAAGATTGATTGTAAAAACCCCAAAACCCAGATCTTGATCCAAAAATCTGGAGGTTGTAGGGGTGTTAACGGGTGGAACGGCGCACAATAAGGCTTCACGAGAGGCCGAGCTGTTAGCTGCACCACTCGTTCCCACCATTGGAACTCATAACGAAATTCCTGCAATCGCGGACAGCACTGCCTCATACGACGTAGTGCTGATAGCCATGGCGGGAAAAGTAGTGAAGGGGGTGGCGGAAAATGAGGCTTCTATAGAAGCCGAGTTTTAGCCATGGAATTGTGAGTCATGGAATTGTCACTAGAGGGGCGCCTGGAGGATACTCATCTGAGTACCTTCAAGGTATCTTTGTTGGATGCCATGGAGTCCCTTGAAGACGATGTCAATGACATTGGATTTGTCGGCAGGGCAAGGGTGGAGAGCGGATTGATTGTACTAAGGTGCAAAAATCAGTTATCCAAGCAATGGCTGTGCAAGACAGTGGAGCACCTAACTGGTTTGTGGGAGGGTGCAAAGCTCAAATGTGACAGCCTAACTGCCTTGTCGACAAAGAGGAAGATGGTGATTGTTGCTCATGGCAATGCTGTGGCCAGCTACATCATCCTCAGAAGGCTGCAGCGCCAGAACGCCTGTGCGAAGGACACTTCCAAATGGAGTGCTATCCGCACAGAAGAGTTTGGTGAGGCAGAAAGGGCAGGTGTCGGTGTCTTACTCACCGTGCTGTGTCCTAAGGAGGACGCGGAGGCCATCTGGATCGCAGGGGGAGACTCAACTGCGGTCTTGAACAGGTCGTCGTTAAATTCCAGAAGGATGCAGTATGTGAGGTGGAAGCTCTAATGAGATTCTGTGATGAAAAGGGGGTTGGTCTGATCTTAGGCTGCGATGGCAATGCGCACAGTTCTGTGTAAGGCAGCAGCAATGAAAACTATAGAGGAGAGTGTCTACTAAAATTTATAGAAAAATTTGGTCTACAAGTTGCCAATAGGGGAACAGAACCGACCTTTGTCGACGCAAGTCGTTGCGAGGTCATTGATGATACTCTGACGAATGTCAAAATGTTGAATAGCCTTTTGGAGGGTTGTGGATAGACTAACCATGTCGGACCACAGGGCCATTCAGTTTGGGGTTACGTCCGATAAAAGACATAGGAACGACTGTAGAATGGTAAGGATACCGAAACGAACGGATTGTACAAGGTACTGCGAAGTTCCTGAGGAGTTATTGCCAAGGAGGTTTAAAAGACCTAGAACAACCGCAGATGTTGAGTATGAGGTGAGGGCTATCAGCTCAGCCATGATCAAAGCATTTGAAGCTTCATGTCCTCTGACGGTAGTGGACGAAGGAGATCCCACTCCATGGTGGAATGGGGAACTGGAATCCATGAAAAAGGAGACAAGGAAGGCTTTTAATCGTCACATGAGAGGGGACCTCAACGCATGGGACGACTACAAGTCAAAGAAAAGGGAGCTGAAGAAGACTCTACGCAACCGTAAAAGGAAAACGTGGAGGGAATTCTGCTCACATATACAAGATATATCCGATGTATGTAGATTACAGAGGATCATATCAAAACCAGCGGGTACAGACGGGATATTTCCAGCCCTACTTCAGTGGGGTGCAGAAGCTCTGGTAGACAGGCTTCTGGGAATATTTACTACTTGCCTGGCTACAGGATATATCCCGACTCAATGGAGAGAGACTAAGGTTGTCTTTCTTCCAAAGCCGGGAAAAAGGGACTACTCAGAGGCTAAATCTTTCCAGCCGGTTAGCTTCGCCTCCTTTCTGCTTAAATGTATGGAGGGAGTGCTGGCGGACTACATGGAAAGGACAACGCTTCTGACAAAACCACTGAGCAGGTGTCAGCACACATACAGAGCTGGCAAATCCACTGAAACAGCATTGCACGAACTCGCTCGCATAGCGGAGAGGGAACTGTCTTGTGGAGGGATATCTATGTCTACTTTTATGGATATAGAAGGTGCCTTCGATAAGATTGGTTTCGATAAGCTAAGGATGGCCCTTGCGACTCGTGAAGTCAGCCCAACCATTATAAGGTGGGTGGACAGCATGCTGAGGAAAAGGGCAATAAACTTTCAAAATGGGAGTTACAGACTCAGTGGTAGGGTAGTCAAAGGGTGTCCACAGGGGGGAGTATTATCGCCCATCCTTTGGAACATCACGGTCGATTCCCTACTTCAGCTTCTGGACTCAAAAGGCATACACACCGTCGGGTATGCAGATGACATAGCGGTAACGGTGAGCGGTAAGTTCCTGGACACTATTTATGATACCATGAGAGGTGCACTCAAAATGGTTGAAGGATGGTGCACGGAACAAGGTCTATCTGTAAATGCTAGTAAGTCGGAAACAGTACTCTTTACTAAAAGGAGGACTGGACTAACAATAGACCCTCTTAGGCTTTTTGGATCGAACATCTACGTATCCAAGAAAGTAAAGTATCTAGGTGTCATCCTGGATAACAAGCTGACTTGGAATAGTCACGTCGATAACAAGATCCAGAAGGGCGAGCGGGTATTCCATCAGTGTAAGAGAGTGTTCGGTCTCATGTGGGGAATTACTCCCAGAGCAGCGCACTGGATCTACACAACGATGGTCAGGCCATTAATAACATATGCTGCTGTGGTCTGGTGGCCTAAGGTCACCCAAAAGACCGCGAAAAGCAAGTTAGATAGGGTGCAAAGAATGGTTTGTATTGGGATTACCGGAGCTATCCGGACGACCCCAGTAGAAGCATTGGAAGTCTTTCTCGGGCTGCTGCCGTTGAACTTGCATATTATGAAGTCAGCGGCATTAACAGCATTACGTCTGAAGACAACCAATAATTGGTATGGATTTGGCACGGAGATAGGGCACAGGGGCATCCTGTCACTGTTATATAGCAATGTAAAGGAGGCGCAAATGCCAATGGAGGGAATGGGTAGGCTGAAGATGACTGAAAAGTCACACAGAACACTCATTGAAGACGGCCTCACACATGATGTATGTGAGGAAAATGACATCAGTATTTTTACAGATGGTTCATTAATGGATGGCAGAGCGGGTGCTGGGACTGGCATGCACTCTGAATCTGGGAAGATACGTATCGGTCTATCAAGCAGAAATGCTTGGTCTAATGCATGCGCTAGACCATCTACTGGATGTAAAGGTGCAAGGTAAGAAAATCTTGCTAGCACTCGATAACCAGGCGGTGGTCAGGCGGCTGCAACAACCTACGGTATCTTCTAAGTTGGCGCTCGAATGTGTTCAGAAACTTAATGGGTGTGCTCGTAGTAATGCGATTACTCTTATGTGGGTGAAGGGACACATTGGTATAGAACAGAATGAAGCTGCAGACGCCTTGGCTAGACAAGGATCTGAAGCTGAATTTTATGGACCGGAACCAGTAGTTGCTCTCAGCAGCGGGACGGTGAAGGCAAAGGTCGAAGAGTGGATAAAGTAACTCCATCTCACGAGATGGGAGAACTTATCTACTTGTAGACAGGCAAAAGCTTCGTTGAGGCTATCAAAGGGCAGTGAATCGGGGAGGGCTCTCAGTCTAGGACGAATGATTCCAAGCTGGTTGACTGCATTAATAACTGGGTATGGCAATTTCAGGTACCACCTCAGCAAGATGGGTCTTGTTGATGGGGAGGATGCTGACATTTGCAGATTATGCATGGAAGAGGCAGAGACAGCGGCGCACATAGTGTGCCAGTGTCCTGCATTGGCAAGCAGGAGGATGTCCACACTGGGTCGCCAATATATTGATGAACTCGAAATGTGGAACATACCCCACAAAGACATGCTTGAAATAACGCGCGATATTATTATGAGGAAGGAAGTAGAAGAATTCTGCAACCGATCAAATAATTAACACACGATTTGAGGGACGAAAAGGGACCCATATAAGTGGTCTGATTCGGCTAATCCCTAAAATATATATATATATATATATATATATATATATATATATATATATATATATATATATATATATATATATTATATTTATATATTTATATATTTATATATTTATATATATATATATATATATATATATATATATATATATATATATATATATATATATATATATATATATATATATATATATATAAATATATAAATATATAAATATATAAATATATATATATATATATATATATATATATATATATATATATATATATAAATATATAAATATATAAATATATATATATATATATATATATATATATATATATATATATATATATATTTATATATATATAACTGTTTCTAATATTTTGGTAACCCTCTTATAGTTACTCTTTTCTCTAACGCTATTTATTTTAGAAACTGTATCAGTTTCTATATGCTCTATATGATTAAATTTAACTATATTAACTCTCATATCGTTACACACAGTATACGCTTTCGTATTTGTATTCAGTATTGGTACATAAACTTTATTATTTGTGATACATCCCAATGTCTCACCTAAAAATATCCCGGGAGAAACTTCTTGTTGTTCCACTATTACCGTTTCCAAATCGGTATTTACATTCAAGGGAACTATCTTTATAGTTCTCCCTGGTACTACAACCTCACTGTTGTAGAGTACTCTATTAGCCTCGTTCAATGATTTGAGAGGTAAAGTCATTAAATACTGTTTTCGCTCATAAAAAAAAGCTTCTTTTTCATAGTATTGAGAATCGATCGATCCTAGGATACCATCTGCAGGTATCCCTCTCTCTTCAGATATGACATGTAATTCTAAATTCAAATCATTAGTCCTTTCATGTTGGACTGTTATTGGCCCCATCGTGGTGACAAATCCTCCAAATGCACCACTAAGAGTTTTCCTTGAATTCCCTTTCTTGCTAACTTTTCTGTTAATTACTGTTGCTTTTACTAAACTGCCGCAGAGTCTACAAGTAAAATGAGTTTTCCATTTTTTGCTTCCTTGCACGGATACTCAATGAACATATCATCTACTTCAGAGAGTCCAAAACAATAACCATGTTTGCTATCACTGGATGCGAAAGATGGGTTAACAATCCCTCTAGACGCCTGACTACCAACTTCCACCATCCTAGTATCTGACGTGGAGGGTGTGTACAATCTTTAAAGACGCATGATTGACACCTTCCATTTCAGCTCGCCTATCTTTAGAAAGATTTTGGGGTTCCCGGTTTATCGGCCGTACCTGGGCCACCTGTAGTTTCCCTGAGTCTTTTCCAAGTCTTTGCGTTTGTAACAATTGGCAATCCTGTGTCCGGGCTTTCTGCAAAAGAAACATTTGGTTTCGGACTTACTCCGATTATTTTTTTTTTTTTTTTTTTAACAAGCTTTTTATTGGATCTTTCTAAAATTACTTAGAAACTAACAATATGTAATCAAATCTTAAAAACTAAATAAAATTATGTGATATTCCCAACGTTCCATCACAATTTGTTGAGTCACGAGGTATAGCAATTTCACAGCATATTCAGTGTGTCTTTTCTATTTAATCGACGATGCCCCGTGCTCAGCAACAATTGCCTAGCAAGGGGATTCGGATGACTGTGTAATTTTTGAATGTAGCTTCTGCAAGACATTGCAACTTCCTCAGAAATTGTGGGTACATTTAAATCTCGATGGATGTTAACGTTCCTCATATACCAAGGCGCGTTTACAATAATTCGCAGACACTTGGATTGTATTCGCTGCAATTTTTCGATATTTGAGGGAGATGCGGTGCCCCAAAACTGAATAAGTCCAGATTGGCTTCAGGATTGCTTTATATAATAGCACTTTGTATTCGAGATTCAACTTTGATCTTTTGTGTAACAGCCACCATAACTGATTAATTTTAAGCTTGATCTGAGTTTTCTTTGCCTCTATGTGATTTTTCCATGTCAGCCTTCTGTCGAGGTGAATACCCAAGTACTTTGTTGAGGAACATTGTGGAACTGATTGGCCATTTAATTTAAGTGGGGGACATGTATCTGGCTTTAGCGTGAAGGTTACGTGTACGCTCTTTGATTCACTGACTTTTATACGCCATTTTGCTAGCCAGATTTCGAGAGAATCGATATGAGTCTGCAGGAGTTTAGTAGCTTCTATGGGGTTAGAGCGAGAGCACAATATTGCCGTATCATCTGTAAAGGTCGATATAAATGTATGGTTATTGCTGGGCATATCTGTAGTGTATAAGAGATACAGTAAGGGGCCCAAAACGCTTCCTTGAGGAACGCCAGCGTGAATATCCAATGGATTTGTTGTGTAATCCTTGTGATGTACCAGAAATTGTCTTTTCGTGAGGTAGCTACTAAGCAATGAGGAGACATTTGCAGGCAGTAATAGTTTGAGTTTGTAAATAAGGCCATCGTGCCATACTTTATCGAAAGCTTGAGTGATATCAAGAGAGACAGCTGAGCAATACTTTTTTTCTTCAAAAGTGTTCCTTATCAGAGTTACAATGCGGTGGACTTGTTCTATTGTGCCGTGCTGTTTTCTAAATCCAAACTGATGTTGAGGAATCAGTTGGTTGAGATTAATAAATGGAGTTATATTCATGACAAGTAGCTTTTCGAATACTTTCGCGAGTAGAGGCAGGAGGCTGTTAGGTCTGTACGATGCAACTTTTGTAGGGTCTTTTCCTGGTTTTGCTATCATAATAATTTTTGAAGTTTTCCAGCATTTGGGATAGTGTTTAATACGAAGGATAGCATTGAAAATGTGCATGAGATGAATTACTGAAGCCGGAGGTAGCTCTTTTATCATCAGCTGGCTGAATTTTTCGAGTGCTGAGTCTACATCGTGTCCATTTCTTAATGCAGTACTCAGAGGAAGATGGGAATTTATATATTTCTTGAATTTTAACCAGTCTATTTTCTTTCTAACGCAATTGCCTTGGGGGCTTGGGATTTTATAGATATTACCGTGGGTGAGTTTTAGATGATAGATCATAATTACACTCTGTGGAGATATTTTCCATCTGCAAACCTTTGGCGACTCCAAAGTCTATGAGATCGGGTGTTTTCCTCTTGTCCGTCGGCCAATATGTCGGTTGACCATTTGAAATAACATCGTAGCCGTGGTTAGTGATGATTGAACATAGTCTTCTGCCTTTTGGAGTTATTAAACGGGAGCCCCAGTGAGTGTGTTTGGCGTTGAAATCGCCAGCAACCAAGAATTTGCTACCAAGAGTTGAGAAAAATTCTTTATATTGCTGTTCGGTAATACTGTATCTTGGGGGACAGTATATCGCAGATATTACTAGCTTAGAGATGTATTCTTCCAGACATATAGATGTTGCTTGCAAGTAGACGCTACTGAAATCTTCGAGAACATGATGTTTTATTCTGCTTTTTATCAATATGGCAGTTCCTCCGCGTGCCTTACCATGCGGATGACTTGTGGTGTACAGTTTGTAATATGGTATTTGGTAGCAATTTTTGTCAGTGAAATGGGTCTCAGATATCATCATTATGTCGATCTGGCTGGATTCAAGGAATTGAATTAGCTCCAAACGGTGCTGGCTTAAGCCGTTGGCGTTCCAGTGGCATATCTTGAGACAACTCATGGTCTGGATAGCAATGTTTGGATTAACATCGATTGATTTTTCTTCATTTCTTGCATCATTGTTTGCATTGAGTTCATGAATTGGTTCATATTCTGAATTAATGTTTGAAGCAAATGTTCAAGGGTACTTGGCTGTTGGGTGGGCAGTGAGTGTTTCTGCTCATTATTTACATTGCTTTGTTGGTGTGGGTTTTGTTTTAACACGCTAGCGTATGAATTGGTTTGATTCTTGTTTGGGATTGCAGAGAAGAATTGTGTTGCATCAATATTTTGTCTCTTACTTGAGTTGGCTATCTGAGTTTGCTCAACTGGTTTTAGAGGTTGATTGCTAGCGGAGAAATTTAGCTTTAGGGTTGTATATACTGGGCAACCTGACAACCGGACAATTTGCGGTGTGATTACCTCCACAATTGCTGCATTTTTTCATGCTAGCATCGCCTTTAGATTTTGGGCATATGTTTGATTTATGGAGATCTCCACAAATCACACAAACAGCTGGCAGGGTACAATATGTCTTAGTATGTCCATATTCTTGGCAATTACTGCAATGAGGATGTCCAGTTCTCTTATGGGGTTCTTCGATTGTGATTTTGCGATGCAATAAATATCGAATTTTATATATGGGGTGTACTTCACCTTTTTTTAGGGGTTTTGTTTCAGGCTGAAGCTCAATACGATATAACGGTTGAGGTATATTGCTCTTGTTGAGAATGTTGAATACTGTTTTGGCTTGAAACCCTTCTTCCTGAAGGGCAAGTTTGATTTCGTTAATGTCAACGTTGGGTTCGACGCCTTTGATTACAACGATTAAGCCCTTACTCCTTTTTAGGTTTGAAATTTTGGGTTTGAAATTTTTCTTGGAGATAATATTTTCGTCACTTTCATCACCTGAAAACAAAGCGTATCTATTTTCCGAACTAATAGGGGCAGTGTTCTGCTTTTGAATTTTTGTTGAATTCATTTGTTTTGAATTTTGTGGACTTCTTTTTCGCTTTACTACAATAATGTAGCGATCAATTCCAGTTTGAACAGCAACTGGTTCTTTATTAGTCATCACACTAGTTTCTTTAACTACTGGGTTATGCACTTCAGTAGAAAGGCCGTTATTTGTTTGCTTTGATGTTGTAGCTATTGGTGTTACAGCAGGAGAAGCGCATTGTACACTCCACGGTATAGAGGGAGATAGTATATCACGAGAGAACAAATTATTTTTTTTGTCTGTATTTATTGTTGTTGCAAATTTTGATGTAGTGTTAGAGTGAGGAATATGTACAGGCAAAAGATTTGCACTGTTACTTTCACTTGTGCAGTGTGTATCAACTGTTTTTTTCGATAATGCACTTATCGGGGTGGTTTGCGCGGGTGATTGCAAATTATTGTTTACACACACATTAACAAGCGATTGCCGTTGCCGGAGAGGAGAGCGCTGAACACTCATATTATAAACAAAATGTTTGCAAAATATTATTATTTTGTTTATTTTTTTTTTCTAAAAAAAAAAAAAATCACCGAAATAACTCACTGAGTTTCTTAGCGTCTTTTCGCAAAATATTAAAATTTTTTTTTTACTGAAAACAATCAGTTTTACGACTCTATGAAACACGTCCACTCTTATTGGTGACTTTCACTCAATGACTTTCACTCCGATTATGCCCTACATTTTCCTGGCTTCCCTTACTATGGCCTGTTTTTGGAGTATAATTCCCTTTCGGCTTTGTATTGTTTGTGAATGACGTACAAGATAGATTGAACTCATGCCCATAATGTTTACATTTTATACAGAAGGGGGTATTTTTCCTATTAAAATATTCGTCCCTTGTGTGTCCCTTCTTGTAGCAGAAGGAACAGGTAGGAACCTTCCTTTGGCCGTTTTGAGGATTTTCTTTATTCTTTGAGTACTGATCTGCCTTAAATGGCACTTTATTATTTCTGTTTTGGTGGAACGCTATTATGTTACCTGTTTGGGTTTGGCAATCTTCATAAGAATTTAATAAGGTATTGAGACCTACATTGGCTCCCACGTGAAGTGCGTAGTGCTGTTGTCCTCTGTTGAGCAGGATATTCGCATTTACGGCTTCCTCCGTCAGTTCCTCTAAATTACCTGTCTTACTTAGCATATGCACTCTAAGCATTGGTTCACTAAGGCCTGCTACGAATGCTTTCCTTGTGGACCTATCTAGCTCATGCAGCAGTGCTAGGTCTTCTTTTGCCCCATATGTGCTTTTGACACAGTGAGTTGCGGCGGTTTTCAATTCGTCTAATCTCCTGGCGAACGCTCTTATGCTTTCTTGTGGTAATTGCCGTGCAAACTGGATTTGGTGAGTGATGGGTTCTATATGGGCTATTTTCAGGTATGTGTTTCTTAGAAGTACAGAATATGAAATCTTCCATCTCATCTGGTTTAATTCCTTTGCTGGCTAATTTACAAAAAAAAAAAATATATGTGGCACTTAAAGCCCCAAAGGGCTCATTGGCCGAGCTTCTCTTCCATTACTGTTTTGCGTCTTAAATTTTGGACAGTATTAGAATGGACCTACTTATTTTAGCCGGTTCCGAATGGCAGAACACTTGTGACATCACTTTTTCTGAGCTTTGTCACAGAGTTCTTTTTTAGAAGCTTTTTCATGGCAAGTTGTTACTGTCGGAAGAACTGCCAATTGCTTGCCGATGGGTGGGTACCGTTCGAAAGATATTAAATTTGTTATGCATCAGCCGGGTATTGAACCACGACCTACAGATCAGAAGGCGAACACACTAACCACTGAGCTACGGCACCCACTGGCTAATTTACACCCAGCTATAAATTGGTGGACTTCTTTTGACTCAACTCCAGTGAGTACTGGAACTAGTCTACTAACCATCTGCACTATCTCGTATATACGCATTTTTTTCGTTGTTTGTGGCTGCGAGTTCGTAAGTATCTTCCTTACAGGTGTACTGCGGCGAAGATGTGTCTCTTCTGCTAAACTGCGTTCTCTCTCAAGATTTCTTACTTGGGCCTGGAGAGCGCTTAATTGCTCAGTGTCCATGGAGACTCTGACTCTCTTTTCTATAAATTCCTCGGAAATATTCCTCTCCTTAAGTTATCCTTCTAACTCCTGATTCCTTCTGTGGAGTTCTACGTCCTTTGCGTCTAGTTGTTCAGCTTCTAACCCTTGGTTTACAATCCTTAATCTGAGGTTTCTTATTTGTGCTTCCGCTGCATCCAAATTGTCCTTCACGTCTAAACTTGCTTCACCCTGTGTTTCTAAATGGTTTCTTAATTCTGTTAATGTAGCTTCTAGCTCCTCACCTGGTGCTAGTACTTTGCCGTGCTGCACTTTCGATTTTATGAGCTCGTATTGCTCGTAAGTACTATGTTTTTTAATTAAATCCCACACGAAAGTGGTGGCTTCCTGAATTGCAATATCTGAGGAGATACTAACCTCCATCAGAATATCCTGGAACACAAATCTATTTTTATGCCCTAGGGAACAATGGAATTCTAATACTGCGTTAAACGTTTAACGTAAAATATCTTGTCTTACAAGATACTTCGCAGTATCCTACCGGCTGCGCCAAAATGTTGTGTCCTTCTTTTAGCAGAACCCTAATCTCTGTCTAGAAATCTTATAGTTTAGGACTTAGCTCTTTCTTTTATTCTCTCCTGCTTTCCGTAATTATTTCACGCACAACACAATTATTTTTCAATATAGTTTTTTATTATTTAACGATATATATGTATTTCTTGCACAAGGTAGCTTTAATTTTAACAATATGTTATTTTCTCCAACAAAGTTGTTTTCTTTAAATGTTTCCTTTTCACAATTTATTTATATTCTTTTTCCACAATTTGACTCTATCTAGGATGTTGTATCCTTCACAATGTGATTACTACCTTTACTTCACTATAACTCGCTCTCCGAGTCATCCACTTATTTTACGTAACTAGATTCACTAACTCACTGACTGCCCCATTTCAGGCCTTGTCTTAGTTTATATAGTTGTAGTTAATACTTCTTGTTGTAAATATTGTGCATGAGTTCAATTTTATGTATACCTGGTTGTTTCATATTTTGTTTTTCTTTTTGGCTTTTGTTTTCTTTTCACTGTGTATGGTTGTTGAATTATTTCATAATCATATATCGAGGTACGATGACCCGTTGGTTCTTTTATTATTGTTTATTATTTAATTCATTACTTTTCTTCTTCTGCGTTCTTTGTTTTTCATGATTGTGAAATTGTTCAACAATCATACAATGAAGTACGATGACGCTAACCACGCATTTTTATAAATATACTACAACCCATTTTAGTCAATGATAATTACATTATGCATTATGCATTATGCATAGTGTGTTGATTATCATTAATTAATGGTTACACATAATAAAATAACATAATGATAATAATAATATTACTATAACATTTGTATGAGCAAAATGCATAAATTAGATTAGCATTATTTTGACTCACAACAATTTGTTAGACAGTTAGCTATTTATTATCCGCAGCAGATACACAGGTATTTTCTTCGCCTCCAGTGCCCTCATAATATGAGACAAATAATTCGAGTTGAAAGCATTTTGCACATCAAATGTGACAACTGCGCAATATTTTTTGTCGCCATGCATTCTATCACCTTGCCCGTCAATTTTCCAACTGCGTCTATGATGGATCGATGTCTCCTAAAGCCAAATTGATTCGCAGACAAGCCAGGCGACTCACCTTCTAGATGATGCTCCAGACGTGTGCAGATAAGCCTCTCCAGTATTTTGGACATCTTGTCGATCATGCCAAATGGTCGATACGCACCCGGCCACCTGCCGGTTTCCTATTATGTTTAACAGCGATCATAAGCGCTCCCCCCTCTTATTATTTCCGCCTCCTCGATTACCACTGCTTCCTCTACTGCGGGTGTCACCATACTTGGTTGTGGATCTTTCTCCGGGAAAAGCGTATTATTCTTTTCTAGAAGAATAGGTCAGGTTGGTGCTTGGCCTCTAACACTTTTGGCTTTCGTTGTGACTATTTTGTACTCGTCACCCCACGGGTTCTCGTCCACTTTTTCACAAAGTTCTTTGAAGCACGAGGACTTGCTTTTTTATCGCCTTCTCAAACTCCTTGCGTTTTTTTGAAGCATTCACGCATTCATGCCTCTGCTTCTTTGGGAGAGTCGTCTTGCTCTATGACATTCGCTTCTTACCGTATTAATCTCATCGTTCCACCAATATGCGGGTTTTATAGACATATTCATGTGCAGGAAAGGACATGTCAGCGTCGTAGGCTTTGCTAACCAACATGTCGGCTTGGTCATTCACGTCGTTCGAGCTCTCTGGCTTCTCATCTAGCATGAGTCTGAAGGCTTCCTCATATAGCGTTTCCAGTTTTCATCCTTTGGTCTGTGTTTTTTGCAGCCACCCTCGAATAGGTGCATACTTGCCGAATTCCATCATAATAGCAACGTGGTCACCATGTGTGTTAAAGTCGCACACCTGAAAACTTGCCGATCGCACCAGTGAACGGCTGACGAACGTAATATCAATTATTGATCCGCGACCATTGTTCTCGAAGGTATTCGTTCCGCCGGTATTGAGCACGGAGAAGCAAGGAGAACGCCTTAAGCAGAGCATCACCCCGTCTGTTTGTGTAGCTGCTGCCCCATTCCTCGGATTGCTTATTCGTTTAAACATATCTCACAACTAACCTAACAACTAAACTAAGGTATCCACGACCTGCCGACCCCCCGGCTGCGTAAAGCACAGCTATATATATATATATATATATATATATATATATATATATATGTATATATATATATATACATATATATATATATATATATATATTTTGCGGTTTCAAAAGTAAATGTAAATATATAACATATAAAATATTTTTTATCGATATTTCATTTTTAATATAAAGTTTGAACGTTGACATTATGTGTGAAATACTACATCATTTAAATGACCACCACGCGAATTGTTGCAAGCATCGATTCTTTTGAGGTAATTTTCGACCACTTTTTGACACATATTGGGCGATATCTCAGCCATAACGTGACGAATGTTGGTTTTTAGGTGCTCAAGAGTTAAAGGTTTATCTGCATAAACACGGTCTTTCGCGTAGCCCCACAAAAAAAAGTCAAGCGGTGTCAAATCGCATGATCTTGGTGGCCACTTGATATCGCCACGACGAGAAATTACGCGGCCAGAAAATTTCTCTTGCAATAAAGCCATATTCGCTCGAGTTGTGTGGCATGTGGCACCGTCTTGTTGAAACCACATATTCTCTAAGTCGTATTCTTCAATAGCAGGCAAAAAAAAGTCGGTTATCATATGACCGTAACGCTCCGAATTGACGGTGACAGTCGTTCCATCGTCGTTTTCGAAGAAGTAAGGTCCAATCACACATCCGGACCAAAGAGCGCACCAAGCAGTGACTTTTTGTGGATGTAGTGGCCTCTCTTCAATTACTTGAGGATTCTCAGAACCCCAAATACGACAATTTTGTTTGTTAACATACCCACCGATTGAAAAATGTGCTTCGTCGCTGAAGAAAATTTTGTTCGAAAAATCGCCGTCCACCGCCTGTTGTTCAAGCACCCATTCGACGTATCTACGACGTTGTGAATGGTCAGCTGGCTTCAGTTGTTGTGTGAGCTGGATTTTATATGGATGTAGGTGTAGATCCAAATGAAAAATACGCCATAATGTGTCGTAAGACAGTCCTAATTCCTGAGAACGACGAGGAATGGACACATTCGGGTCTTCGGCAACACTTTCACTTACAGCAGCGATATTTTCGGTGGTACGAGCGAAACGATGATGCACAGGCCTTACAATATCTGTAACCGATCCAGTCTCTTCATATTTCTTCACAATTTTTTCAATTGCTTGCGTAGTTGGACGATTATGTAAACCATAATCTCCTCTTAAAGAACGATATGTGGCTGTGGCAGTATCACCATTTTTGTAGTAGGTTTTTACAATTTTAATGCGTTGTGCGATAGTTAAGCGATCCATTTTCGCAAATGTCAGACTTTGAACTGAAAAGAAAGAAATTGTTTTAACAACTCAGTTTGACAGATGTCGAATTCTAGCCCTATACTTTTGAAACCGTGAAATGGATAACCCTTTATATATATATATATATATATATATATATAGAGAGAGAGCATAACAAGCTCTGTTTCATAGGACCTTTTGGAATATGCTCTTAAATCATACCGGTTTTTCATCTTGTCACTTGTTATCTGTGACCCCTCTCTGATGAACTGATGTATTTCATCCAACTCTTCCCGCTTTTCGCTAGTGTAGTTACCTTCCGTTGATATCGTTGGTGTTGCGACTCCAAATTTTAAATCAACTGGCAGTCTTAACTCGTTTCCAAAAATTGCCATTGCTTGTGTAGTAGCCGTCATATCATGTTGTGCGTATCGATATGCCATGAGGAACATTGGTATATGCGCATCCCAGTCTT